>CP125818.1:9674788-10274788 GCA_036287905.1 Corylus americana | reverse complement strand
CGGGTACGTCATGTGCATTTATACTCACTAAGTCGTCGGACTTACCCTTGTATTATTTTCCCATTTTTCTCCATATGTACAACTATGTTGTTATAGATAGTTTAGCAGAAGATGGATACCGCGAAGCATCTACTTATCGTGGAGGATTCGATCTAGGAGATGATTGAGGACTTATTGTGAGATTAGGCGGGTGCTCATGGTAACTAGTACTTTTTAGTTTTGATGTAGACTTAAGAGCTTTCATGCATGCTTGCATATTAAGGTATAGAATGGATCCTGTTGGGTCATGGACTAGCCTACTATTTGTTCAACAGTCCTCTAGCCCAGCCAGAGGAGGCCCAAATCCTAGACTTGCTTATAGGAGGCCCAAATCTGAGACCTGCTTATCCAATCTGAGACCATGAATCCGAGACCCCCTCTAGCCGAGACCATAAAGTCCGAGATTAACTCAGGACATGTAAGTCTCGGTAAAGGGAATAACTCTGATATCTTGGAAGATGTTACTTTTAATAAATAAGTAATCATTGTTATCATATCTTTTACAATCTAGGTCCTGCATATATCCATGAAGATATGTCATTTGATATCTAAGATCACAAAAGCGATCGAGTCCTACTCGGACGCACTAATCTAGCATGGCCTAAAAGATTACAAGGCTGATCCTCTGATCTCAAGCCACTGAAATCGTGGAACAACTAACAAACATGATCTTTCATTCAAATGTTTGTTTAGTCGATATCAAGGGATAAGATTCCTGAATGTGTGAGAAATTAAATTCTCTCCTTGCCTATAAATACGAGTCATACTATCAAAACAAAGGTAATCACAACTCTCATTATCTGAGCTCCGTAGTTGTTGTCAATATCCTTTCCCATTCTAACTTAGGCATCGGAGTGTTCCCGTCGGCTCACCCCCGATCACTTCGATCCTTCTTTCTTCTTTGTTGTGCAGTCAAATAGTTCGGGTGTTGGTCAACTCAAGCTCGGCAGGCGTGCCACATCATTGTCTGGAAAACTGTGCATTAATAGTTTTGGGCAGTCTGTGGGAATGTTGATTTTCATCAGTTCTCTACTAATCCAAAATGGTGACTACCCGTTCCACTGCTGCAGCCTCCAACGTACCACCACCATCCAATCTAGCCAAATTCATGAAGCAGATGTCTGAATCCATGAAGGCTCTAAAAAAGCAGAATGAAGACCTGGCTGTAAGGCTCACAGCCGCTGAGGGCCGTAATAGTCAGAGGGACCAAGAGCGAGCAAGAAGGCGTGAAGAACGGCGTGAGAAGGAAAGACGAAGGGAAATTCGCAATGGGAAGCGAACTGCAGGTTCACATCGCGATGAGGAAGCAAGTTCAGTCCAAGCTAGCCATTATACTATTGTCCAGAATGAGGAACATCGTGAGCAACAGAACCCAGAGAGGTCTCAGCATACTAGGCCTCGAAGAGAGCAATTTCAAGGGCGAAATGAGACCCAGATGAGTGCTAACATGGAAGATTTGAAGAATAAGTACGAAGAGCTAACTCGGAAGTTGGCTGCAAAGGATGAAAAAACCCCTGCTGTGGGGTTTATGGATAACACCGACCTGCCTTTCACCGATCGAGTGTTAGGTTTCCCTTTGCCAAAAAAATTCAAGATGCCTCGCGTCAAGGAGTTTAACGGTAGTGGCGACCCTTCTGAACATATGGAAAGCGTCCGTGTTCACTTTTCCCTTCATAGGTTTCCAGATGAAATAGCATCAAGAATCTTTCCTCTCACTTTGGAAGGAGTCGCTCAGGACTGGTTTGCCAGATTGCCTTCCAAGTCAGTAGACAGTTTCAAAGAACTTGGAAGCCTCTTTTTAAGCCAATTCCTGGCTACCAAGAAGAGGAGGAAGCACTCGGCTTGCTTACTGTCATTGTGTCAAGGGAAGGAAGAAAGCCTGAAAGATTTCATGCATAGGTTCAATAAAGAAAAATTGTTAGTGGATAACCTAGGGGATCAAACGATATTATTCGCTTTATGGCATAGAGTCAGGCCAAATGGGCCTCTAATGGCCGAAGTATCAAAGAGTTCGACAGAAATAACTCTTCCCGAGTTTATTGCCAAGACAGAGGAGTATATTAATCAGGAGGAAATGATTAAGGCTCGCACGAAAGGTCAGGAGGAAGAAGACCAGGAGAAGGAGGACGCCAAAAAGGAGCTACCTATAGCATCTACTCCAAAGGAAGAAAGGTTTCAGAAGAGAGTAGTAAAAAAGGTTGTACCATCATTCCCAAAGATAGAACCCTGGCGACGTGAAGATCGAAGGTTCACAACTTTGAATACCAGGGTCAACGAAGTGTTTATGGAGATCAGAAGAGACCCAGCTTTCAGGTGGCCAAGTAAGTTGCGGGGTGATCCGAGGAAGAGAGATCGGACAAAGTTCTGCGAGGACCATAATGATCACGGGCATTTGACGGAAGACTGTATAACCTTGCGACAGGAAATCGAAACTTTCATTAGAAATGGAAGGCTAGTATGATTCCTAGCAAGAGAAAGGAACAGAGACGCAGTTCGCCAACAGCCCCTTCTGTTGGATGCAAACCAAGACGTAGGAGGACGAGAACCGAGGCGTGATTGGGATGATGGTCCCAGAGAAGATCTGAGACCCCCTCAGGATCAAGGAGTGGTAGGAGAAATCCACACTATTGCCGGAGGAATAGCTGGTGGAGGACAGTCTAATTCGGCCAAGAAAGCCCATGCTAGGAAGACACAGACCGAGGAAGTCTTTACAGTGCAGAGACCGTCCAAAGTTGCAAGAAAGGATTCAATGATCCTTTCTTTCTCTGAAGAAGACGCTAGGGGGTAATGCAGCCGCATGATGATCCACTAGTCGTAACAGTGATAGTGGCCAACCATATGATCCACAGAATTTTGGTGGACAATGGAAGCTCGGCTGATGTGCTGTATTGGCCAGTTTTTAAACAAATGGGTATCGATCGTGATAGGATCACACCATTCAACTCTCCCCTGGTTGGATTTGCAGGAGAGCAAGTCCAGCCGATTGGTTTTATTTCACTTCCTGTCACGGAAGGGACAACACCTAAGCAGAAAACTGTGATGGTAGATTTCCTGGTTATTGACCGACCAGGTGCCTACAATGCCGTTATAGGTAGACCTGTTTTGAATAAGTTGAAGGCCATAACTTCAACATACCACTTGATGATGAAGTTCCCGACGGAAGAAAGAGTCAGGGAAGTGAAAGGGGATCAGACCCAGGCGAGAGGATGTTACAATACGTCTCTCAAGAGGGTCTCGGATCCGACTCCTATTGTCATTGGTATAGTAGGTGGTTGATAAGTGCCAAATATTGCATATTTGGACCCCTTTATTTACATTAGTTAATCCTTTAGCTGTGTCATTATTTAATATTTTGTGTTAGTTTTGTGTTTTTAGTATTTTGTAGGTCATTGAAGAAAAATTGCAGCTTTAAAGGGAAAAATGCAAAGTTTGTAAGAAAGAATACTTTGAGAAGACCTAGATTGTGTGGTTAAGTCTAACCAAATTCAAGGAAAGGTTACATCAGATTAAAGTTCAGATTGGATAAGATTTTGGATTGGATTCAAATTCAGATTCTGCACACGTCTTAGTATTTTGACCATAACTCTCCGCCCAAATATCTGATTGAAGTGATTCAAACGGCATTGGAAAGCTAGCTCAAAATTATACAATTTTTTGTGAACTAGGATTTTCGTAATTCGGACGATTTCTGTGCCAAAATCGCCCCACAATTAAAGGACACAAATGTGGACAAATCCTATTCCGATTTCAGACTTCTATTTTGACTGGGAGACAGACCTCCGAATTATCTAGGTTTACTTGGGCTTCTAAGACTTCCTTAAGCCTATAAATAGACTTCTTTGCATTCAAGAAAATATACACAATCCCAGAGAGCAAAATTCTTTTGTTTAGTTTTTCTTTAGTTTAGGTTTTATTTTTATGTGGAGCTAAATTCTCAACTAAGGTTGGGGATGAAGCCTCACCGATGAAGAACAACATCACTTTTATGTAAGTTTTTATTATTCTGATTTTATTGGGTTTTATATTTCAATTGTTTTACTTCTAATCAATTGTATGAAGTGATTTTTGGATATCTCTTGTGATTCAAGGATACATGTGATGATTTGATATAATTTCATATGATTGATTGCTTGGCTTTTAACTCATAAAAATTGGATATCCCTTGTGATTTGTTCTACGGATACATCTGGTGTTTCAATTGAATTTGGATTCCTTTTGTGATTTGGTCAATGAATGGATACATTGGATGGTTTTGATTAATTGTTTGAAGCATAGTAAAACATATCTATGATTTAATTTGTGAGAACTTCGGATTAATATTGATGAACATAAAGTATGTTGTTATGATTTGGTGAGTGTGAATTCCCAAACCTTAGTACCTTTATCCTTAGATTTACTTATTTTATTTAGTTTATGTTTATCCTTTAATTTTCAAAACTCAAAAATCAAAACTCTTTTGGAACTAGATTAGGATTTAATTAGTTTAGATATAAATTGCTCTTTCAAAAATACAATTCTATGTGGGATCGACCTCGCACTTGCAATCCATTAAACTACAATTGATTCGTGCACTTGCGAGTTAAATAAATTTGCACAAGTTTTTTGGCGCCGTTGCCGGGGAATTGTTTATTTTTTGAGACCAATTTATTTCTAAATTCATTTTATTCTTCTACTAGTTATAATTAAGATTTTATTTTTCTGCAATTTATTTTGTTTTATTCGTGTTGCTAATTAAAAAAAAAAAAAAAAAAAGATTTTTCTTGTTGTTTGGCTTGTTTTACGGTTCTGCCACAGCACCTTCTGCACATCAGTATGATTGAGCGCACTCACAGCAAAGGCAGCAACTGCAGCAGTTCCGTAGATTTTTGCCAAAAATTTATTTTTGGTCCTTTTTGTGAGTTTTTAAATTTTAGTTTTATTTTATTTTTTTGTTAGTTAGTCATTTTTTTTTGTTTTTTTTTTTTTTTAATTGTTAATGTTTTATGTAGGATATGTGCATGCTAAAAAGTGAGGGGGAAGCATGAATTTTCATTTTAATGATTTTAATGCCTCTCCTAGTTATAGGACACCAGCTCCTACCAACTACCCTCAAAATTTTACCCACATAAACCATGTTCATATTGTTTCAACCCTTATCATGAGGAAAACAATTGTCCAGATCTGTGAGCTGAGCTCGATGACTTATGGGACAAATTAGACCAAATCAGAGCAGCTAGATCTAACTTTTCATATGAACAAATGAACACCAGTTTCTCCAGCCCAGGGTTTGATTCAAATTTTAATTGCTATAACTCGAACTGGAGCAACGAATCTAATTTCTCATGGTCAGCTCAAGCTATAGGAAATTATGCTCACCAATTTGATGAATTGTACCATTCAGAATATCAGCAGATAGATCATCAAGCTCAACCTCCTATTTATCAGTCTACCACTCAAGAGCCACAGCCTGCACCACAGTTATCATTGGAAGACATGATGAAAACATTAATAGAAAAAGTCGACCAGTCCAACTCCCAAGCTATACAAGAGCTCAAGAATTCCAACTCCCAAGCTATACAAGAGCTAAAAGGTTTTACCAATCAAGCTGTACAAGAGCTGAGGAATTCCAACATGGCTAATGGCAGAGACATACAAGAACTTAAGCAAGCCATGTCCAAGATAGAAGGACAGATTGGTCATCTAGTTGCTGACTTCAACATAATAGAGGAAGAAGAGCTTCAAAGTCAGCTGATGGCTGAAAGGTACTACATGATTGATGAGGATGATTCCGAAAATTCTTATCATGAGCATGCCCAAGTCACCATCACACTAGAGAGTGGGAAAATTATGGATAACAAAGAGGAGGAAAAGAAAGAGGAGCAAGTTGAACACCCTGAACAAGTTGAGCACCATTAGAACAGTGAGCCACCAACGGATCCTAATCTGCCTAGTGACATGGAAGTGAGTACTGAAGCTCCTACCTGCATCACTGTCCATCTTGAGACATATCAAGAGCCCAAAGCTTCATCGCCTGAATGTCTCAAAGAGCCATCTTATGTCAAGATACTCAAAGACTTGTGCACACAAGCACACATATCTAGGAACCACTTTCCTAAGAAGATCCTTCGAAGTAAGAGATTCTACAACAGATGGCGAAATCTCCTTCCAGAGGGGTATGAAGCTTTGAAGAAGAAGGGGTGGAAGGGATTGGTTGGACATCCGCATGATAGGGGGAAGCGCTATAAAGTTTTCTCCTCCAGTTTATTTTTTGCACTTCACTCCACAAATTCTTTCTTTTCTTTTTCATTATATTGCATTTCCTTTTATTTGTTTTTGTTTCTAACAACAATTAATCTTTTGATGTTTTGTTTCTGTGAAAAAAAAAATATTGTTGTTAGTTTTTGTTGACAGGTGTTTTGGTGTTTAAGTTTAGGGGATGCCCTGGCCTTGTTCACACTCAGATTTCCTTACTTCCGGTAATGTATTTTTATACTACACATTGAGGGCAATGTCTAATTCAAGTTTGGGGGTATGGAAAAACACTTTATCTATTTATTTTTGTTCTTATCTGTTTATTTGTCTTTTTGTGTTAAAAAATTTGAAAAAAAAAAAATTAATTAATTATGCTATGTTTTTGTCAAGTTTGAGTTAAACTGTGACTGTGGTTTGCATTTCATTAGCTTGCTTCAAGGGTTGAACATCGTCATTATGTCATTAGGAGTCTGAGTCCTTTGACTTATTTTTGGGTAAAAGAGATTTCACTTCTTTTGAGATAAAATTTTATAAGCACATTAGCATGTTTTCTGTGAAGTATGATGTTTGAGCTTAAGTTTGTTCTCTTTGAGATTTGTTGGATGACCTATTGATGAATAACCATTGGCTTGCAAGATATAAAAAATAAATAAATAAAATAAATAAAAAAGAAAAGGAAAAAGAAAAGAAAGATCATTTTGAGTTTTTCACTGAGTAACCGGACATCTTGCCTCATTAAGCATTGAGTGTTCACGTCAAAAGGTGTGAAGTTCAGTGTTGATTTATGATATGGCTAATCTGACTTCATAGCCTTTTTGACTTAAGTTAATAAGCCCTTAGGGATGTTCTACATCTAGTGCCATAAAGCCACCTGGCTTGGGAGTCATTGGCCTAACACTTGTTACATGAGTCAATTAGAAAGCTTAAGGGAGTTAGACATTACAGAGCCTGTAAAAAAAAAAAAAAAATGCATATCTTGCCTTGGTTGTATCATTTGATAGAGATTTTTACAAATTTTATGGAACTTATCTTGAGTTTAAACTGAAAGCTTCATGATTATATGCTAATTACACTTTACACATTTCAGAACATATGAGGTCTCAATTGTCCATTTATGAGTAATTTGATTTTGGATTTCCTTTTGACTGTTCTGATGGTGTTTGTCTTTTTAAGTTTGCTCATGAATAAGAACCATGGTTCATGTGAAACTTCTTTCTTGTTAACAACATAGTGTACAATGTTTGTGGGTTTCATTCCTGGTAGCCCTCACGAGACTTCACTCGTCCACTAGGGATGCCTAGGGGTTTAAAAGGCTTGTTGCATATGCTAAATGCAATCGTCTCTCCCACGAAAGAGGATTTTATGTTTCTTGCTTTCATTTTATTTGTCGTTTGGTTTTGCTAAGGGATGAGCAAAATATAAGTTTGGGGGTGTTTGATAAGTGCCAAATATTGCATATTTGGACCCCTTTATTTCTATTAGTTAATCTTTTAGCTGTGTCGTTATTTAATATTTTGTGTTAGTTTTGTGTTTTTAGTATTTTGTAGGTTATTGAAGAAAAACTGCAGCTTTAAAGGGAAAAATGCAAAGTTTGTAAGAAAGAATACTTTGAGAAGACCTAGATTGTGTGGTTAAGTCTAACCAAATCCAAGAAAAGGTTAAATCAGATTAAAGTTCAGATTGGATAAGATTTCGGATTGGATTCAAATTTAGATTCTACACACGTCTTAGTATTTTGACCATAACTCTCCGCCCAAATATCTGATTGAAGCAATTCAAATGGCATTGGAAAGCTAGCTCAAAATTCTACAATTTGTTGTGAAATAGGATTTTCGTAATTTGGACGATTTCTGTGCCAAAATCGCCCCACAATTAAAGGACACAAATCTGGACGAATCCTATTCCGATTTCAGACTTCTATTTTGACTGGGAGACAGACCTCCGAATTATCTAGGTTTACTTGGGCTTCTAGGACTTCCTTAAGCCTATAAATAGACTTCTTTGCATTCAAGAAAATATACACAATCCCAGAGAGCAAAATTCTTTTGTTTAGTTTTTCTTTAGTTTAGGTTTTATTTTTATGTGGAGCTAAATTCTCAACTAAGGTTGGGGATGAAGCCTCACCGATGAAGAACAACATCACTTTTATGTAAGTTTTTATTATTCTGATTTTATTGGGTTTTATATTTCAATTGTTTTACTCCTAATCAATTGTATGAAGTGATTTTTGGATATCTCTTGTGATTCAAGGATACATGTGATTTGATATAATTTCATATGATTGATTGCTTGGCTTTTAACTCATAAAAATTGGATATCCCTTGTGATTTGTTCTACGGATACATCTGGTGTTTCAATTGAATTTGGATTCCTTTTGTGATTTGGTCAATGAATGGATACATTGGATGGTTTTGATTAATTGTTTGAAGCATAGTAAAACATATCTATGATTTAATTTGTGAGAACTTCGGATTAATATTGATGAACACAAAGTATGTTGTTATGATTTGGTGAGTGTGAATTCCCAAACCTTAGTACCTTTATCCTTAGATTTACTTATTTTATTTAGTTTATGTTTATCCTTTAATTTTCAAAACTCAAAAATCAAAACCCTTTTGGAACTAGATTAGGATTTAATTAGTTTAGATATAAATTGCTCTTTCAAAAATACAATTCTCTGTGGGATCGACCTTGCACTTGCAATCCATTAAACTACAATTGATTCGTGCACTTGCGAGTTAAATAAATTTGCACAACAGTGGTAATAGCAGGAATGAGCCAAAGGGAGAGCCAGCTGAACCTCTGGAAGATGTGGTAGTAAGTGGAGGTAAGGTTTTAAAGATCGGGACACAGCTTAGTCCCAAAATCCGAGACGGCCTCATCACATTCCTACAAGGGAATCTAGAAGTTTTCGCATGGACCCATGAAGATATGCCAGGAATTGATCCTAAAGACATCCTCCACCAACTAAATGTGGATCCGAGTGTGAAGCTGGTGAAGCAAAAGAGAAGAAACTTTACTCCGGAACAGAATATGGCTATAGCTGAAGAAGTGGAGAAACTTCTCAAGGCTCGTTTTATCGAAGAAGTGTATTATCCCGATTGGTTAGCCAATGTAGTATTGGTCAAAAAATCCAATGGGAAATGGAGGATGTGCGTGGATTTCACTGACCTCAATAAAGCTTGCCCAAAAGACAGCTTTTCGTTACCTCGTATCGATGCATTGGTGGACTCAACAGCTGGGTATGGCTTACTCAGCTTCATGGATGCCTTCTCTAGTTACAACCAGATATACTTGCATCCAGAAGATCGTGAGAAAACTGCGTTCATAACTGACCGAGGCCTGTACTGTTACAAAGTCATGCCCTTTGGTTTGAAGAATGCAGGAGTAACATACCAGAGGCTGGTAAACAAGATGTTCCAAGGCCAGATCGGACGCAATATGGAAGTATACATCGATGACATGCTAGTCAAGAGTTTGATGCCGCAGGACCATGTAACCGACTTGCAAGAGACGTTTGCAACCTTGAAGAAATATGGGATGAAGCTGAATCCCTCAAAGTGTGCATTCGGAGTTGCATCAGGAAAATTCCTCGGTTACATGTTGTCGAGCCAAGGAATAGAAGCTAATCCTGAAAAGATACAAGCTGTCTTAGATATGCAGTCTCAGAGAAACTTGAAGCAGCTCCAGCAGTTGACAGGAAGGATAGCGGCACTAAATCGGTTCATTTCACGATCGTCCGATAAGTGTCTTCTGTTTTTCAAAGTCTTGCGAAAGGCCTTTGAATGGACGAACGAATGTGAAGAAGTCTTTGGACAGCTAAAGAGGTATCTAGCAAGCTCGCCATTGCTAAGTCAGACGATACCTGGAGAAATATTGTATTTGTATTTAGCTATGTCTCCCACGACTGTGAGTGCAGCATTGATCCGAGAGGAGGAAGGATTTCATAAACCTGTATATTTTATTAGCAGAGCTCTGCGAGGCGCAGAAGAAAGATACCCTTAGGTGGAAAAATTGGCTTTTACGTTGGTCATAGCATCCAGGAAGCTCCGACCTTACTTCCAAGCTCATACTATTAGGGTGTTGACTGAATACCCTTTGAAGAAAGTACTAAGAAAGCAAGATCTGTCGGGAAGATTAGCTAACTGGGCTATTGAGCTGGGAGAATTCGATATTGAGTTTCTCCCTAGGAATTCTCTCAAGGCCAGGCACTGGCTGATTTTATGGCAGAATTCACTAATTTGCCAGACATCACCAGCTGGCCAAGTGATGAGACCAGGGTAATTTACGTAGATGGATCATCTACGAAGAAGCATGGTGGAGCTGGGATAGTAATGATTACTCCCGATGGGGAAGAATTATGTAGTTCATTGAAGTTGAAGTTCAAGACCACGAATAACGAAGCTGAGTACGAGGCAATCCTGGCAGGACTCGGTTTAGCTCCTAAAATGGGAGCCAAATTCGTGGAAATACGGAGTGACTCCCAGGTCGTTGTAGGGCTCATCCGAGGGGAATTCGAAGCCAAGGGAGACAAGATGAAGTTATACTTATCTAAAGTGCAGGAATTGCAAACTTTATTCAATAAGTTTAGCATTGTGAAAATTTCGAGGCCAGAAAATGAGAGAGCAGACCAGTTGGCCCGAATAGCCTCAACAGCCAGTGGAGAGATTGAAGCCGAGACTCGTATCCAAATTCTTCCACAGTCATCAGTTACCGAGACGGTGTCGGTCTCGACAGCCAAGACCATACCTAATTGGCAACTAGAAATCGTGGAATACCTGGAAAGAGGAGTACTTCCCTCAGATAAAAAGCTTGCTACCCGGTTGAAGATAAGAGCATAAAGGTTTACAATGGTAAATGGAATCCTTTACAAGAGGGGTTTCATGTTGCCACTCTTAAAGTGCGTTTCAAAAGAAGAAGGGAGCTATATCCTTAGAGAAATCCATGAAGGGATTTGCGGAAGCCATGCTGGAGCTAGAATGCTGGCACATAAAGCAGTCCGAGCGGGTTTCTATTGGCTCAACACGAACAGGGACTCGGCAGGATTAGTCAAAAATTGTGACAAGTGCTAGCGTTTCGCTAATATAACTCATGAACCTCTTGAAGACCTGAGTGCAATCTCTTCACCTTGGCCCTTCTCTCAATAGAGGGTAGATATAGTGGGACCATTGCCTCGGAGCAGGGGAGGTCTACGGTTTGCCGTTGTTGCTACGGATTATTTCACCAAGTGGGCAGAGGTTGAAGCCTTAGTGAATATCACAGCTAAGGCAATAGAGCGATTTTTATGGAAGAATATCATATGTCGGTATGGCATTCCCCATGCTTTTATCAGAGATAATGGTAAGCAGTTTGACTGCGACTCATTCCGAGCCTGGTGTGCCCAGCTACGAATAAGGAACTATTACTCGTCTCTAGGGCACCCCCAAGCAAATGGGCAGGTAGAGGCTACCAACAAAACAATTTTTAAGATCTTGAAGAAGAAGCTGGATGATCGGAAAGGAAACTGGGCAGAAGACCTTCCAGAAGTATTATGGGCATACCGAACAACTAAGAGAATCCCAACCGAAGAGACACCATATGCCTTAGCATTCGGAACTGAGGCAGTCATTCCAGCTGAGGTAGGCTCGGGCAGCTATCGTGCAGAGGCCTTCCAATCCGAGACCAATAACGAGGGTTTACAGTTACACTTGGACTTACTACAAGAAAAGCGGGATCAAGCCCAGGTGACTATGGCAGCATACCAGGCAAGTGTAACCCTGTATTTCAACAGGAAGGTCAAGCCTCGGAGTTTTAAAGTTTGAGATATGGTCCTACGTAAAGCTACTTTGGCAACCAAGGACCCAGCTGAGGGAAGGCTGGCTCCTAATTAGGAAGGACCTTATAAGGTGATTGAGTGCAAAAGAGCAGGAGCATACCACCTAGAAGTCTCCGAAGGTAAGGCTCTTTCGAGGCCTTGGAATGCTGAACACCTCAAAAAGCACTATGTCTAAATGATGTGATATGTGAATTCTTTGTCATTTCATTATTATTTTCATTTCAATGAATAAGAGTATCTCGGAGTTATGCAGCATATAAAGCTCATATGTGCAAATTAAATTATTAGTCTCGGAGAAGAAGGCTGAAAAGGCTTTTCCGAGCCCTAAAATGATGCAACCGAAAGGAGCATTCTTTTAACATAACATAGCCCAGACTCAAAAAACCTAATAGAACTACCTGAGACTTAACTCGGGATAGCAAAACTATGGGCAAGTCTGAGGATTAAAAAAAAAAAAAAAAAAACCTAATCAAACTCCCCGAGACTTAACTCAAGGTGGCAATTAAAACTCCCCGAGGCCTAACTTAGGGTAGCAACCAAACTTCCCGAGACTTAACTCGAGGTAGCAATTAAATTTCCCGAGACTTAACTCGAGGTAGCAATTAAATTCCCCGAGGCCTAACTCGGGTTAGCAATCAAAATCTCTGAGACCTAACTCGGAGAAATATAAGTGAAAATTTTCTTACTATCTTAAGCAATAAAAAAGTTATTATCTTAAGATTTGTATAAACACGAAAACTCATTTCATTAGAAAGAAACTTGAAATATATACAAGGAACCATTAAAAAATGATACATCATTTTGCCTTTGGAGCAAAAACGGGAGTAACATCAGGGGCTTCGGCAGATGCGAACTCGGCAGTGTCGGCCTCGGTAGAGCGGGCATTATCAGGAACAGACTCGGTGCCTTGGTGTTGTCGATCCAAGAAAGGATCGTAGAAACATTCTTTTATTCTTGCTGCATCAGGCATTTGCTCTTGGCCTAGGTTTACCAGTTGTGCCATAGCTACATCCGAACAGGGGATGTCCTCGACTTTCACCTTGTCAAGATCTATCCTCCGAGTCGGGTCCTTAGCCCATGCTCAAAAAGTTTCGAAGCCAAGGATGAGCCCGTCGGCCCAAGCAGAATTCTGAACCCATGAGGCAAAGGACAGCTGACGTAAATAATCAGCAGCTCGGGTCTTAACCTCCTTCAGCTGAGGCCTTCCTTGGGCATACTTTCCCTTAAAGAATTTGAGCTTCTCCTCGGCTACCACTTTGGCTTCATTTGTCTTGGTCACTAAAGCCTTCAAATCTGAGACCTCGTCTTGAGCCAATTTCAGCTGGTCCGAGACCCCTGCATGTGTTTCTTCCAACTGGTTGAAGTCCTCCTTAATAATAGAGTTATCCTCTTGCATGCAATTCACTTCAGTTCGGAGGCCTTCAATTTCAGTCAGCAGATCATTAACCTTTGATTCAGCCTTCGCCCTAGCCGCCGCGGCCTCGGAGGTCTCAGCCAGCAATTTAGACTGCTCCTGGCCCGAGATTAGCAGCTCCTCGTCTTGCGCCACAATAACTTTTGTCAGTTCCACATTTTTGGCTTCCAGTTCAGTGACCTTGTCTTTAAGGTGACTTATCTCAGTAGCGGAGCCCTGTGCTGTCTTCCGAAAATAACAGGACAGTATCAACAACCTCATGAAACTCTGTAACAAAAATTCAGTTAGCATACGCAGATAAGGGAAAACAAACCAAGGCAAAAATCAGAAAACTTACGACGAGTTGGTTGAAGAGCATTTGCTCGGTCATGCCCTAAGCAGAGGTGTCACGTTCCATGATGAGACCCTCATGAGGAATCAAATCCACTAATGCCTGGAAAGGATTGCCCTTCTAGGTCACCACCAAATGTAGCAAGGGGTCTGCCGACTGTCCAATCCACCCCCTCTAGTCTCACAAGAGCCTCGGAAGTAGAGGAGGTCTCGGCATCTGAAGTAGAGGCCTTCTCAGCGCCAGGAGCCATCTCGGTAGCAGAGGCCTTTTCAGCATTTGAAGGTGTCAGCTGACAGGCCTCGACAGGCTTTGACGCCTGAACCATACACTCACCTTCAGCGATGGGTGATAACGGCCTTACTCCTTCCTCTACAACCGCGGTAGTATGCTTCTTGGTTCCCTCCTGAACCATCCCCACTGAGGCCTCGGAGTTTTCCTCTAGTTCTATGTCATCCAAAATGTGTTGGATGTTCGAACCAAGAGGTTGGAATGACAGGGACCCAATGGGGATAGCATTATCTGCAGCAGCTCTCGCGGAGCTGAAAGGTGTAGCGTTCAGCGGCCGAGCCGAGATGGGCTCGTTTGCAAGGAAGGCCTCGACTTTCTCCTGGCAGCCAAAAAGTTAGCAAGTTGGTCTTGCGCTTTTATTTCAACCACCTTCTTCAGTTTCTTTTTTTCCGGTTGCAGGACCTCCAGGTCCTCAGGCTCGTCAACCAACTTCAAAACTCTGGCTGCCCGAGGAGAAGTGCTAGTCTTTTTGGCCTTGGCATCCATCTTTAGGGGGCCAGTAGTCCGAAATCGAGGGACCATAGGTGGGGCTGGATCTCCACGTATTTTTAAAGCCCCATCGGTTTAAAGAGGGATATTTTTCTGCATGGGCTGTTCAACCATTTTGTCCTTGCCTTTATCAAGACGAGATTTCCAGGGGGTAGCTCCTCAGGTGTTTGCAGCCGGAGGACCCGAGGTGGCAAGATTTGGGTCTCGGACGACCACAGAGGCAAGTCTCTTCCTTTTTCCGCCAGCGCCTCCATCAAGGTTTTCGATACCCTTTCCTTAAGAAAATGTCTCCATCAGTTCGGTATAGAACATCAGGTTTTCATGTCTCCGAGCCCATGCTGCAATGTCATCCACACGCTTCAGCTCGTCTTCATTGAGAGTCGGTTCCTTGGAAGCATTTCTGGCAGGGACACTGGTCTCCCGCGGCACCCTTGGACCTTCAGCAATTTCAGTGGAGTGAAACTCCCATTGACCAGTGGCGAAGAAATACTTAGCTTTCCACCTGTGATTGCTGGAATACTTGCCATCCATATGTATAAACTTCCCCCGTCGAGACTGGAAGTTATATAAACCCTCACACTTCGGGTTCTTCTGAAGACGATAGAACCATAAAAACTCCCGGGCAGAGAGGTAATGACCTAGTCCAAGGGCCATAGGCCAGAGCAAAGTATAGGCATAAAAGACCCTCCATCCGTTAGGCACAATCTGGTGCGGAGCCAGGTTTATGAGACTCAACAGCTCTTGTACTACCCTCAGAAATGGCAGTCGGAAACCAGAACGAAACATGCTTTCGTATAAGTAGACCTCGTGTGCATCGGCACGCACGATGGCACCTACTTGCTCCTCGTCAAACTGAAGCTTTACTGATCTGGGAATGAAACATTCCTCTCGGATTCTGGCCTCGTCGGCTTTAGTCAGTTCTGAGCGCTAGCAGGCTGGATAAGTGTTGCCACCAAGACCATCGGAGCCGGATCCCACGTTGCCAGACATAGTGGTAGAGAAAAAGAAAGAAAAGAGAAGCAGGCGTTCGAGGATTGAAGAAGAAAGATCAGGGTCTTATCACCAGAGAATAGAAAATGGATAGAAACAAAGAAGACAGCACCTTATTTAAAAAGGCGCTCGCCTCGATAACAGGGGTATTAAATGCGTCAGATGCGACAGGGCCTCGGAATACCAACCAACGCCGCCTACAGATGACGCATGCAAGATACTCAAACGTCAAGATTAATGACATGATAGGGTCACGGAATACCAACCGATGCCAGTTTGAAACTTAAAATTTGGATTTTCCCTCTGAAATTTGAGTTTCCCTTCGGAATTTAAAACTTAAATTTTTGCCACCTTAGGTATCCGAAACGGAGTCGAAAAGTCATTATCTGTCTCAAAACTTCTTTCAAGAAAGCTGGTCTCGGTAGGTAGACCCATTCCGACAAGACATGAAATTTCTTTAGTTCTGCAAACTTCAAAATTGGGGGGTAACTGTTGGGTCATGGACTAGCGTACTATTTGTTCAGCAGTCCTCTAGCCCTACCAGAGGAGGCCCAAATCCGAGACCTGCTTATCCAATCCGAGACCATGAATCTGAGACCCCCTCTAGCTAAGACCATAAAGTCCGAGATTAACTCAGGACATGTAAGTCTCGGTAAAGGGAATAACTCCGATATCTTGGAAGACGTTACTTTTAATAAATAAGTAATCATTGTTATCATATCTTTTACAATCTAGGTCCTGCATATATCCATGAAGATATGTCAGTTGATATCTAAGATCACAAAAGTGATCGAGTCCTACTCGGACGCTCTAATCTAGCATGGCCTAAAAGATTACAAGGCTGATCCTCTGATCTCAAGCCACTGAAATCGTGGAACAACTAACAAACATGATCTTTCATTCAAATGTTTGTTTAGCCGATATCAAGGGATAAGATTCCTGAATGTGTGGGAAATTAAATTCTCTCCCTGCCTATAAATACGAGTCATACTATCAAAACAAAGGTAATCACAACTCTCATTATCTGAGCTCTGTAGTTGTTGTCAATATCCTTTCCCATTCTGACTTAGGCATCGGAGTGTTCCCACCGGCTCACCCCCGGTCACTTCGATCCTTTTGTCTACTTTGTTGTGCAGTCAAATAGTTCGGGTGTTGGTCAATTCAAGCTCGGCAGGCGTGCCACGTCATCGTCTGGAAAACTGTGCATCAACAGATCCCTTGTAAAGATGACTTGTATAGTGTGATTTTAGCTAATTTGATGATCCTTGGTAGATGTTCTGGCTATAATGATTAATGTTTATAGAATCTTAATATTTCTACTGCTTAGTATCCTCTCTTTTCGAGGAGTAGAGATCCCTAAGTCTTGTTCCTCACGGAATAAGTCTGAGGGATGAACTATGGAATTAATTGCCAGTTAATTAATTTCCAGGGCGTTACGGTTGGTATCAAAGCAGTTGCTCTTTGGACAATTGGAATAGATCGATTAAGTATTAGGCAATAATTTATTAGAGCATTTGGCTCCGCTGATTATAGAAACTGATCTATTAGGTGATAGGAGATGATCTACCAAACAATAGGATGGATTAAATGTATACAAGGGACATAGAGTTTTGAATCTTGATACCTAAGGATTTTTGGAATTCGATATGATATTGAAGTCAGGACTAGGACCATTTTGATGGTGCAAATTTGAAGATTAGAATTGATCTACACTAAGATAGGTGCATACAGTCTTCAGCGTACATCTACACTAGGACATTGGGTAAGGTGGTAGCCATGTAGGCGCTTAGTAAGGATAGGTTTACAATTAGGTTTGATGTTTTAAGCGAGATGCGACGTGACACTTTGAAGTAGGAGCTAATGATCTTTGTGACTACAGAGATGTCACCACGATCAAGACACGACGACATTGAGAGCAATGATGGTAGAGGGCCACCCCAAACCTATGAAAAGACGAGGAATGTTCTGGATACCACCCAAGCATTGGAAATGATGGCAAGTCTTTTGGTGGACGTGTTGGTCAACGTACGAGGAGAAGAGACTCCAAGTGGAAACAAAGGTTTCTCTTTCAAGGAGTTTTATGAGCATCCTTTCCCTATGTTTAAAGGGAACGTCAAATCTGGAGAAGCAAAGAATTAGCTTATGAACTTAGAGGAGCTGCTACAAGCAATGGACTGCATTGGGTTGCAAAAAGTCAAGTACATAGGCTACAAGTTCTCTGGAGGAGCAAGGCGATGGTGGTATAGTAAGAGGAACTTGCTAGTGATGGAATTAGGAAGCGAGGAGGCTATTGTGTGGACTTGATTCAAGGAAGAGTTCTGTCAGGAGTACTCGCGGAGCTTGACAAGGATGATACCCCAACAGTCTCGGTCCAACAAGAAACGAAGTCGTTTGTGCCATATGTGAGGCAAGCTGCATTTTGGGAAATGCAAATTTAGGAAGAATTGGTGCTATGGATGTGGCAAGGTGGGACACTTCATACAAAACTACAACCAGCCCAAAAAGAATGACACTGGTCTACCTAGAAGGGGATGATGACAAGACATGGGATAAGCGTAACAACTAGAATTATTTTAAGGCATGCGAGTTCGCCTTGTTTTGGAGTTAGGGGCTGGGTTACTAGATGTTTGCTTAGGCAACAACTAGCTATATTTTGTTTTGTACTTGCACTTGACTTGGAGTTTTGGACCTAAAAGTGTAACATTAGCTAAGGCTTTATTAATGTATGATGCTTGTTACACTATGTTTGCTGTGTTGGTAATAAGATTCATGATTTTGTTAGTTGCCTTTATAAGGACATTAAGGCATGATATTTTCGAACTTGGATTCTAGTATGTTGGTAAAGGGCAATTGGTGAATCTTGTACCTTTGGTTCTTGTGTTCATAGATTACATGATTTTGGGTCATGTATGAGCTAAGAGATTCTAGAGGATCTTTTTGTACATGAATGGACCAAAGAGTTATCGGGTACAAATGTCTATTGAGGCAATGGAGGTGGCTAGAGCCGATCAAGGATTATGATTGCAAGATCAATTATCATCTTGGCAAGACTAACATAGTAGCCGACGCATTAAGTAGGAAGTCGATGTTAGAGCTTGCTGCTCTTGGAATTTCCCAACCCCAATTGGTTATGGAATTCTCTACGATGGGACTAGAAGTGGTGGATGAGGGTGCGCCTGCACACTTGTCTAACTTGGTGGTTGAATTGGAATTGCTTGCTGGGATTAAGGCCGCTCAGTTAGAGGACCCTGAGTGCACCAAGATCAAGAAATTGCTAGAGAAGGGAAGGCACAAGAGTTTTGCATTAAGGATGATGGTTTGCTCACCCATTTCAAACAAGTGTGTGTGGCTGAGGATGGAGGACTAAGGAAGGAGATCATGAGCAAGACTCATCGTTTTCTGTATACTGTACATCCCAAAAGTACCAAGATGTACAAGGACGTGAAGAGGACAAAATTGAAGTTTATTACCGCTTTCCACCCACAGACGGATGGTCAGTCGGAGTAGACTAACCAAATCTTGGAGGACATTTTACGGCCTTGCGTATGGGACTTCAAAGGTAGTTGGAGTTAGCACCTACCTTTGATCGAGTTCGGCTACGATATTAGCTACCAAGAGACTATTGGAATGACACCTTACGAAGCACTTTATGGACGTAAGTGTCAGTCGCCCTAGTATTGGACAACGTTGGAGAAAGACAAATGTTGGGGCCTGAAATGATTCAAGATACTCGTGACAAAGTGCTTACCATTAGACAAAGGATGAGTGCATCCTAGAGTCGGCAGAAGAGCTACGCCGATAACTAGAGACAGCCTTTGGATTTCGAAAGTGGGAGATCGTGCTTAAGATATCACTGATGAGGGGAGTGATGAGATTTGGGAAGGAAGGGAAGCCGAGCCTTTGATTTATTAAACCCTTCAAAATCACTCAAAAGGTTGGGAGGTTGGCATACAAGGTTGCCCTACGAGACAACCTTCCATAGTTGTTTGAGAATGGTGTAGTGCTGGTTGGAGAACAGGATGAGATAGCCCAAGAGCCCACTGAGCATGATACCGATGATACTACAGACGAAAGTGCTAGTCGTCTTTATAGTAATAATGTTGGTAAGAGCTAGTCATGTAAGACCCGTCGGAATCACCAAGAGAGTTGGTTTAGCGGTATACCAAGTTGCCTTGCTACCGAACTTGGTAGTTGAGCAAGATGTCTTTTATGTTTTTACATTGAGGCTCAAGGATTTTATTCGTATGATTAATTTCTTTTGTCTTGGACTGTATGCCTAGTCATTACGGTTATGAGTAACGGTTACATTTGGATTGTCTAAGAGTAGTCGATTAAGATAAGTTTGCTTCTAGCTAGGAAGTATGGCATCATGTCAAAGATACCACAGGCTTGACTCCAAGTGGAGCTACTTGTTTTAGTGAACTTAGGAGTCGTCAAGTTTGATGATGGTCGATATAGTGTGGGTAATCTTCTAAGCCTAGCTTGTTCCTTACTTAGTTCTTATGCTGTACTTTTCATAGATAGCTTAGTTAGTAGTTTTGAGCTTCTAGTTAAGTTGTTTCTCTATAATATTTATTTAAGATGGTTTAGCGTTTCACCTATTTTTGAACGGATTTTCTTAATGCATGGAGCTATCATTTTGAGAAAGGAGGTCTTAGAAATCCTTTTTGATATCTTTAGAACTAGTTTGAGAGGATAGGAGGACGTTTGGAACAAATGAGGTTCTACCAAAACCTTCTAGGCGAACGTACGGCCTTGAGCCTAGATGTACGACCCGAAGCGTTCCAAGGAATGCCACTTTGACCAGTCATCCAATAGTCTCTGTTTTCATGTTCTTGGTTCATTTTAGTTGGACTTAGAATTAATGATAGGTCTTTTCTCAATATTGGAGGTTATGGAGCCTCAAGGGGATTTTATGGAGGAGCCTTACAACCCGGGTGAGTACAAACTCAGATGAATGCTTGTTGTTACTTTCTCGCATTGCACAACTATTTTATATATATATCAAACATGCATATTTACAACTCTCATGAAATAGATTTTGCACTGTTGTGAACTCTCTTTTGTGAAAACGTATGTTGATTAGCAAGATAATGATGAGGCTTGTAAAACTATACTTGTAAAAGACGGATAAGGTTAATTGTATCGTATGACATGGTACACCGGTACGTACGGGATAACGGCCATGGCCTTACTATAGAGGTTAACTTTATGGTCAAGTGTGTGTGGGCCTTGGATCCAGTTTTTTTCGTGACCGGCGCAGCCATTGCCAAATTGTTGGTCATTACATGACGTACATCACTAGTTGCTTGGGCCGCCTGAGGTCGGGGACTCGGTTGTGTTGTGCAAATTTATTTAACTTCAAGTGCACGAATCGATTTTAGTTTAATGGATTGCAAATGCGAGGTCGAACCCACAGAGAATTATATTTTTGAAAGAGCAATTTAAATCTAAACTAATTAAATCCTAACCTAATTCCAAAAGGGTTTCGAATTTTGATTTATGAAATTAAAAGACAAACATAAACTAGTTAAAATAAACTGAGAGATAAAATACTAAGGTTTGGAAATTCACACTCATCGAATCATAACAACATACTTCCATATTTATTAATATTAATATGAAATTCTCACAACTAAAATCTTAGATATGTTTTACTATGCTTCAACAGTTAATTAAAACCATCACATGTATCCATTCATTGCACAAATCACAAAAGGAATCCAATATCAATCAAATCATCAGATGTATCCGTAAATCACAAAAGATATCCAATCTTAATTGAAATACCAAATGTATCTGTAGAACAAATCACAAGGGATATCCAATTATTTAGGCAAATAAATTGGTGTACAAATTTAATTGTACTCGCAAGTGCACGAGTCGTGTGCAATATAGCGTGTGTGCAAGTGCGAGGTCGATCCACAGGGATTTGTGTTGTGTAAACCAATTTCTATTTAAACCAACTCTATTTTAACCTAGTTCCGAATTTTGTGATTTTTGTCGTGCAAAATAAAACATAAACTAAAGAAAATAATGAAATAAAATGGTAAAGAACACTAAGGTTTTAGAATTCACTTCGCCAAATCTTAACTCTATATTCTCGTATTTGTTCCTACAATCGAAAAACTATATTCGATGTTTTACAAATATAAAGTTTAAATCATTCAATGAATCCACCCATTTTTACAAATCACAACAAATATCCGATTCGAAATTAAATCATCCTATGTATCCGTTTGGTTAACGAATCACAACGGATATCCGATTTCAATCGAATGATTTGATGTATCCGAAGGATGAAACACATCAAATATCCAACTCCAACACATAATAGTTCATCACATTCAATTAAAAGATATAAATCAAGCAATTGAATGAAAATCTACAACATCCTTATTCGAAGTCAAAATTGTATAAACAAAATACGAGAATACATGAGTTTGTCAATGACGAAGCTTCATCTTCAACCTTAGTTGAAAGATTTAGCCTCTCATGATAACAAAAATAATCACCAATTGAATTGTCATCATCGAAAGAATAAAACTTACAATGGAAAACAAAGCAAAAGCTTCCCCACGGCAATACGTCGTAATTCAGCTTAAAACGGCCTCCTCCAATTGTGAGGCTTAGAGGTCTATTTATATGGCTTAGGAGAACCCTAGAAGCCCTAGTAATCCTAGGAATTTCGGAGATTTAAGTCCAAGCCCAATTAGGATAAAGAAAACCTAAGCCCAAATCGGAATAGGATTCGCCCAGAATTGCGGTCCTATCTTGCGGCGTGATTTTGGCCTTGCGGCGCTCCGAATTGGGAAAATGCTATTTCACAATGAATTGTAGTAGTTTGAGTCAGCTTTCCAATGCCGCTTGAATCACCTCAATCGGATATCTGAGATGAAAGTTATGGTCAAAATACCGAGACGTATTCAGAATCCAATTTTGCATCCAATCCGATTTGACTTCAAATTGAGAAAGTCCGAATTAATCCTTTCCTTTATTTGATTAAACTTTAACCATGATTGGTTAAGCTTAACTATATCCTCTAGGTCTTCCCAATTTGCCCCTTTAAGCTTGGAATTTTTCCAGAAATGCTTTCTTTTCTTCCAAAAGCCTATAAAACAAAGAAAATACAAAAAGGCAGTAAAATGTCCTAATTAACCAAAACCAAAGGATTAAAACATGCAAGTTAAGGGCTGAAAATATAAATATTTTAGCACTTATCATAAATCAAGGAATCAATTATATGAAATTATCTTAAATCATCAAGTGTATCCTTGAATCACAAAAGATATCCAAAAATCACTCCACACATTGAAAAGAAGTAAAACAATTGAAATATTAAACCCAATAAAATCAGATAAATAAAGACTTACATGAAAGTATCAAATGTATCCGTAGAACAAATTACAAGGGATATCCAATTATTTAGGCAAATAAAATCAAGCAATCAATTATGTGGAATTATCTTAAATCATCAAGTGTATCCTTCAATCACAAAAGATATCCAAGAATCACTCCATACATTGAAAAGAAGTAAAACAATTGAAATATTAAACCCAATAAAATCAAATAAATAAAGACTTACATGAAAGTATCAAATGTATCTGTAGAACAAATCACAAGGGATATCCAATTATTTAGGCAAATAAAATCAAGCAATCAATTATGTGAAATTATCTTAAATCATCAAGTGTATCCTTCATTCACAAAAGATATCCAAGAATCACTCCACACATTGAAAAGAAGTAAAACAATTGAAATATTAAACCCAATAAAATCAGATAAATAAAGACTTACATGAAACTATTGATGTTCTTCATCGGTGAGGCTTCATCCCCAACCTTAGTTGGGAATTTAGCTCCACATAAAAATAAAACCAAAATCTAAAAAAAAACCTAAACTAAAAAGAGAAAAACTGTAAAATTTTGCTCTTTGGAATTCTATATCTTCTCTTGGATTCAAAGATGTCTATTTATAGGCTTAGGAAAGTCCTAAAAGCCCTATTAAACCTAGACAATTCGGAGGTATGTCTCCCAGTCAAAATAGAAGTATGAAATCGGAATAGGATTGGTCCAGATTTGTGTTCTTTAATTGCGGGGCGATTTTGGCATAGTAACAGTCCGAATTAGGAAAATCCTATTTCACAATGAATTGTAGTATTTTGAGTTAGCTTTTCAATTTGAATCACTTCAATCCGATATTTGAGTAGAAAGTTATGGTCAAAATACTGAGATGTGTGCAGAATCTGAATTTGAATCAAATCCGAAATTTTATTCAATCTGATCTTTAATATAATCTGATCTTTAATCCGATTTAACATTTTCTTGGATTTGGTTAAACTTAACCACCTCATCTAGGTCTTCTCAAAGTATGCTTTCTTCCAAACTTTTCATTTTTCTCTTTAAAGCTGTAGTTATTCTTTATTGACCTACAAAACATTAAAAACACAAAACTAACACAAAATATTAAATAACGACACAACTAAATGATTAACTAATGTAAATAAAGGAGTCCAAGTATGCAATATTTGGCACTTATTAGGCTGCTAATGGTGGATGGTAGCGTACAATGGTGTACTTGGACATCGCCAACCCTGATAAGAAGGGGTAATATCTCGGGTAGACTATATTGTTGAACTATGACATGATTCTCTTATTACAACATATATTATATCTATATTGCATTCTTGATAAACTGTCACCTCATAATGCTGTATGTGTTTTATAAACGACAGTTCACCATTTAATGATGGGTACGTCATATGCATTTATACTCACTAAGTTGTTAGACTTACCCTTGTATTATTTCTCATTTTTTCTCCGTATGTATAACTATGTTGTTATAGATAGTTTAGCAGAAGATGAATACCGCAAAGCATCTGGTTATCGTGGAGGATTCAATTTGGGAGATGCTTGAAGACTTATTGCGAGATTAGGCGGGTACTCACGGTAACTAGTACTTTTGAGTTATGCTATAGATGTAAGAGCTTTGATGCATGCTTTCATATTAAGGTATAAAATGGATCCCTTGTAAAGATGACTTGTAACGTTTGATTTCAGCTACTTTGACGATCCTTGGTAAATGCTCTGATTGTAATGATTAATGTTTATAAAATCTATATGTGTTCCACTGCTTAATATCCTCTCTTTTCGAGGAGTAGAGATCCTTGAGCCTTGTTCCTCACGGAATAAGGCTTGGAGATGAACCATGGATTTAATTACCAATTAATTAATTTATGGGCCATTACACATCCGTCAAACATACTTAAAGTAAATGTAATAGAATGTGAAAATCTTAGATCTAAGATATCTAAATCATAGGGTATGCATGTATTACCATTAATCATAGACTGGGAACTGCTAATCAAAATACAATTATTCTAATCAAACCTGATATATGCAAAATAGACTTTTGGCTTCTTTCCTATAAAAGAAATCCTCTTAGAACAAATGAACCGACAAGCCACAAACACTGCATAAGTCTAAGACTTAGTAAGTAAACCTTATAGTCGAGTATGAGATGAGCTCTTGTTATAGGTAGAAGTAAACATGTATTTTTTTGGTAAGCAACTAAGTTGTTGCCTATGTTATTACACCATAAAATTATAGTTTTGGTTTCTGAGATATATTGGTGTAATCTCAACGACAATTGCCTATAAGTTTTAATATAGAAAACTAATGCGTTAATAAGTCATGACTAATATGTATAGTTTATCCAAGATATTACCCATTCTCAGCAGGGTTAGAGTTGTCCCAAGCGACATGTAATACAATACTAGTGTCTTGGCTACTGTACGCTACCATCCATAACACTAGCAGATCAACTGAGTCGAGTCTCGGGTGGCCTACACTACCAATAATGTACGCCTTGTAGTGACACGCTAATCAAACATGATTGTGCCGATCACGAAATAAATAATCATTGAATCCAAGACACATACACCAAGACCCATATAACACATACACATTTGACCATAAAATCAAGTTTATATAGTACTCCCATGCTCATTATACCATACGTACTAGTGTACCATGTCATACAATGTATCTTATTAATCAATGAGTTGACATATCGCATGTTTTTATGAAAAGCAGTCGTAAGTATTACCTTACCTCATATGCTCACTCAAATCCTCTGACACCCTGAGTTCCTACTAAAACAAACATAGTTTATCGTTATGCCTAGTACTAGAGAACTTATTTTAAACACTTAGATCCTTAATCGAGAAGCATCTAGCTAGAATGTCATGTCATAAAGCCCGAATTTCACTCATTCTAGACACTGGTCGAACGTTATGTCATATGATCAGACATTCGGACCCAAGGTTGAACATTCGGTCAAAATGCCAAGGTTCATGCAAGGCTCCAAGGTTCAAACCATTACATAACAAATCACATCTTATGCCTTTAATAGGTTCATACAAATATACTAAAGCATAACAACTTGTAAGTTCATGAAATCGATGAACGTTTTAAAGCATTCTAAAAACATTTTTCTTTTTAAGGAGCATCATAACACAAGCTTAATCATTGTATTGTAAAACTTTGCAAGAAGCATGAAAATTATATGAACAACATGAAAATCAACTTGATAAAGAGTGATAAGCGCCGAATGTTGCACATTCAAGCCCCTTAATTTACATATGTTAATTCCTTAGCATTGTTATTTGTTTGATTTTGTTTTGTTTTTGTGTTTCAAGTCTCATTTGACAAGCCATTCGAAATTGGGCTTAAAAGGACAACAAGTTGAGCATTCTGGATCTAGGATCGATCGCAGCACTCCTGGGATCGAGCGCAGGTATGCTCGAGCATCGGCGGCCAGGGATCGAGCGCACGTCTGCGCTCGTGCGTACAACAGTTAAGCTCGAGTGCACAAGATCTCAGATCGAGCGCACTCGGGCGTGTACAACACGGCAGCAATCCTTTTCCAGCATGGACTTGGTTTTCAGTCTCCCAATTTGACTAGGAGACTGACCTTCGGTTTTCTTAGGATTTCTAGGGTTTTTAGGGTTCTCCTAATCCCTATAAATAGGGCTCTAAACATTGTAAACAGACACACAGATTTTTAGAGTTAAATTTCAGTAAAATTGCCTGTAAGCTTAGAAGATCATGAGCAGCTAAACCCAATTGTGGGGTATTGATGTAACCCTTTCCAAGCACAATGGTTTGATTGTATTTAATTTCTAGTTTTTCTATTTATGCATGTTGATTCTATAACTATGAGGATTGCTACAATTGATTTCTGCTCTTCATATTAAATGCAATTGTTCTTTAATTTCAATTCAATATTAGTAAAATTATTATCTTGTCTTAGAAATTATTTTGCTATTATTGAACTCAAATCATTCTTATTTTCTGTGATTATAAGAATGATGGTTATACAATGGTTCTTAATTGGCATGCAATCAATAGGGTTAGATAGACCATACCTAGGAAAGACGGATCGTACTACACCCTAGTTTAGTGTAATTTAGGTAGACGATCCATGCCAACCTAAGATGGGTTATGCTATTCCGTTGATTGTATGAAATTATTTTTATACGTTTTCTTGTTTAATTTATAACATGCATAGAAAGAATTGCTAGAATTAAATATGGTTAACCATTGATGTGCGAATAGTGGTGAAATCAATACCCTACTCTCTCTCTCATATATTTACATCCTTTATTTCTGTTTATTTTATGCACTTTAAATTCACACAAACAAATCATTCTCTTTTAATTAAGTTAATTTTAATCTTTCAAATTTTGATAGTTAAATCCCTGCAGTCCTTGAGGTTCGACACCCTCTCTATAACCGTATCCTACAAAGATTCGTCCTATTGCGAGTGGTTATTTTTATAATTGATATTTTTGGTCACAAAAATACCACATCAAAGAGGGCTTACCTTAGTGAGGGCAAAAAGCCTCAAGACCTCCTTCTCTCTCTCTCTAGAATCCCTCTCTGTCTTCTAGGTTAGGGTTAGTGGGTTGTGGAAGTGCAGAATGGGGGTTAAAGCACAGAAATGTGGGATATTTATAGGGTGGGGGAGGCCTGCATGCTGGACAAGGTGGAGAATGGGTTAAAATTGCTTTTCAAACTGTCACCGAATGTTCGGTATGATAAGTGCTAAAATATATATATTTTTGCCCCTTAATTTATATTTGTTAATTCCTTAGTTTTGTTAGTTTGTGCAATTTTATTTCCTTTTTGTATTTTCTTTGTTTTATAGGTCATGGAAGAAAAGAAAGCGTTTACAGAAAACTTCCAAGCTTAAAGGGCAAATTGGGAAGACCTAGTAGATATGGTTAAGCTTAAGCAATCATAATAGATTACCTATATTATGTGGTTAAGTTTAATCAAATAAATGAAATGATTAAATCAGAATTTCTCAAATTGGAGTCAAAATCGGAATGGATTCAAATTTGGATTCTTCACACATCTTGGTATTTTCACCATAACTTTCAGTTCAAATATCCGATAGAGGTGATTCCAGTGGCATTGGAAAGCTAACTCAAAATGATACAAATCAATGTGAAATATCAATTTCCTAAGTCGGACGTGCACTATGCCAAAATTGTGTCCCGCAAGATAAGAACGCAAATTTGGACAAATCTTATTCCGATTTGGACTTAGGTTATCTTTATCCTAATTAGACTAGAAGATAAACCTATGAATTTCCTTGGATTATTAGGGATTCTAGGACTCTCCTAAGCCCTATAAATAGACCTCTAAGCCTCACAATATAATATAGAATTTAGGAGACAACTGTGCAGAAGGGGAATTTGGAGGCTACTTCTAAGCGCGGTTTTCAGTTCTTTCTTTTCCCTTTATTTTAATTATGTGTAACTCATTAATTTAGTAGGGCTAGATTGAAGCCCTAATTATGTTTATTTAATATTTCAATATTGGCGCATTTGTGACAATCATATTGTGATGCTTAACTTGATTAATTCCTTTTTTATTGAATCCCTCATATGTGTGTGATTGGCCATTATATGCATGTGGTATGGATTAGTTATTTAAGTCAATTTGGATGATTGAGTCCTAGGCTTAATAGAGTGACAAAAGAATTTCCTCACGGGTTCTTGGGTAAATCAACATGGAAAACCGGGAGTATACACCTTGCCCTAGGCTCCATGTGTTTGTCAATTTCCTTAGATTTATGCTTTCTTAAAAAACAACTTAGTATACACCCATACTAAATCCTTTAAGAAAGAAAAGAGTTAAAGTATACACCAATGCCTAATTCGTTACTTAGGAAAATCTATAGCTGAAGGAGTATACACCCATGCCCTTAGGTTGGCAAACATTAGGTATTCATAATATGATTCGAGCATTGACATATTGTTATATTATTTGAGCATGCTTAGTGGTGGATATCAAAGCCCTACCTTTTATTTTTTTTAATTTTTTTTTTCAATATATTAATATCAATTTAGTGACAACGTTGATATTTTAATCAATTCTAAGGAAAATCAACAATCCTCGTTGGAACGATCTCGTACTTGCTGCACTATACTATCGTTTGATCTTGTGCACTTGCGAGTAAAACGTATCAATTCTTATCTATTAATTTATGTAGTATTTGGCAAAACAAGTTTTTGGCGCCGTTGCCGGGGATTGTTTAATTTTTTTTAGAATTTTTTTTTCCTTTAGTTATTTTATTTTGTTTTTAATTTTAATTTTTCTGTTTCTGATTACTGCACCTTTTGTCCCGTTCTGCACTGATGCAATCAAGCGCACTACTGTAGGGCAATCAAGCGCAAACCTAGACAGCCACGCCAAAGATGTTGTGATTTCTTTTCTGTTATTGCAGTTTTGCCTTGACTGCGATCGAGTGCACTATTGGATAGCACCTCAGTCCAACACTTCAGGCAGTTTGTGAGTTTTTCTTTTTTATTTTTGTTTATTTTATTTTCTTTTCTTTTGTTATTTTAATTGCTTTTTGTTGTCTTATTCATGTCGGGAAACATTCCGACACCCCATGGACCATGTTCATATTTCCATAATCCTTATCACCATGTTAGAGATTGTCCTTCAACAAGACAATTTTCTAACTATTCTTATGGGCATATGAACACTTCGTTCTCTAGACTGGGGAACGACGACTATTTTGATTCCTATAATCTGACATGGAACCAATAGTCTAATCTCTCGTGGCAAGCTCAAGCTCCTAGAATTCATGCTCCACAATTTCATGAACTGAACCATCAATAATATTCACAGTTCTATGATCATTCATATTCCTCTCAATTAGCTCCACAACAGTAATACCAAGCTGAAACACCTCCTCTTGAGTTTTATGAAAAGACGTTAGCTATGATCAGTTTGGTGACCTATAATACATTGCAAGCAATTGAGGAGATGAAGAAGTCTCGCTTGCAATCAATTAAAAGGACAGAGGTCCACTGCACACAAATAACATATTTTCTCAAAAAGGAAGAGCCCCAAAGTCAGTCAGTTACCACTCCTCATGGACACTTTATGGAGGAAGAGAGTATTTGCTATCATGAAGAGGAGCCATCCCCCATCTATTGGCCTCAACAATACCAAGAAGAGCTACCTCCTCCGAAGAGTTTTGCCTTAGAAGAAGCACAATCTACCTATAAAGAAGCGATATCAACTTTTCTTAGCCAAGCGGAGGAAAGTAAGCAATCATTTGAAAGGATGGAGACCCACTTCAAACAAAAAACCAATATCCTCAAAGAAGAAGAAGAAGAAGATTGTCAAACTCAGTCGGTGGCCAATGGATACTATATGGAAGAAGAGTGCACTTACTATCCTGAACAAACAGCCACCACACTGGGGAATGAAGAAACTATTGAGGAGATTTTATTTGAGCCAACGCTTGAGGATCCTTTGGGAGAGTTCTTTGATCAATTTGGAGGTGACCTAGACCTGGACAAGCTACTTGAGCATGCTGAGATTTCTAATGAGCCAAGTCTGGAGGATCGATTGGAAGAGTGCTTTCCTCAATTTGAATTTGATCTGGACCTTGACATGATACGTGAGCAAGCTGAGGCCTTATTGGATTCCACTCCTGAGAACAACAAGGTGGAAGAAGAATAGGAGCAAACTGAGGTTCTAAAGGAATCACATCAGGAAAAGGAAGAGAGCACTGAGACTTCTTCAAAATCAGCTCCTATTCCCAACAAGAGCCCAAGAGAGAAGTCTGCTGGGGTTATGTGATGAGCAAATTCAGGACATCAAGATAGAAAAGTTCCTTGAGTATTCTTCTTATTTTATTCCAGTTCATGATTCCCTTATGGGTGAGAAACTGTTTGAGAAGACTCAGAATGGTTTACCCCGATCTATAGACAGTTGGAATCACCCTGCAATAGGAAGAATTCATTCTCTTTGGTGCCAGAGAAGAAAAGATTGGTGCTTCAAGTTTAAAAGGGGACAACAGTCTGGGTGAAGACATTAAACTTAGCGCTCATGGGAGGCACCCCATAGCATATCATTTTTATTTATTTTTTGCTTTTATTTTATTTTCATTTTCATTTTATTTTGTTTTTTTTTTCTCTGTTATTATAGTGTTTTGTTTATCAGGGACAAGTGGGCTTGCATTTAAGCTTGGGGGTGTGCTATGAGCCATACAAGTCTAGCCAATTACAACATCTTCCGGGTACGATCTTTCCATGTTATACACACATTCGGGACAATGTATAATTTAAGTTTGGGGGTATGGGATACACTTTACACACACTTTGTCCCATTTTTGAAAAAAATGCATGTTCATGTTTGTCTTACAATTTTGGTTGATCTAAAAAAAAATTGTGATTTGATTTTCATTGGTGAGTTTAAAATTTTGAACACATGATCTGATAATTGAGTTTTTAAGTTTGGTTACTTACTTTGGACAATTAAGAATTCACATGTTTGATCTGATCTGACACAAACACATTAGCACATAATTTGTAGGGTATAACATGTGAACCTGTTGTGTATGATTTAATGTCTTGAGTAAGCTGGGAGACTTGTTAGATGGATACTTTGGCATAAATTAAATAATAATAACCATTGATAAGCTTTTCACTAAGTAACTCGACCTCTTGTGTCATTAAGCATTGAGTATTCACGTCCAAATGTGAGAATTTTGATTTGATTAATGTCATAGTTAGTTTGGTTTCGTAGCCTTTTTGGCTCGAGTTAATAAGTCCTTAAGGGTGTCTTTACACCTAATGCCCTAAAGCCATCTGGTTTGGGCATCATTGACTTAACACTCGTTATATGGGTCAATTAGTCAATGAATATCTATGACAAACTTTGCACAGCCTAACCAAGAAGGGGAAAAAAAAAAAAAAAAAAGTTATGTCATAGTTATTCATTCTGATGGGGATTTCAGTGAACTATGAGATATTGAAACACTACATATTGAGAATAATTAGAAGTTTCATATTTAATTATGTTCTAGTTCACTTTACACTTTTTTGAACTTGTGATGCCTTAGCTATCATTTGTAAGTAATTAGACTTTAAAATTTCAATTCATTGAGAAGATGGGGTTTATCTTTTTTAAACTTGCTAATGAATGAAAAACTATGGTTTTTGGTGACACTTCAATTTTGGATAACATGAACTTGTGCATAATATTTGTGGGTAACATTCCTGGAAAACCCTCATGAGACTTCACTTGTCCTCTAGGAAATTTCTAGGGGTTTAAAAGACTTGTTGCATACGCTAAATGCAATCGTACATCCCACAAAAAAATGATTTATCTTTTTGTTTTCTGTTTTTTTTTTTATTTTTTTTAGTTTCGTATTGCTAAGTGACTAGCAATGTGTAAGTTTGGGGGTGTGATAAGTGCTAAAATATATATATTTTAGCCCCTTAATTTATATTTGTTAATTCCTTAGTTTTATTAGTTTGTGCAATTTTATTTCCTTTTTGTCTTTTCTTTGTTTTATAGGTCATGGAAGAAAAGAAAGCGTTTCTAGAAAAGTTCAAAGCTTAAAGGGCAAATTGGGAACACCTAAAAGATATGGTTAAACTTAACCAACCATAATAGATGACTTATATGATGTGGTTAAGTTTAATTAAATAAATGAAAGGATTAAATCGGAATTTCTCAAATTGGAGTCAAAATCGGATTGGAATCAAATTTGGATCATGCACATGTCTTGATATTTTGACCATAATTTTCATTTCAAATATTCAATTGGGGTGATTCTAGTGGAATTCGAAAGCTAACTCAAAATGATACAAATCATTATGAAATAACATTTTCCTAATTCGGATGTGCGCTATGCCAAAATCATTCCGCAAGATAAGAACGCAAATCTAGATGAATCCTATTCCAATTTGGACGTAGGTTATCTTTATCCTAATTGGACTAGGAGATAAACCTCCGAATTTTTTAGGATTACTAGGGCTTCTAGGACTCTCCTAAGCCCTCTAAATAGACCTCTGAGCCTCACAATACAATACAGAATTTAGGAGACAACTTTGGAGAGAGGAATTTGAAGGATACTTCTAGGAGCGATTTTCGGTTCTTTCTTTTCCCTTTATTTTAATTATGTGTAACTAATTACTTTAGTAGGGCTATATTGAAACCCTAATTATGTTTATTTAATATTTTAATATTGGCGCTTTTGTGATAATTGTTGGGTCATGAACTAGCCTACCATTTATTGAGCAATCCTTGGGCCCAGCCAGAGGAGGCCCAAGTCCGAGACCTACTCAAGTGATCCAAGTCCGAGACCTACTCAAGTGATCCGAGACAAGACCTACTCATGTGATCCTAGACCACAAATCCGAGGCAACCCCTAGCCAAGACCATAAAGTCCGAGAATAACTCAGGACATGTAAGTCTCAGTAAAGGGAATAACTCTGATATCTTAAAAGATTACGAAGTTGATCCTCTGATCTCAAGTCGCTTAAATCGTGGAAGAACTAACAAACATGATCTTTTCATTCAAATGTTTGTTTAGCCAATATCAAGGGATAAGATTCCTTAATAAGTGGGAAATCAAATTTTCTCCAATGCCTATAAATACAAGTCATATGATCAAAGCAAAGGTAATCACAACTCTCATAATCTGAGCTCTGTAGTTGTTACTAATATCCTTTCCCATTCTGACTTAGGCATCGGAGTGCTCACGCCGGCTCACCCCCGGTCACTTCGATCCTTCTTTCTTCTTTGTTGTGCAGTCAAATTGTTCGGGTGTTGGTCCAACTCAAGCTCGGCAGGCGTGCCACGTCATCGTCTGGAAAACTGTGCATCAACAGTTTGGCGCCGTCTATGGGAAACCTTGATTTTCATCAGTTCTCTATTAATCCAAAATGGTGACTACCCGTTCCACTGCTGCAACCTCCAATGCACCACCACCACCCGATCTAGCCGAATTCATGAAGCAGATGTCTGAATCCATGAAGGCTCTGAAAAAACAGAATGAAGACCTGGCTGTAAGACTCACAGCTGCTGAGGGCCGTAATAGCCAGAGGGACCAAGAGCGAGCAAGAAGGCGTGAAGAACGGCGTGAGAGGAAAAGGCGAAGGGAAATTCGTGATGGGAAGCGAACTGCAGGTTCACATCGCGAGGAGGAAGCAAGTTCAGTCCAAGCTAGCCATCATACTACAGTCCAAAATGAGAAGCATCGTGAGCAGCAGAACCCAGAGAGGTCTCAGTATACTAGGCCTTGAAGGGAGCAATTTCAAGGGCGAAATGAGGCCCAGATGAGTGCTGACATGGAAGATTTAAAGAAAAAGTACGAAGAACTAACTCGCAAATTGGCTGAAAAGGATGGAAAAACACCTGCTTCGGGGTTTATGGATAACACTGACCTGCCTTTCACTGATCGAGTGTTAAGTTTCCCTTTGCCTGAAAACTTCAAGATGCCTCGCGTCAAGGAGTTTAACGGTAGTGGCGACCCTTCTGAACATATGGAAAGCGTCCGTGTTCACTTTTCCCTTCATAGGTTTCCGGATGAAATAGCATGTAGAACCTTTCCTCTCACTTTGGAAGGAGTTGCTCAGGATTGGTTTGCCAGATTGCCTGCCAAGTCAATAGACAGTTTCAAAGAACTTGGAAGTCTCTTTTTAAGCCAATTCCTGGCTACCAAGAAGAGGAGGAAGCACTCGGCATGCTTACTGTCATTGCGTCAAGGGAAGGAAGAAAGCCTGAAAGATTTCATACGTAGGTTCAATACAGAAAAATTGTTAGTGGATAACCCGGGGGATCAAACGGTATTATCCGCATTATGGCATGGGGTCAGGCCAAATGGGCCTCTAATGGCCGAAGTATCAAAGAGTTCGACAGAAATAACTCTTCCTGAGTTTATCGCCAAGACAGAGGAGTATATTAATCAGGAGAAAATGATTAAAGCTCTCACGAAAGGTCAAGAGGAAGAAGACCGGGAGAAGGAGGACGCCAAAAAGGAGCCACCTGTAGCATCTGCTCCGAAGGAAGAAAGGTTTCAGAAGAGAGTAGTAAAGAAGACTGTACCATCAGCCCCAAAGACAGAACCCCGGCGGCGTGAAGATCGAAGGTTCACACCTTTGAATACCAGGGTCAATGAAGTGTTTATGGAAATCAGAAGAGACCCAGCTTTCAGGTGGCCAAGTAAGTTGCGGGGTGATCCAAGGAAGCGAGATCGGACAAAGTTCTGCGAGTACCATAATGATCACGGGCATTTGACGGAAGACTGTATAACCTTGCGCCAGGAAATCGAAACTTTCATTAGAAATTGAAGGTTAGTAAGATTCCTAGCAGGAGAGAGGAACCGAGACGCGGTCCACCAACAGCCCCTTCTATTGGATGCCAACCGAGACGTAGAAGGATGAGAGCCGAGACGTAGTCGGGATGATGGTCCCAGAGAAGATCCGAGGCCCCCTCGAGATCAAGGAGTGGTAGGAGAAATCCATACTATTGCCAGAGGAATAGCTGGTGGAGGATAGTCTAATTCGGCCAGGAAAGCCCATGCTAGGAAGACACAGACCGAGGAAGTCTTTACAGTGCAGAGACCATCCAAAGTTGCAAAAAAGGATTCAGTGATCCTTTCTTTCTCTGAAGAAGACACTAGGGGGGTAATGCAGCCCCATGATGATCCGCTAGTCGTAACAGTGACAGTGGCCAACCATATGATCCACAGAATTTTGGTGGACAATGGAAGCTCGGCTGATATACTGTACTGGCCAGTTTTTAAACAAATGGGTATCGATCGTGATAGGATCACACCATTTAGCTCTCCCCTGGTTGGATTTGCAGGAGAGCAGGTCCAGCCTATTGGTCTTATTTCACTCCCTGTAACGGCAGGGACAGTACCTAAGCAGAAAACTGTGATGGTAGATTTTCTGGTTATTGACTGACCAGGTGCCTACAATGCCTTTATTGGAAGACCTGCTTTGAATAAGTTAAACGCCGTAACTTCAACATACCATTTGATGATGAAGTTCCCGATAGAAGAAGGAGTCGGAGAAGTGAAGGGGGATCAGACCCAGGCGAGAAGATGTTACAATACGTCTCTCAAGAGGGTCTCGGATCCGACTCCTATTGTAATTAGTACAGTAGGTGGGAATAACAGGAATGACCCAAAGGGAGAACCAGCTGAACCTCTAAAGGATGTGGTAGTGAGTGGAGACAAGATTTTGAAGATTGGGACGCAGCTCAGTCCCAGAATCCGAGACGACCTCATCATCTTCCTAAGAAGGAATTTAGAAGTTTTTGCGTGGACTCATGAAGATATGCCAGGAATTGATCCAAAAGACATCCTCCACCAACTAAATGTGGATCCAAGTGTGAAACCGGTGAAGCAAAAAAGAAGAAAATTCGCCCCTGAACGGAATGTGGCCATAGCAGAAGAAGTGGAGAGACTTCTCAAGGCTCGTTTCATCGAAGAAGTATATTATCCCGATTGGTTGGCCAATGTAGTATTGGTCAAAAAGTCCAATGGGAAGTGGAGGATGTGCGTGGATTTCACTGAGCTCAATAAAGCCTGCCCAAAAGACAGTTTTCCATTACCTCGCATTGATGCATTGGTGGACTCAACAGCTGGGTATGGCTTACTCAGCTTCATGGACGCCTTCTCTGGTTACAACCAGATATACATGCATCCAGAAGACCGTGAGAAAACTGCGTTCATAACTGACCAAGGCCTGTACGGTTATAAAGTCATGCCCTTCGGCTTGAAGAACGAAAGGGCTACATACTAGAGGCTGGTAAACAAGATGTTCCGAGACCAGATCGGACGCAATATGGAAGTATACGTTGATGACATGCTAGTCAAGAGTGTGCTGCCACGGGACCACATACTTGACTTGCAAGAGACGTTTGCAACCTTGAAGAAGTACGGGATGAAGTTGAACCCCTCAAAGTGTGCATTCGGAGTTTCATCAGGAAAGTTCCTCGGTTACATGGTGTCCAGCCGAGGAATAGAGGCCAATCCTAAAAAGATACAAGCTGTCTTGGATATGCAATCTCCGAGAAACTTGAAACAGCTCCAGCAATTGACAGGAAGGATAGCGGCACTAAATCGGTTCATTTCACGATCAACCGATAAGTGTCTTCCGTTTTTCAAAGTCTTGCGAAAGGCCTTTGAATGGACAGACGAATGCGAAGAAGCCTTCGGACAGCTGAAAGAATACCTGATGAGCCCGCCTTTGCTGAGCCAGACAATACCTGGGGAGGTACTATATTTGTATTTAGCCGTGTCCCAAACGGCTGTCAGTGTTGCATTAATCCGAGAAGAAGAAGGAGTTCAAAAGCCTGTATACTTCACAAGTAGGGCTTTGAGAGGCGCTGAAGAAAGGTATCCCCAAATGGAAAAACTGGCTTTCGCCTTGGTTATAGCATCCAGGAAGCTCCGACCGTACTTCCAAGCTCATACTATTAGGTTATTGACTGAATACCCTCTAAAGAAAGTACTAAGAAAGCTAGATCTTTCGGGAAGATTAGCCAATTGGGCTATTGAACTAGGAGAATTCGACATTGAGTTTCTCCCTCGGAATTCTCTCAAGGGCCAGGCACTGGCTAATTTTCTGGCAGAATTCACTAATTTGCCAGACATCACCAGCTGGCCAAGTGATGAGACCTGGGTAATCTACGTAGATGGATCATCTACAAAGAAGCTTGGTGGAGCTGGGATAGTAATGATTACTCCCGATGGGGAAGAATTATGTAGTTCATTGAAGTTGAAGTTCAAGACCACAAATAACGAGGCCGAATACGAGGCGGTTTTGGCAGGATTCGGTTTAGCTCTTGAAATGGGAGCCGAATTTGTGGAAATACAGAGTGACTCCCAAGTCGTTGTAGGGCACATCCGAGGGGAATTTGAAGCCAAGGGAGGCAAGATGAAGTTATACTTATCTAAGGTGCAAGATTTGCAGGCTTTATTTAAGAAGTTTAGCATTGTGAAAATTCCGAGACCAGAGAATGAAAGAGCAGACCAGTTGGCCCGAATAGCCTCAACAGCCAGTGAAGAGATTGAAGCCGAGACTCCTATCCAAATTCTTCCACAATCATCAGTTACCGAGACGGTGTCGGTCTCAACAGCCGAGACCATACCTAATTGGCAACTAGAAATCGTGGAATACCTGGAAAGTGGAGTACTTCCCTCAGATAAAAAGCTTGCTACCCGGTTGAAGGTAAGAGCAGAAAGGTTTACAATGATAAATGGAATCCTTTACAAGAGGGGTTTCATGTTGCTACTATTAAAGTGTGTTTCAAAGGAGGAAGGAGACTATATCCTTAAAGAGATCCATTAAGGAATTTGTGGAAGCCATTCTGGAGCCAGAATACTAGCACATAAAGCAGTCTGAGTGGGTTTCTATTCGCCCAACATGAGTCGAGACTCGGCGAATATAGTCAGGAATTGTGACAAGTGCCAGCGATTCGCGAATATTACTCATCAACCTCCTGAAGACCTGAGTGCAATATCTTCACCTTGGCCCTTCTCCCAATGGGGGGTAGATATAGTAGGACCATTGCCTCGGAGCAGGGGAGGTGTACGGTTTGTAGTTGTTGCTGTAGACTATTTCACCAAGTGGGCAGAGGTTGAAGCCTTGGTAAATATCACAGCTAAGGCAATAGAGCGATTTTTATGGAAGAATATCGTATGTCGGTATGGCATTCCCCATGCTTTTATCACAGATAATGGCAAGCAGTTTGACTGCGAGTCATTCCGAGCCTGGTGTGCCCAGCTACGAATAAGAAACTATTACTCGTCCCCAGGGCACCCCCAGGCAAATGGGCAGGTATAGGCTACCAACAAAACAATTTTTAAGATCTTGAAGAAGAAGCTGAATGATCAAAAAGGGAACTGGGCAGAAGACCTTCCAGAAGTATTATGGGCATACCGAACAACCAAGAGAGTTCCAACCGAAGAGACACCATATGCCTTAGCATTCGGAACTGAGGCAGTCATTCCAGCCGAGGTAGGCTCAGGCAGCTATCGCATAGAGACCTTCCAATCCAAGACTAACAACTAGGGTTTACAACTGCACTTGGACTTGCTACTAGAGAAGCGGGATCAAGCCCAAGTGGCTATGGCAGCATATCAGGCAAGAGTGACTCGGTATTTCAACAAGAAGGTCAAGCCTCGAACCTTCAAAGTTGGAGATATGGTCCTACGTAAAGCTACTCTCGTAACCAAGGACCCAACTAAGGGAAAGCTGGCTCCTAATTGGGAAGGACCTTATAAGGTGGTTGAATGCAAACGAGCAGGAGCATACCACTTGGAGGACTCCAAAGATAAGGCTCTACCGAGGCCTTGGAACGTTGAGCACCTTAAAAAGTACTATGTCTAAATACTGCGATATGTAGTTTGTTTGTCATTTCATTACTTTATTTTAATAAATAAAAGTATCTCGGAGTTATGCAGCATATAAGGTTCATATGTACAAGTTAAATGATTTTATTAATCTCGGAGAAGACGCCTGAAAAGGCGCTTCCGAGCATGATGCAACCAAAATGAGCATTCTCTTAACGTAACCCAAACTCAAAAACCCTAATCCAACTCTCCGAGATTTAACTCGGAGTAGAAATCCGACTCTCCGAGACCTGACTCGGAGTAGAAACCTGACTCTCTGAGACCTGACTCAGGGTAGAAATCCGACTCTCCGAGACTTGATCAAGCTCCACGAGGCTTAACTTATGATAGCATAACTAACGCTAAACTAAAGTCTCCAAGATATAACTCGGAGAAATATAGTTATAAGCTTCTTTTAACTTAGGCAACAAACAAATATCAGAAAGTTGTTACTTCAAGATTCACATAAACATAAAAAACTTGTTTCATTATGGAACTTGAGGTATATACAAAAAGCTGTCAAATGGTATTACATTATGTTGCCTTAGGGGCAGAAGTAGGATTAACATCGGGAGCCTCGGCAGATACGGACTCGGCAGAATCCGCCTCGGATCGGGTGTCATCAGGATCAGGCTCGGCACCTTGGCAATGTTGGTCTGAGAAAGGATCAAAGAAAAATTCTTTTATCCCTACTGCATCAGGCATTTGTTCTTGGCCTAGGTTTACCAGTTGAGTCATAGCTGCGTCCGAACAAGGGATATCCTCGATCTTCACTTTGTTGAGATCTATTTTCCGGTTTGAGTCCTTAGCCCATGCTCGAAAGGTTTCAAAACCAAGAATGAGCCTGTCGGCCCAGGCAGAATTTTAAACCCAGGAGGCAAAAGATAACTGACTCAAATAATTTGCAGCACGGCTTTTAGCCTCCTTCAGCTGAGCCCTTACCTGAATATATTTTCCTTTTAAGAACTTTAGTTTCTCCTCAGCAATCACCTTAGCTTCATTCGTTTTCACCACCAAGTTTTTCTGGTCCAGGATTTCAGCTCGAGCTAATTCTAGCTAATCCGAGACCCCCGTGTGCGCTTCTCCCAGCTGGTTCAGGTCTTCTTTTATAATGGAATTGTCCTCCTGGAGTCGGTTTATTTCCGCTCGAAGACCCTCAATCTCAGCCACCAATTCTGTGGCCTTGGATTCAGCCCTTGCGCGAGCCGCAGCCGCCTCGGAAGTCTCGGCCTCCATTATTGACTGCTGTCGGCCCGAGAGCAGCAGCTCCTCGTCTTGCTTAGCCACTACCTCCTTTAGCCTAGCATTTTCGGCTTCCAGATTAGTAACTAAGCCTTGGAGGGTGTTGGTCTTAGTGGCCGAGTCATTAGCTACCTTCCGAAAGTAGCAGTACAAAACCAACGACCTCATAATAGCCTAAGAAAAGGATTTTGTCAATACATGTACATTAAAAAAAAAAAAAAAAAAAAAAAAAAAAAAAAAAAAAAAGAAAGAGAGATGATACACTTACAGTAAGTTGAAAAAAAAATCATCTGTTCTGTCATGCCTTGAGCAGAGATATCACGCTCCATTATAAGGCTCTCGTGCGGAATTAAATCCACCAATGCTAAGAAAGGGTTACCCTTCAGGTTACCACTAAAGTCTTCCAGAAGTCCACCGACAGTCCAATCGACTCCCTGAGGCCTTATTGGCGAGACGGAAGAGGATGAGGTCTCGCGCACACTCCTTCTCTTTAGTCGAGGCCTTCTTGGCAACCTTCCCGAAAGTCGTAGGAGTCGGCGTTTGAGCCTTAGTAGATATAGGATCATGGGCTTCCGGTTCGGCCTCGTCAATAGGGGAAAGAGGTCGAGATCCTTTGACAGCTGCAGTAGACCCCTCGGTCCTCTCACACACCATCTCTATGGAGCTATCTAAGTGCTCCACCAACTCTATATCATCCAAAATATGTTGGATATTGGAGCCCAGGGGTTGGAGCGAAAGAGATTCGATGGGGATTGCAGTCTTGGCCTCAACACCATCCGAGGCCAAAGGAGTGGCATTTAATGGGCGTGCTAGGACAGGTTCGTTTGCCAGAAAAGCTTCAACTTCTGCAACTGGTTTCACCACAGGCCCAGGAGCAGCCTTTCGCCTAGCAGCCAACAAGCTGGCAAACTGATCCTGCACCTTCATTTCTGCCGCTTTTACCAGCTTCGTCTTCTTAGGTTGAGGAGTCTCGGGTTTGTCAGATTCCACGGGCTCATCGACCAAGCACAGAGCCCTAGCTGCCCGAGGAGGAGGGTTGAGTTTTTTGGCCCTCGTATCCATTTTCAACGGCCCCGTGGTTCGGAATTGCGGAGCAGCGGGTGGGTTCACTCTCCCACTGATCCTCAAGGCCCCACCTGTTCGGAGTGGTAGATTCTTCTGCTTAGGTGACTCGATTAGTTTGCCTTTACCTTTGTCGAGTCTGGCCTTCTTAGGGGTAGCCCCTCGGGTATTAGCAGCCGGAGGATCTGAAATGACAAGCTTGGGGTCTCGGGTGACCACAGAAGCGAGTCTCTTTTTGCCTCCGCCCATGCCTAATTCCTTGCTTAGAAAAATCTATAGCTTAAGGAATATACATCTATGCCCTTAGGTTGGCAAACATTAAGTATTCATAATATGATTAGAGCATTGGCATATTGTTATATTATTTGAGCATGATTAGTAGTGGATATCAAAGCCTACCTTTTATTTTATTTTTATTTCTTTTCAATATATCAATATCAATTTAGTGACAACTTTGATATTTTAATCAATTCTAAGGAAAATCAACAATCCTCGTAGAAACGATCTCGTACTTGCTACACTATACTATTGTTTGATTTTGTGTACTTTCGAGTAAAAGGTACCAATTATTATCTATTAATTTAGGTAGTATTTGGCAAAACACGGTACTATGCTCGAATGTTCGGTGTACTATTACTCAACTATTTTAAGGTTACAAATCGAATGTTCAGTGTGGTTCCTTCTCGAACGCTCACACTAGTGTTAACATCGAACGTTCGGCTAGAAGCTAAAATTGATTTTTTTTTGTTGTTCTCTAAAAATAAGAAGGCTTTTAAGGAATTGTTGCATTATAAAAGGTTTAATAAAACGTTTGTTTCCCTCAACAGACGTGATTGGGTTTTAATGTTTTGGGGCATCACAGTTACAAACTTCCCATTTTAAACTCATAACGTCCACATCAAGGCCATGTTATGTAGTGCTTCAATACCTCATGGCCTAACGTTACTAGGTCGCTCTGATACCATTTGTAATGATCAAGGAAATAAGTGCTAGCTATATCTACATTATAATCCCGAAAATACTAGTCAATTTGGAGTTTTTCTAAATATTACTTATAAGACCGAGTTTCACATAGCAACTAGGTAATGTGAGACTTAGTACTCATGACTATCTTTATAAACCATCCACTCTCTATGTGAGCTACTCTTCATCTTCTCAATATGTGACTAGTGTGTTACATTTGTAGTATCATTTCTTGTGACAACAATATCACTCCGCGTCTTTTGAATTGGACATAAAATCTTTTGCCAATCATGACTTAGATTGCGACTGCCTAGTTCTACCCTTCCATTCTTCTCATTAAATTCATCATTTCCACACCTTAGCTCAGAGCTTGCCACAAGCCAATTACCTTGATCATTGATAGATTTTCTCATTGCCTTACATGAAAAGAGACCACTTCTAATTCAAGAGTCTCATTCCTATACAACAATTATAATACTCTAATTCCATATTGGGAAGATGAGTGATTCACATAGAGTTGGTAGTTTATAAAAACACTTCTAGGTTCTAGGTCTCATATTGTTTACTTACTAAATAAAATTGTGATTTTAAGGAAACTACAAATTGACTATTTTTTTTGAGGTAATAACATAGACATGACTAGTGATTTTTTCTCGGTTATTACAAATGGTATTAAAGCCACCTAGTAATGCTGTGTGTACTATCACCATCGCATAACATGGCCTTGATGAGGATGTTAAGGCTTAATAGGGGCAGTTTGTAAGACCTTCATCCCATATTAAGAAGATACAGTTGATAGTCTATAAAGATACTCATGGGTGCTAAGTCTTGTATTGCTTACTTACTATGAAAAACTAGATTTTATAAGTAATTTTAAGAAAACTCTTAATTGACTAGCCTTTTTATAGTAATAACATAGATGTAACTAGCGCTTTTTCTTAAGTCGTTACAACAAATGTCGTAACCTAGTGATCAAACAAAAAGCAAAGTGATCCTAACAAAAGTGTCACTTTGTCTTCCTCTTCAATTTTCACCCAAAGTTAACAATTATCCTTAATAGATTAAAAATATTGAGGTGCTCAAACATATATATTTTCCTCTTTTTATAAACCATATAAATGTTTCTTCACATACAATTTATTTTTTTTAGATTTTTTGTCACATATCTCTCAATTCAGCCACATTATTTCAGCCTGCTCTTCACCAATTACAGTATGGATGATTTCATTTGATTAATTAAGGCGGGTCACACTAGCATCAAAAAAATTCCATAAAAAATTCCATCTTATTCCACTTGTCATTGTCCATCTTTTGATATTTTTTCACCTTTTCCAATGACGCATGTAAACTACTAGTTAAATTAGAACTTCTATCATTCTTTATAAATAGAGAAGTTAACAAAAATTGGAGTACAAAATAGTTATGAAGAAAAAACGCATCCACCCAAATTCCAATATACCCAAATGAATTGTTCTTTTACACAATTCTCTAATCGTAACACATAAGAAGAAAAGATGAAAAAAGGAAAGATTGCTGCAGCTCAAAATCTCTCACTAATCTCTTGTGCTGCTCTTTTTCACAGTGAAACAATGAAAGCCATCATAAGTTCCACCTAATGTTCTTGTAGCTTCTTATTGCGAAGTGGGGGAAGATCAGAAAATCTCTATCATTACAGTCGAGCTAATTTTCTTTTTTAAAACAATAAAAAATAAAAATAAAAACGGTCTATGGCCCTTTGCTAAGAACAAAGAAAGCAAACAGCTTTATCACCATAAAGAAGACTCAACTAAAAGTTCTTAGAATTGCCCTGTACACAAACTTTCTTTTTCTTATATGGGTATTTGAGAAATAATGCCTGTGCCACCTTCTTTATGCAAAAAGTGCCCCATTTACTCTCTTTCTACTCCATTATTCTCCAAAGTAGAAGATCCAGGAGTCGATTCCAATAGAGTTGCAAGACCAACACGTGGTAAAACATGGCTCAAAAGTGACTAATTGGAGAATAATGGAGCAGCCAGCATCACCAAATTAACTTGATTACCATCCAAGTATGATGGAAGTCGAGATTCAAATTCACAGCAATTTTAGCAGATAGTGAGAGACATCATATAGAATCTACATGTTCGAATAAGTAATCAGGCAATCAAAAATTGCTAGCAATTTGAACAAATAATGTCAAAATGAACTAAAAACCATGAATAACATGAGGCAAGCCAGGGAGGGATTATTATCAAAGCAACAGCACTTAAAAAGATATCCACGTTCTAAGTAGAAAATGAAAATATATGACAAATTGTGATAAAAGGGAGGGTTCTGCTCAAGAATTTTGATCCGTTGGAAATGTCCCAACTGGCCACTACAAAAATATGCATACTAATATTATATTAGAGTCTTCTAACCACAGATACAATACATTTTCCGTTCCTAAAATATGCATTGCAGCTATCTCATCATCAAAAAAAGCCTTCGCTTTCTCTGAAAGGGAAAAGAGGATGATAAACCAGCTACTCTCTCTAGTCTACCGTTGTGAAATAATGTGTGTAATCATAATAAACATTTGAGCAATAATTAGAGTCCAAAACCATAGCTGAGCATTCCCAGTGCAGCCGTTTATGTCTTCACTTGGCACCATTCCCGCTCCTGTTGATGATCCAGAAAAGCTTCCGTTGCTCGCCAACATGCTGCTTCATTCAAATTCATGAATATTACACAATCTAGAACACCACAAAAACTCTCTGCTTTTACTGTTTGCAATGAATCTTGAAAATATAGCTATAATCATTAAACTTGTCAGCATGTAATAGGCCTCTGGCTCCAATAAATCTTTGTGATATTTCATTTGTGTGTTTATTCTTTTTTTTTTTTTTTTTGAGGATCATTTCATCAAGATAGTTATAGCACATTTACTGGGAAATTCAATCATTTTCATTGAAAACGTAAAATTTTCAAGAAGACAATTCTAATTCTTTCCCCGAGGGGAAATGCAAATATTCTTTCTTCCAATCTTCTGATACTCAAGAACCAAATAAATAAAACTAAAATATGAACAGTTACCTGGATGGGAATTTGCAATTATCATGACCTGCAATAGATTATCGAAAGAAAAAAAAATCAAGATCAAATCCCAAACTAACTGAAAAATAAAATAAAAAATAAAATAAAAAATAAAAAATAAAAAACAGAAACAAAAACAAAATACAAAGGTTCAAGCTTTGCAGATCCAAAATCCCCTAAAAAAGGTTCATTCTTTACAGAGAATGAAAAGAAACAAATGGGTTCACTAAAATCAGATCCAATAGCAGAGAAAACCAAGAAAAGAAAACCCCAAAGATTTCCATTGAAAGAATAGAAAAGAAAAGCAAGAAATAGTGTGGGCACTCACTAGGGTTCAAAGAAGTGAGAGCGGCAGTGTTGTCGAAGAAGCAACTGTCGTCGGTCATGCCGTGCTTCAAGTAGTAGTCGTTGAAGGCAAACGACGCCGTAGACTGGATGTCGGTGGGATCGTAGCAGGGACCGCCTTGCTGGATTGGGCCGCAGTCGGTGGCCCCGGGCCCGCAGGCCCAGTCCAAAGCGGACTGCAGAGCCGCGTCGTCCGCGTTGTTCTTCGCCACGCACCAGAGCTCCGTCCCCACGACGCCTTTCTGGGCCCTCGACGCCGGCACCGACGCGCGCGAGAGTGGGAGCGTGAAGAAGAGAGAGATGAAGAAGAAGCCAAAGCTCTTCGCCATTTTTCCACACGCAGAAAAACAGAGGGCTCTAGGCAGCGACAGAGAGAGAGAGAAAAGAAATGTAGCCGTCTGGAGTGTATGCGGGGTTTATGGGGAAGATCGAAAAGTGACCGTTACTGTTGCTTTGTGGAAGAGTGGGAGCGTGGGAATATGAAGGCAAGTAGCTGTACTGAGATCTGTGTCTGTTGGTTTTGTCTTCCAGCAGTTACCTCTCTCTTAAACCGACTTTATTTTTAGCCTTAAGGAGAAACAGAACGTTAGAGCAACGGTTTCGGGCCGCTCAATAGTCAACCATAGCCTCAATTGAGTTGATTGGTGTTAGCAATTTGTACTGTCCAATTGGGTTCGTGTTGAAATAATTTATAGATTAATTTGACATGATTTACTTCGTTAAATTGTTAAATTTATTAATTTTGACATGATTTATTTAAATAAGTGAACTAATTTGACCCGGTAGACCCATTTTCACATGTTTCAACTTATATATATATATATATATATGAACTTTAGTGTTTAAGGGTTTTATTTTTTATCTTTTTAAAATTATAATTTAATCTATACCCGATATGCAAGTCATTTATAGGTTTAATGAATTGACCTGAAATTGACCCAAAACCATTTATACCAAACATTAACTTTTTAATATAAGTTGTTTATTAAGGGTGTGTTTGAAATTGCGATTTTATAAAAATAATTTGCGTTTTTAAAAGATATCGCAAAACGTAAGGCGTTTGGTATTGCGATTTAAAAATCGCTTAATTTAAAATAGAAAAAAAAAATCTACAATTTATATAAGTGTTTATTTGAAAAAACGCGAATTTAAACTAAAATCACAATTTCGCATAACAAATATTTAATAAAAAATATATTTTTTAATATGTTTTACCAAACGCATTTTCAATTAAAAAAAAAATAATTTTTAAAAACGTAATTTTTAAAATTGCAGTTATTAAAACCACAATTCCAAACGGATGCTAAATTTACAAGTCGTATAAAAAAAGGAAAAGTCTACTTAACCTCTTCAAACAACCACCTTAATGACAATCTACCCCCCAATCTATCAATTGTGATAATTTTTTCCCAAACTACCAAAACAATGACAATATACCCCTAATTTTAACAAAATGACAAAATTACCCTTACAAAAATAAAAACAAAAATGCTAAAATTTAATTTGTTTTCAAATTTTAAGGGTATTTTTGTCTTATTGAAAATTCTATAGGGGTAATTTCATCATTTTGCTAGCATTGTGGGGATATTATTATTTTTTTAGTAGTTTTGGGATAAATTATCGTAATTGATAGTTTGAGGAGTAGATTATCATTGAAGTGATAGTTAAAGGGGGTTAAGTGGGTTTTACCTTATAAAAAATTATCCAACCCTGCTGCTGGCCGACCGGTATGAAAGGCCAACGGGCTCGGGCGGCCGAGACAAATTACCTTCAATTATATGTGGAGGACGAAGAATCAGTTTGCAGTTGAGTTGCTCAACAGTTAGAATTATAAATTTATAAAAATGGTAATTAAGGCTACAAAGGTGCCTTGGATGGACACAATGAGCGTGGATCCCGCATAGGAATCCAACATCTTGGATCTGGTTTTAATTTTTTTAATTTTTTAATTTGATTAGTTACTTTTGCTCATTTTATGTTAAAATCAACATAAATTAGTCACATTTTCATTCTCATATCTTTTTGTCATGTATTATCTTATATTTAATTACGTAATCAATTTTGTTAATAATTATCAGGGTCAGGGGATGAAAACAATTCAATTAGAATAATTAAATACCATATATATTTTAAAAATATATATTAATAGAATTAGATCAAAACATATATAATGAGAATAAGTACAATTGTAATCCATCAAAGTCAAGTTGAATATTAAATTTTCAAGTTTAGTTGGCTTAATTTTGATTTGAGTCAAGTTCAAGTTTATCAAATTAGATTACATGTTTGAGTTTTGTTTATTTATTTTTTGAAATGAAGTCTAACTTGTTTATGAGATGTTGAATTAACTTCTATATTTATTACTCATATAATATAAATATCAATTTTATTTAGATATTTTGAAAAATTTGGTGTTAATTAGATAAACTAATTTTTATATATGTAGACTTCTAAAAATTGGCTTTATCGAGCCACCAAAGGTTAGGAAAAAAACAAAGAGGAGAAAAAACAGAGAGGAGGGATCGTCCTTCTTCCCTTTTCTCCCTTTTCCTTTACCTGGTAGCAGTGTTCAGTGTCTTCTTTATAATCTCTTCTAGTTTTCGTTTTTTGGCAGTTTTATTTTAAATATAGTCTTTCAAACTCAAATGTATTCGTCTCCATTAGCCATACTATCACACACACACCATCACCGTCCCAGCCGGCTTCTCCGCTTTCCACCGAGCTGGGTCGATCAACCAACAGAGTCCTGCGTGCCAACACATGTCTTCTCGGATATGTCTACGATGCTGTACTCCTCTGCTGCTTCTTTTGTTGGGGTATTTTGGTTGTGTTTAGTATATTTTGTTTTGATTTTGTATTTTATTTTGTTTGTTTTATCCTGGTCATTGGGTCGAGGACGAATGTTTTTCTCTTGACCATTAGGTCGAGGAGGGTTAGATCGGTGTGTGGATTATCTCTCACGGCTAGAAAATAAGTTAAGGAAAAATATGTGCTACTTATGTCTTAGATCTAGTCTGCTTTTAGAAGCCGGATCCAGATCTGTTTTAGTACTAAAGTTGTACATAGATTAGCGATGACTGCTGTTATAAATAGACTTTAATTGTAAGTATTTTTCTTATTGTATTTATGACTTTGTAATTACATAGCACTTGACTATGTTATATTAGAGTTTTATACTATGTGATGATATAGTATACTTTACAATTTAAAGATTCCCTTAAAAAAATAAATAAATAAAAAGCCCTTGTAATTCTTACAATTTATTTATAATTTTTTATTGTATGATAGACCATACATTATAGTCTATTCTTCCACTCTCCCTATCTCTCTCCGGCAAGGAGGAGGATGAAAGCAAAGACATGAAGAAGAGGAGCCACCACAACCTCGCATCCAATTGCAAAACTGAGAATTTTCATGGTCTTCTACTCAATGTACGGACACGTGGAGGGCCTAACTCAAAGGATGAAGGGTGTGGACAAAGTGGAGGGACCCTGTGTCACATCTTGACATTATCAATATGTTTTTGTTTTCTATTCTTGTTGGTAACTTAAAGTCATATCGTTTCTTTTTTACATGGAATTTTTTTCACTCCAGAGGTAGCTTGCGAGTTTTTTCTTTTTTTTTTTTAATAGAAAGAGGAAAACGTTACAAAGGATTTTTCTCATTCTTGATCTTGATGGAAGAGAGAATGAGGGATCCTATGAGAATGCTACCAAACATAAGGTGGGTAGCGACCCATTTTGCTAAAGTGTGTGCACGATAGTTGGCACATTTAGAAACTTTCAAAGCATGCCAGCTTTGAAAGGAAGAAAGGACTAATCTAATGTCTAAAACAAAAGAAGAAAAATGCCAAGAAGAGAAAATAAGGGGCTAATTCACAGCAAGGGTAACCAAAAGGGCATCTCCTTCAAGGAGAAAATGTGCAGCACTTGCAGAGGCTGCCAACCGAGAGGAGAGGAGGGCAGTAGAGGCTTCTCCCATGAGCACATCAATAGAAGAGAGTCTTTGAGTAGCAGCTAGGACAATTTTACCAGAAGAGTTATTAATCACAGCTGCTGCCACAGCAAAATTCTTACGGATGGTTACATCAAAATTCCCTTTCAAAAAACCAATACCAAGAGGAAGCCAAAGAGAGGGGAGGGCAACAACATTCCATGCCATACAATGCTGCTGCATGGTAGCTTTGAGCTTTTGCATAACCATCACTGGATTGGGAAGAGAAGCTTCAAAGATCAACTTGTTACGGGCAAGCCATATGGAATCCATAACAAGAGTAGCATGAAGTTGGAATCTCCTACAGTCTTCCTTGGGGATATCAAGCTTAGCATGGGGGAAAATAATAGCCAATATCCAATCTGAGATAGGTCTAAAGGAGAAGCGAGCCAAACTGAGAGGCCAAGGAGAAGAACTCCACATAGCATTGGCCAAAACACAATCCAAAAAAATGTGAGTCAAGGTGTAACACTCCAGTCCTATATTGGGAAGATGAGAAGAAGCCCACATAGAGTGGGTGGTTTATAGAGATAGTCATGGGTACTAAGTCCCACATTGCCTAGTTACTAGGTGAAACTGGGTTTTATAATGAATTATAGGGAAGCTCCAAATTGACTAGTTCTTTTGGAGTAATAGCGCAGATGTGGCTAGCGCTTTTTCTTGGGTCGTTACAAGTGGTATCAGAGCCAGGTTGTAACGCCAGGCCATGTGGTACTGGAGCACTACATGACATGGACCTGACGAGGATGTCAGGAGTTTAAGAGGGGGAGTTTGTAACACCCCAGTCCTATATTGGGAAGATGAGAAGAAGCCTACATAGAGTGGGTGGTTTATAGAGATAGTCATGGGTACTAAGTCCCACATTGCCTAGTTACTAGGTGAAACTGGGTTTTATAATGAATTATAGGGAAGCTCCAAATTGACTAGTCCTTTTGGAGTAATTGCGTAAATGTGGCTAGCACTTTTTCCTGGGTCGTTACACAAGGTCTCCAGAGGACCTTTACAAAAAGCGCAAACCTAAGCATTGTCATCCTCATAAATCACAAATCACCAATGTTGGCTCTAGATGGGAGGATATCCCATGCAATTTTCCAGAGAAAATGTTCTAACCTAGCTTGAAGATTGAGACTAAAGCATTTGAGTGTACAAAATCAACAAAATCAAAGTGGGAGGGAGACCCAAAACTTTAACCACCTCTTTTGTCTACAAAAGACAGAATTGCATTGAAATCATCCAGAAGAAGCCAAGGTCCATCAAAGGAGGAACCCACTCTAGTAAGATTAGTCCAAAAAGTGTCATAATCCTATAAAGAGTGAGGAGCGTAGACACATGAACAACCAAGAACATGGGGAGGGATCAGAAACCACACAACAGGAAATTTAATTTTGATCTAGACAGATAGGCTCCAAAGAGAAACCCGGCTTCCAAGTCACAAAGAGACCTCCTCTACAATGAACTGGAGGGACTTGCAACCAAGAAGAAAAACCCATGCGAAAGAGGGAATTCCAATAACGGGAAGACATCACCATAGTCTCTGAGAGAAACAGCACATCAGCCCTATTGATCTTGATGAGAGCTCGTAAGGTACGAATTGCCAGGGCCAAGCCAATCCCCGACAATTCCAGGCCATCACCTTCATTAGGGGGGAGGGGGCAAGGAGAAACCTGCAATCCCGCTAGAGTTGGTAGCATTAGAATCGTCATCTTCAGTAGCACAAAGTGGAGGAGCAGAGAGCAACTTAGGTTTCTTGGAAGAACTGGACTCCTGGTTGATAGAAGGGATAGAAGAGTTTATTGATTTAGTGTAAAGGTGGAAACGCTTTTTGGAGGTGACAGTAGAAGGGTATTTTGGTGGTTTAAGAGGTGGAGGGTGACTAGAGGTTCTAGAAAGGGAGTGCGATGTGGCTTTTGGGGAAGTAGTTTGAGGAATTGGTAACATGGCAATGGAGGGGGAGGGAATTAAGTTTCTGGTTGGAGGAGAACTAGATTGGTTAGGTGGGCTTTGGTGGCATATGGGGCTGTTTGGGTTGGAAGTTTAGGGCCACGAGCTGTTGGGAAAGTCAAGCTGAAAACATTAATTGGGATGTGATGGGGTTTAGCTGGAATTTGACAAGGGGAGACTTTTCCATCAAAGTAGCCATAGGAAAAGGACCGGGGCTCAATGCAGGTGAGTTGGTGGAAGAAACGTGTTGAGCTAGAGAATGACTACTAACATGAAAAGCGCAGAGTTGAAGAGAGCCACTCATTTCTACGAATTGGTTTGACTCAGTGGAAAGATCGGGCTGAGCATGAGAACTAGAACTAGTGACTGCCATGGACACTTTTGGTTTCCTGAAGGAAGATAACAGTTCCACACGATTAACATGGGGAGAGCTAGCTTTGAGTTTGGGGCCGAACCTTCCAGTGATAAGTGGGTGAGGAATTATAGGACAAAAAGCAAATAAATGCCCTAATCTTCCACAAGCATAAGAGAATTCTGAAAGATGCTCAAACTGATAAGTAATCTTAGCAAGAGGCTTGTGAGCTCGCTGAAGAAGAAACCCAGTTGGCAGAGGTTCATTCAAAGGAAGAAGGACACAGATTCTCAAGAAACTTTTCCTGCTAGGTTTTAGATTTTCAGAGTTATCAACATGCACTAGGCCACCCAAACTTTCAGCAATAATAGAGGCGTTGGCAGCTTGTGAGTTAATAGAAGCAAAAAGGCACTATTACAGTATCATGTTTTCTATTCGATGTGGCTTTGAATCCTAGCTATATATATAGAATGAGTTTTGTTGATATGATGTGGGAATGTGAAATCGTTTGCGATGAACCTTGAGATTTTTAGTTTTATGTTATGAAAATTATAACACCTCAGTCTCACATCGAGAAGATGATCTGTAGTCCATATACGGTAGTTAGTTTATAAAAATATGCATGAGTCTTAAGTCCAACATTGATTACTTAATAATTTTACAAAAGTTTTAAATTGGATAATTCTTTTGGAGTGATAGTAGAGTAGCAAAGGAGAAAGGCTTCGTCGTACCCTCGTTCGAACAGAGGGCAATAGTATCATTTGGATTGAAGGACCAAACAACTCATTCTACCTCTTATTTAGACAGGGTGCAACCACCGAGTCTTTCGAGAGGCTGACTCGAGATACCCAATCGCATTCCACTTCTGAACAGGATGTGATCAGGAACCCTTGGAGAACTTATTGAGGAGCTCAGTTTTACATCCCGTTCGAATGAGGTGTGATCAAGACATATGACAAAATTCAATCTCGCAAGAACCCACTTTAAAAATCGAAATTCATCTCATAAAATGAATTTTTCTCAATTTCTACTTTCTAAACTTAGATTATCTTTACCTCATGTAGCCAATTTTCATTTAGGTGGTTAATTTTTTTTGTAAAGGCTACGTTAGGATTTTTCTAACGATTTTTCTAGCTGAATGTAGACATTTGAGGTTTTAGATGGTAGGTTAGGATTGTTGGTTTTAAGGCACTACTAATAATAGAACCCCTTGTAAACGAGGGGACCGAGCTGTATGAAGGGGGCTTTATTGAGGATTTCTACACACATGGTGAGTGATTTACACGTGAACCTAAACAATGATTTTTTAGCATGATTATTTTAATATAAAATATGCATTCTTATAATATCTTGAAATGCCTTATGATTCATTATTCTGCACCCTAAATTTCTAAGTATGATGAAATGTTTTTTTTTTTTTTTTTTTTTTTCAATGAATGATTGTGTGATAACACTACGATTTACATTTCTCAAAAATGGAAATAATGATTGTATTATCTTTTATATTTCGCATTTCTTTTAATCTGATAGTGTTTCTTAATTGTAGTATTTCTCAATTAACTTGTAATTGACTCCATGATTCGTTTCCCAGTCTTATTCCTTGCGGAACAAGGCTCAGGGATCGTGTTGGAACTAGCGACTCATATTAATACCAGTGGAAGGCCAAGTTTCACGGAGCGAGAGTAGGGTTTAGGGTTTTTCCTATATATATGTTATGTTGTAATCCTAGATCATTAAGGTGGTGTTTGGTAAATGGGTTGGCCTAGACACTGTAGTTGATGTAGATTAATGTGAAAAAAAATAAGAATGTTTGGTATAAAAAAAATGAAAAAGTGGTATGGAAAAGTGAAAAAAAAAATTTGTTTTGTAGTGATTTTTTTATTTGAATAATAATAAAAAGTGAAAAAATTAGAATGTTTTGATGTTGATTTTTTTGGGAAATAGTGATGAATAGTATCTAGGCCAACTCTAACCCTTTTACCAAACAAGGCCTAAGAGAAAAATATAGTCGCCTCTTTGTGGACATAGGCAAATTGCCGAACCACGTTAAATCTGTGTCTCCACTCTCTCTCTTAATCTCTCTCTTTTTAATTCAATACTGATCATCAATTATTGTGCATGGTAACAACATATCTCATCATCTCTAAAGAGAGACTGCGGTGGAAGACTTTAACTAAGGGAAAAAGATAGCAATAATTTATACCTTAATCATAATAACTAGAGTGACTTAAAGCATTATAATATAGATAGATCTCCAAATGTATCGGTCAGAGACCAATCATCAAAATATAAAATAGATTACTAATGATTGTTCTGAAATAGCATCAACACCTATGCTTAACCAAACATAACATAAATACAATCTTGATCAATTCTTGACGGATAGTTCCTCTAGCATCCCACATAAATTTGAGCCACACCAGGTCCAAATCCTTAAAAATGACTTGGATCAAGTCCTTCACCACCACTAATTGGCTCACCGAATCCATATTCTACTAAGCCACATATAGGTGGTGTTTGGTAAATGGGTTGGCCTAGACATTGTAGTTGATGTAGATTGATGTAAAAAAAAAGTTAGAATTTTGGTATAAAAAAGTGAAAAGAGTGGTATGAAAAAGTGAAAAAGTTTTGTTTTATAGTAATTTTTTTATTTGAATAATAATAAAAAGTGAATGATGTGATATAAAAAGTGAAAAAGTAAAAATGTTTTGATGTTGATTTTTTTGGAAAGTGGTGATGAATAGTAACGAGGGAAACCCCAACTCATTTACCAAACAAGCCCTTCATAATTGAGGGAAAGAATACAAGGGTAAGTCGGATGACTTACTGAGTAAAAATACACATGATGTACATGTCATTTGAATGATAAACTCAGTTGTTAATAAATCACATGCAGCATTGTGAGGTGATAATTTACCATGAATGTAATATAAATATAGTATATACTGTAATTATGAAAATCAAGTCATAGTTCAAACTGTATGGTTTACCCGAGATATTGCTCATTTTCAGCAGGGTCAACACTATCTTGAGGGACCTATAATAGAATATTGGTGCCCCGACCATTGTATGCTACTATTCATAACACTAGTAGCTCGATCGAGCACAATCTCGAGTGGCCCACACTACTAATGATGTACATCATGTAGTGACCTATCAATCAAACATGGCTGCACCGATCATGAAACAACCAATGGATCTAAGGCCCATATAACACATACATTTGAGTATAGAGTTAACATGTATGGTAAGTCCATGACAGCTATCTCGCACATACCAGTGTAACATGTCATACAATGCAATTAGTTTTATCTGTCTTTTATATGCATGCACTTACAACTCTCATTGTGTTCATTATCTTGCTTAAGCAACACACGTTTTTGCAAAATGTAGTTCATAGTAGAGCAAAATGTATTTCATGAGAGTTATAAAGATGTGTGTTTTGTACATATAAAATAATCATAGAATACGTGAAAAATAACAAGTATGTATGTGAGTTTTTACTCACTCGGGTTGTAAAGTGTTGGAAATGGTGTCCAAAAGTCCAATTGATTGGATAATGTTTTGATTATTATTATAGAACAATAGACATATACACTTATATTATTGCATGACGTATATGTGTGATTGTGTATTGTCCAATTATATGCATGTATGATCCCTAAGATGCATTGTATTTGAGTGATGGTGTGGGTATCACAGAAGATCATACTCACTCAAAGGTCCTTGCAACTTATAAAACATGTTGTTCGTTGTCCTAAATGGAATAATATAAAACATATTAAACCTCAAATGACTTGTCTTGGTCATGAGAAGCAGGTAGGGTTCAGGTTAATATGCTGGGATATTAACAGAGTTATGCCATACACCTAACAGGACCACGTGATGAGCGCCGAATGTTGCACATTCAAGCCCTTTAGCTTGCATATGTTAATTTCTTAGTACTGTTATCTCTTTGATTTTGTTTTGTTTTAGTGTTTTCATGTTTTTAATAAAGATACAAGAAATTTCATTGATTTTGAGATTAAAGCACACTTTGAGAAGACCTAGAAGATGTGGTTAAGCCTAACCAATCATAATATATGACCTATATGATGTGGTTAAATTTAATCAAATTAAGGAAATGATTAAATCAGAATTTTTCTAATTGGAGTTGAAGTTGGATTGGATTAAGTTTCAGATTCTGCACACGTCTCAGTATTTTGACCATAACTTTTAGCTCAAGTATCGGATTGAGGTGAAACTAGCGGCATTGGAAATCTAACTCAAAATAATACAAATAATTGTGAAATATGAATTTCATAATTCGGATGTTTGTTATGCCAAAATTGTCCCAAAATATAAGGACGCAAATCTGGATAAATCCTATTCCGATTTGTACTAAGATTGCTTCCTAATTTGACTAGGAGACTGAAGTATGATTTTTATGAGATTCCTAGGGCTTCTAGGGTTTGTTTTATGATAAGTGCCAAATATTGCATATTTGAACCCCTTTATTTACATTAGTTAATCCTTTAGTTGTGTCGTTATTTAATATTTTGTGTTAGTTTTACGTTTTTAGTATTTTGTAGGTCGTTGAAAAAAAACTACAACTTTAAAGGGAAAAATGCAAAGTTTGGAAGAAAGCATACTTTGAGAAGACCTAGATGATGTGTTTAAGTTCAACCAAATCCAAGAAAAAGGTTAAATCGGATTAAAGATCAGATTGGATAAGATTCAGATTAGATTCAAATTCAGATTCTGTACACGTCTCAGTATTTTGACTATAACTTTCTGCTCAACTATCAAATTGAAATGATTCAAGCGGCATTAGAAATCTAACTCAAAATAATACAATTCATTGTGAAATAAATTTTCCTAATTCAGACGGTTACTATGCCAAAATCTCCCCGCAATAAAAGGTCACAAATCTGGACGAATCCTATTCCGATTTGAGACTTCTATTTTGATTGGGAGACAGACCTTCGAATTATCTAGGTTTAATAAGGCTTTTAGGACTTCCCTAAGCCTATAAATAGACTTCTTTGCATTCAAGAAAATACACACAATCCCAGAGAGTAAAATTCTACCGTTTTTCTCTTTTTAGTTTAGGTTTTTTTTAGATTTAGGTTTTATTTTTATATGGAACTAAATTTCCAACTAAGGTTAGGGATGAAGCCTCACCGATGAAGAACATCAATACTTTCATGTAAGTCTTTATCTATCTGATTTTATTGGGCTTAATATTTCAATTGTTTTACTTATTTTCAATGTGTGGAGTGATTTTTGAATATCTTTTGTGATTCAAGGATACACTTGATGATTTAAGATAATTTCACATAATTGATTGCTTGATTTTATTTGCCTAAATAATTGGATATCCCTTGTGATTTGTTCTATGGATATATTTGGTGTTTCAATTAAGATTGAATATCTTTTGTGATTTACGAATACATCTGATGATTAATTGATATTGAATTCCTTTTGTGATTTGTGCAATGAATGGATACATGTGATGATTTTGATTAACTGTTGAAACATAGTAAAACATATTTAAGATTTTAATTGTGAGAACTTCAGATAAATATTGATGAACATAGAGTATGTTGTTATGATTCGGTGAGTATGGATTCCCAAACCTTAGTCTTTATCTTTTGTTTAATTTTATTTAGTTTATGTTTATCCTTTAATTTAAAAAACCAAAATCAAAACCCTTTTGGAACTAGGTAGGATTTAAATTAGTTTAGTTATAATTTATTCTTCAAAAACACAATTTCCTGTGGGTTCGACCTCGCACTTGCAAAACATTATATTGCAAATGATTCGTGCACTTGCGAGTATTAAAATTTGCACAACAAGTTTTTTGCGCCATTGCCGGGGAATTGTTCAATTTTTTAAAACAATTTATGTTTAAATTAGTTTTATTCTTCTACTAGTTATAATTAGGGTTTTATTTTTCTGCAATTTGTTTTGTTTTATTCGTGTTACTAATAAAAAAAATAAAAAAAGATTTTTCTTGTTGTCTTTTATTTTGTTTTGGCTTGTTTTACAATTCTGCCGCAGCACCTTCCGCATAACCCTGCTAGTGCGATCGATCGCAACCCTGCAGCAAAGGCAGCAACTGCAGCAGTTCCGTAGACTTTTGCCTTTTTTTTTTTTTTTTTTTTGGGTCCTTTTTGTGAGTTTTTAAATTTTAGTTTTATTTTTTTAGTTAGTTAGTTGTTTTTTTTAATTTTTTTTAATTTTTAAATTTTTTTTTTTAATTTAAAAAAATGGTTAATGGTTTATGTGGGATATTTGTATGCTAAAAAGTAAGGGGAAAGCATGAATTTTCATTTTAATGATTTTAATGCATCTCCTAGTTAGAGGACACCAACTCCTACCAACTACCCTCAAACTTTTTACCCACATAAACCATGTTCATATTGTTTCAAATTGTTTCAATCCTTATCATGAGGAAAACAATTGTCCAGATCTCCGAGCTGAGCTCAACGACTTATGGGACAAATTAGACCAAATCAGAGCAGCTAGATCTAACTTTTCATATGAACAAATGGACACCAGTTCCTTCAACCCGGGGCTTGATTCAAATTTCAATCGTTATAACCCGGACTGGAACAACCAATCTGATTTCTCAGGATCAGCTCAGGCTACAGGAACTTATGCTCACCAATTTGATGAATTGCACCATTCAGAATATCCGCAGTTCGATCATCAAGCTCAACCTCCTGTTTATCAATTTACCACTCAAGTGCCACAGCCTGCACCATAGTCATCACTATAAGACATGATGCTAGTCCGGATGCTCTCTGGAACTGCGCTCGATCACAAGTTGGTGCGTTCGATCACACTTGGCTGACGATTGATCGCAATCACAGAATGCCAATTCGCAAACTGCAACAGAAAACAGAAAAGTGAAGGGAAACAAGAAATTCTTTTTGATTTTTTGCTAATACTAAAAAAAAATTGAAAATAACAAAACTAAAGGAAGATATATTTAAACAAAATTTGCCGCAATCCCCGGCAACGGCGCCAAAAACTTGTTGTGCAAAAAATCTACCTAAATTAATAGGTAAATAATTGTACGTTTTACCTGCAAGTGCACAAGGTCAACATGGTAGTATAAGGTGCAAGTACAAGATCATTCCCACGAGGATTGCTGAATTTATGTTTAAAAATAGATTCCTTAAGCAAAAGCAAAATAAAATTGATTGTTGATGTGATGATAACAAAAGGTAGGGCTTCGATATCTACCACTAATTATATCAAACTAGTATATCAATATGCCAATGCTTTGATCAAGTTATGCATATTTAATGTTTGCCAACCTAAGGGCATGGGTGTATACTCCTTAAGCTATTGATTTCCCTAAGTAACGAGTTAGGCATGGGTGTATACTCTAACTCTTTTATTTCCTAAAGGATTTAGCATGGTATATACTAAGTTGTTCTTTAGAAAAGCATATGTTCTATGGAAATCGACAAACACACAGGGCCTAGGGCATGGGTGTATACTCCCAGTTCCTCATGTTGATTAACCCAAGAATCGCGGTGTGGATTCTTTTGTTACTTAAGCTAAACCCAGGACTCGGTCATCCAAATTGATCTAACTAACAAGTCCATACCACATGCACATGTTGATCAGGCATACACATATGAGGAATTCATGCAAGCAGGTATTAATCAAGTTAAATAGCACAACTTGATCATCACAAGGCGCCAATATTGAAATATTAATTTAACATAACTAGGGCTTCAATCTAGCCCTACTAAGTAAATTAGCTACACATAGAGTTGATGTTAAACATCTTCATAAAATAAAAGAAAAGAAAGGAAAGAATAAACCCGAGACTTGACTTGAGAGCTCCTATTCTTCTCCCTTCTCCAAGCCTGCTTATTCTAAAGGCTTAGGAGTCTATTTCTAGGCTTTAGAAGTCCTTGGAAAAGTAGTAAACCCTAAGGATTACGTATGGTTTCAATCCTATTACAATTTGGAGTTTGAAAAACCCTAATATGGAAATAGGGACATTATAGCCGCCACTTGGAATGCCTCCTACGCATGGGTGCGCTCGATCGCAGCCTATGTGCGCTCGATCACAGGTCTGCTATCGATCCTTCTTTTGGCCTACGTTTGATCGCTCTTGGCTTGGCTCGTGCAGTATCTTCTCTGGTATTGCGCTCGATCGCAGTTACGCTGCGGTTGATCGCAGTACCAGGGAGCTCCAATTTTTTCATCTTCTCTTTTTGAGCCTAAATCACCCAGTTTTACTTCACTTTCTTCTAAAAGCCTGTAAAAACATTAAAAACACAAAAAGGAATTAAAATGGAATAATTAACTACAACCAAGGGATTAAAACATGTAATATAAGAGCTGAAAATATGAATATTTTAGCGCTTATTAGAAATTCCCAAGATATACAAGAGCTAAAAGGTTTCACCAATCAAGCTGTATAGGAGATGAGGAATTCCAACATGGCTAACAACAGAGACATACAAGAACTTAAGCAGGCCATGACCAAGATAGAAGGACAGATCGGTCATCTAGTTGCTGACTTAAACAGAATAGAGGAAGAAGAGCTTCAAAGTCAGCTGATGGCTGAAAGGCGCTACATGATTGATGAGGATGATTTCGAAAATTCTTATCATGAGCATGCCCAAGTCACCATCACACTTGAGAGTGAGGAAATTGTGGATAACAAAGAGGAGGAAGAGAAAGAGGAGCAAGTTGAGCACCACGAGAATAGTGGGCCCCCAACTGATCCTAATCTGCCCAGTGACATGGAAGTGAGTACTGAAGCTCCTGCCTGCATCACTGTCCCTCTTGAGACACATCAATAGCCCAAAGCTTCATCGCCTGAATGTCTCAAAGAGCCCTCTTATGTCAAGATACTCAAGGACTTGTGCACACAAGCACACAAATCTAGGAACCACTTTTCCAAGAAGATCCTTCAAAGCAAGAAATTCTACATAAGATGGCGAAACATCCTTTCAGAGGGGTATGAAGTTTTGAAGAAGAAGGGGTGGAAGGGATTGGTTGGACATCCGCATGATAGGGGGAAGCGCTATAAAGTTTTCTCCTCCAGTTTATTTTTTACATTTCACTCCACAAATTCTTTCTTTCCTTTTTCATTACATGTTATTTTTATTTGTTTTTGTTTCTAACAGCAATTAATCTTTTGATGTTTGTTTCTATGAAAATATTGCTGTTAGTTTTTGTTGACAGGTGTTTTGATGTTTAAGTTTAGAGGACGCCTTGGCCTTATTCACACTCAGATTTCCTTACTTCCGATAATGTATTTCTATACTACACATTGAGGGCAATGTGTAATTCGAGTTTGGAGGTATGGAAAAACACTTTGTCTATTTATTTTTGTTCTTATTTGTTTATTTTTATTTGTCCTTGTGTGTTAAAAATTTTTTTTTTAAAAAAAAAAAAAATTATGCTATGTTTTTGTTAAGTTTGAGTTAAACTATGACTGTGGTTTGCATTTCATTAGCTTGCTTAAAGGGTTGAACACATCATTATGTCATTTGGAGTTTAAGTCCTTTGACTTATTTTTGGGTAAATAAGATTTCACTTGTTTTGAGATAAATTTTTATGAACACATTAGCATGTTTTCTGTGAGGTATGATGTTTGAGCTTAAGCTTGTTCTCTTTGAGATTTGTTGGATGACCTATTGATGAATAACCATTGGCTTGCAAGATATATATAATATATATATATATATATATATATATATATATATATATATATATATATATATATATATATATATATTATATAAAGAAAAATAATAATAACAATAAAAAAAAAAAAAAAGATCATATTGAGTTTTTCGCTGAGTAACTGGACCTCTTGCCTCATTAAGCATTGAGTGTTTTTGTCAAAAGGTGTGAAGTACAATGTTGATTTATGATATGGCTAATCTGACATCGTAGCCTTTTTGACTTAAGTTAATAAGCCCTTAGGGATGTTTTACATCTAGTGCCTTATAGCCACCTGGCTTGGGAGTCATTGGCCTAACACTTGTTACATGGGTCAATTAGAAAGCTTAAAGGAGTTAGAAATTGCAGAGCTTGTAGAAAAAAAAAATGCATATCTTGCCTTGGTTGTTTCATTTGATAGAGCTTTTACAAATTTTATGGAACTTGTCTTGAGTTTAAACTGAAAGCTTCATGATTGTATGCTAATTACACTTTACACTTTTCAGAACATATGAGGTCTAAATTGTCCATTTATGAGTGAATTGATTTTAGATTTCCTATTGACTGTGATGAAGGTGTTTGTCTTTTTAAGTTTGCTCATGAATAAGAACCATGGTTTATGTGAAAATTCTTTCTTGTTAACAATATAGTGCACAATATTTGTGGGTATCGTTCCTGTTAAGCCCTCACGAGACTTCACTCGTCCACTAGGGATGCCTAGGGGTTCAAAAGGTTTGTTGTATATGCTAAATGCAATCGTCTCTCCCACGAAAGAGGATTTATGTTTCTTGCTTTTAATTTTTTTTTTTTTTTTGCTTTGCTAAGGGACTAGCAAAATGTAAGTTTGGGGGTGTTTGATAAGTGACAAATATTGCATATTTGAACCCCTTTATTTACATTAGTTAATCTTTTAGCTGTGTCGTTATTTAATATTTTGTGTTAGTTTTGTGTTTTCAATATTTTGTAGGTCGTTGAAGAAAAACTACAACTTTAAAGGGAAAAATGCGAAATTTGGAAGAAAGCATACTTTGAGAAGACCTAGATGATGTGGTTAAGTTCAACCAAATCCAAGAAAAAGGTTAAATTGGATTAAAGATCAGATTGGATAAGATTTCAAATCGGATTCAAATTCAAATTCTGTATATGTCTCAGTATTTTGACCGTAACTTTCCGTCCAAATATCTAATTGAAGTGATTCAAGCGGTATTAGAAAGATAACTCAAAATAATACAATTCATTGTGAAATAGAATTTTCCTAATTCGGACGGTGATTATGCCAAAATCTCCCCGCAATAAAAGGTCACAAATCTGGACGAATCCTATTCCGATATCAGACTTCTATTTTTATTGGGAGACAGACCTTCGAATTATCTAGGTTTAATAAGGCTTCTAAGACTTCCCTAAGCCTATAAATAGACTTCTTTGCATTCAAGAAAATGCACACAATCCCATAGAACAAAATTCTACAGTTTTTCTCTTTTTAGTTTAGGTTTTCTTCAGATTTAGGTTTTATTTTCATGTGGAGCTAAATTCCCAAGTAAGGTTGGGGATGAAGCCTCACCGATGAAGAACATCAATACTTTCATGTAAGTCTTTATTTATCTAATTTTATTGGGTTTAATATTTCAATTGTTTTACTTATTTTCAATGTGTGGAGTGATTCTTGGATATCTTTTGTGATTCAAGGATATACTTGATGATTTAAGATAATTTCACATAATTGATTGCTTGATTGTATTTGCCTAAATAATTGGATATCCCTTGTGATTTGCTCTACGGATACATTTGGTGTTTCAATTAAGATCGTATATCTTTTGTGATTTATGGATACATCTAATGATTTAATTGATATTGGATTCCTTTTGTGATTTGTGCAATGAATGGATACATGTGATGGTTTTGATTAACTGTTAAAGCATAGTATAACATATTTAAGATTTTAATTGTGAGAACTTCAGATAAATATTGATGAACATGGAGTATGTTGTTATGATTCGGTGAGTGTGGATTCCCAAACCTTAGTCTTTATCTCTTGTTTTATTTTATTTAGTTTATGTTTATCCTTTAATTTTTAAAACTAAAATCAAAACCCTTTTAGAGCTAGGTTAGGATTTAAATTAGTTTAGTTATAATTTGTTCTTCAAGAACACAATTCCCTATCGATTCTACCTCGCACTTGCTAAACATTATATTGCAAACGATTTGTGCACTTACGAGTATTAAAATTTGCACAACATTTTACACCCTATAAATAGACTTCCAAGCTATGATGAAAGGAGTGCTTAGTTTTAGGCAGAAAATTTCTTCATGGAGGCTTGAAGAGTTGAAGAGAATGTGAACATGGCAGGAGGCCATTCTAGCACCATCATGAGCGGCTAAATTCGTAATAGGGTATTGATGTAGCCAATTTCAAGTAACAATGGTTTAATTGTTTTTTAATTTAGAAATTTTCTATATGCATGATGGTTGTATAACTTAGAGATTTGGTTCTAAAGTTTAGATTCAATCATTATACAATTCTTCTTTTGTCTTAGAAAGCTTTTTATCTTGATTGAACTCAATCCTTCATATTTTCTGTGATTATATGAATGATTGTTATACAACAGTTTAAACTAACACACGATCAAGAGGGTTTGATAGACCATGCCTAGGGAAGACGACTTACTCTACACCCTAGCTTAGTGTAATTTAAGTTAACAATTCGTACGACCCGAAGATGAGTTATGCTTATCCCTTGATTGCATATAACTGATTAAGTGATTTGATAGTCCATACCTAGGGAAGACGGACCGTACGACATCTAAAGGTTAGGCAGATGGTTAGTGCCAACCGAAGATGGATTATACTTATTTCTTAATTATGGTATTTTCTTGACTACTCGAGTGAAACGAGCCCTATTGAGCATATTATCAATTTACCTTGTTAATTTAAGATTGACCATTGTTATGCGGTTAGCGGTGAAATCAACCCCCCATTCTTTCTCTCATTACTATTTATCTTTTCTTTTACTTTTATACATTTAGTTTTTTTTTTTTTTTTAAAAAAAATCTTATTTCAATTGAGTTACTTTTGATCTTGACAAACATAATAACAACGCATTTGTAGTCCTTGAGGTCCGACGCCATCAATATAGCCATATCCTACAAGGATTCGTTTTATTGCAAGTGGTTATTTTATTATTGATATTTTTGCTTACAAAAAGACCACATCACCACGTGAGTCATCATTTGTTTATATTGTCGTAACAAATGATGTACGTGCATGACGACTTATAGCATTTACTCTAAATCTTGAGGAATTCGTGAACTCAGATGTGAAGGGTAGGTTACTTTGATGTAAGAGTGAGACCTATCATCGGTCGAAATAACCTCAATACATTGGGTAATCGCATGTAGCATTGTGGAAACACCACCTTCAAGAAAGAATCCAAATCCTTTGTTTATTTTTTTTGAAAGGGAAAACATTCCATACTCATTCATTGATAAAAAGTCGCGAGTAAGAGCTCTTACAAACAGAGCAAAAAGCTCTGAAGCAAATCATAGCCGAAGCTAAAGTTACAATCAACCAATCAAGTCCAATCAAAGACCACATCATCTGCTGACCCATGACTATTCAACATGTTTAACCACAAATATGCATCAAATAGACACAAACCAATGCATAGGTAGCGCTTATTCCTCGGCCCTGAGAGCAAAGAACCCCCAAGCCGAAACTCATCATCCTCGACCCGAAAGCTAGGATATTGTTCACATCCACAACCCAAGGGTCTAAACCAAAGCAAATATCCCACAGAAACATCAAGATACAAACGGGCAGAACAAAGAGAGAGGACAAAGCCTTATTACAAGCAAGAGACATGAAAAAAAAAACATATAGGGAAATAAAGCAGGAAAGTAAAGAACAAATATAGGGAAAAATGAAAATACAAAAAAAAAAAGACAACAATACAGGGAAAAACAACAGGAAAAGCACACAAAGCGGATGACAGCAACTAGAAGGAAGCTGATCAAGTTCTGGCCGGAAATCGACACGGAAGGTGGCGTTGGAAGCTCATCGCGGGGGGACACATGAAAAGACCCAACAGCAGATGGTGGGCGGCAAAGCGGGTGCGGAGGAGATCGGCGACGCACTCAAAGCACAGGGGGGGAGAGTTTGAGTGAATACCCATGAGCGGCACCCACAAAGTGTGCCAAACAAGCAAAAAAAAAATCGGATTGAGAAAAAAAGGGCAAATAACAGGCAAAAATAGGAAAGGGAAAAAACCACAAAACAGAACAGAAACGAACCACAACCAGAGCGATGGATCCGGATCAAAAGGTGGGATGGACACGGATGGATTCGGAGAGTAGAATGGTGGGGCACGCATTTAGGGGATCAGATGGAGGATGGAGATCGAGTAAAGACAAAACGAAGCAAAAGCCAAGCCCGACCTAGAAAAGACGCGGCAGAGACTAAAGGCGGCATGGGGGAGAACGGCAAGGCAGGCACAGCGGCAAAAGGAGAATGGTAAACTCTAGAGAACAGGATAAGAAAGAGAAAAGGGTGGAAGGGGAGGAGTAAAAGCCGCACAAGCCAAAGGGGGAGGGAGGAGGCAATAGAGCTAGGGACATCAAGTAAATGGGTTAGTACCGAAGAGGGCGAGGGGAGGAAAAGGCAGCCAACGGCCATCCCTCCTCCCCAAACCATGGTTTACCCTACCTGTGCAGCACTCTGGGAAGAGAGCTAGGGTTTTCTAGGGGAAAAGGCATGGCATTATCTTTCTCCAAAACTTTTCTATTGAAATTGAGTGACAAAGAGATAAAGAAATATTCCCCTTGTTTTAGATTTAATGGGAAAGATTATCCTAAAGCTCAATGCCAAGTGTTTTCAGTAGGTACATTGAAAACTTATTCATGTACAAGGTGAGATGCATTCTCACAAGGTACAGAAGGATAATCATGAATTGAAAATCAGAGACTCAAGGAAAAGAGGTAGTGAATAAGGTGACAATTCATAGACTTTGGTTCGACTACGAAATGATTTCATAGAGGGTAACATGCAAGAAGTAAGTACGTCATAAGGATTAATTGATTAAATCAAAAATATTCATTAGAGTACAGTCACAATTATTTAGTGAAATTAATTGTGATTAAATAGAGTCATGTAATATGGTCTATGAAGACATGGTCACAGTCCTATTAAGCTAATAATACTTTTCCTTTAGGTCCCTCTTTGAGCTAATGTAAATTGACTGACATTTATATATTGTTACTTAGTTATATATTTGTATTTATTGGGACATGGGCCAGAAGATTTATTAATCTTACTAGTTATTTGGAGAAATTGGACTTAGGGAATTACATAGAGCAGTGGGTTCATAATTTAGCTCCTGCAGGCTAAAGAATTAAAATAAGCATTGGGCTTATGTTTTTAATTCTTGTAGGCTTGTAAATAAACTTTGGGCTCAATAAAATTAATTTTAATGGCCAAAGTTAAGTCAAAAGAGCATTGGGGTTGAGGATAAAACCCAAGCCCAAGTGCTAAACCAAGTGGGAGTGGGCTAGCAAGCCCTAGCCTAGGCACATGGGGAGAATTAATTCTCCCAATGGCCGTGTGGTGCTAGGGGCAAGGGAGGTGTACTACAAGGATTGGGATTTCTAATCCCAGTCCAACATGGTTAATAATTCATTTCTCTCTTGGGATCCAATACTATAAATAGAGGTCCAATTGAGAAGCAAAGAGACACAACAATTCAACACAAGAATTGAAAAAGACTCTTCGCCCTTAAAGAGTGAATACACGACCTAGGGAGATTTTCTCTCTCTAAGTTTTTGCTTCTAGTTTTGGCCCTTGAAACCGGTTCAAGTGGTGTTGCTTCTCGACAAAGTGAGGTCGGGGTTGGACAGTAAGTTCTACTAATAAACTAAGAGGCCTTCGGACAGTAGAGGACACTTTTTTAAAAAAATATTATGTACTTTTGCTAGCTATTTGGAGATTGTTTTATGCTAATATCAAGTATCTTGTGAAAATAGTCGGCTTTGTTACATTTTTCCAATTAGTCGAATCCTTTTATTATATGTTATTATTGGAAAGATAAATGCTACTTTTCCAAAAACATTTCTTCAAAATTTGCTTCCAAAATGATATATTGCAATCCTATGTAATCTATTATGCTGTGAGATGTGTCACGATCTCATGGAATTGTGACATATCATTTGTAAAGAAAATTTTTAATTTTTTTTTTTTTTTGGAAAATTAGGCATCCTTCTAGGGAAAAATATACTCAGGTAATGGAGTGACCATGGCTTGGTCTTCTTCTGGTGTTCCATCAATACAACAATATCTTGCCAAACAAGCCATTCAATTACTTGCAAGGCCTACCCCTGCACCTAATAGAGTTGGAGAAAAATCAGCTGTCATAACAAATTATGTCTTCTTAAATACTATTCGAAATAAGATTTTGTACAAGTATGTATTTAGTACTACTAGTCCGATGCGCAAAGTAAATGAAAATGTAATAGACATGTGGATGAAATCCTACCTTCCGAACACGGTTCCTAACATTAGCGACATGGTTATTGCCTATAATGATGGGCAGCAGCTTTATACGAACAATAATTTTTTATATAATGTAGAAGCTTCCGACTTCGAACATAGGAGTTTATTCTTTTATTTTATTTTAAATATTTATTTTTAATCTTTTAATATTCTTCATCTCCTCTTCAATGTTTTATTATGATATTCTTTTTTGTAGGAGTGATTTTTTTTTTTTTTTTTTTAATATTACAGTGCAAAATATTGGTGTAATAAGTTTAAGAAGTGTTGGAAATGAAAGTTTTAATATTATTTTGTGCACCTTCTGTATCAAGTATAGCCAGACTTGATCGTAAAAAAATGAATGTGTGGTATAGAAGCATAAATGAAGACATCAATGATGAAAGAAAATTTTGGAAGAAAATTTCTTTGATGTGCTAAATACAAGGTAAGTAGAGAATAGGCTATGTGTACAACTTCGACTTGTTTGCTAGTTTTACACCCAAAAAACTTGTGCTCGAACCCAAAAGTGAATATTTGTGAAATTTGGTAATACAAATAAATGTTAAGGTGAAATGAATGAATACTACCATACTATATAAGGGTATACTTATAGTGACAAAGATGCCTACAAACAATTTTGCATGCTGATATTACCCATCCTAGTATAGGTTTACTATTTAATGCAACTGTGTTTCTTTATGCTAATGCCCCATCTACCTTGATATTTCGATTTTAATCTATTTGAGCACTCCTAGTGATATCTTCAAATAAAAGTAAAAATTAAAAAAAAATTCAAAATTCAAAATTTCCTTTTAATTTGAAGAGAATGAGAGATAGAAGAGAAATAATTAAATAAACTTACAAAACTAAATATTTTTTACTTTTTAACTCTTAATATTTGGATATCTTATTTAAATAAAAGATAAATTAAAAATAGATTATAAAATTTGTTAAATGATTATTTTCTAAGTATTTCAATTTTTATTTTTTTTTTAAAAAAAAAACTCGGTAAAAATGCAGTAATAGAGCTGGAGTGTGTCAATCAAAGTAATGTAAAGCTATTTGTTTTTGTTGTGTAATGAGTAAATGCTCAACCCCTATCTAAGATCTTTGATGGCTTAACCTTCCATTTTTGTTCTTGATGGCATATGTGTGTGTGTAATAAATCTTAAGCTCTATGGTTAACATTTACAGACCTAGGTTTAAGCGGATTAATTCAACTACAACTTATTTCACAATGTTGGCTCAATCGGGGCTAGTCCTGTGCAAACATTATAGTCTATACTATTGTCTCAGTTCAAAACTAAATATACGGTAAGAAATTGTAACCTTGAGCCAACAGCCTACTATTAGGACTCATTCAAAGCCAGCCTTGTAACTCCCCATAAATTAATTAACTGGTAATTAATCACGGTTCGTCTCCCAGCCTTATTCCTCACGGACCAAGACTCAGGAACCTCTACTTCTCAAAAAGAGAGGATACTAAGTAGCAGAAAGTATTAAGATTCTATAACATCAATCTTATCTGTCTAAGTATTTCAATTCTCAGCGTTGGAAATGAAAGCTGACATTACCGTCTACTCCTGAGCAATTTTTAAGTATTTCAATTTTTTTTTTTTAATATAGATATAATATATGCTTATAATCATGAATATCAATAATAGTTCAACAGTATGGTCTACCCGAGATATTACCCATTCTCGGCAGGATTAGCGTCATCCTGAGGGACCTGTAATACAATGCCGGCGCCCTGACCATTGTACGCTACCATCTATAACATTAGTGGTATAACCGAGTCTGACCACGAGTGGCCCATACCACTAATGATGTATGTCCTATAGTGACCAACCATTAGGCAATGGTTGCGGCAATCACGAAAACCATGGATCCACGGCCGTCACACACACACACACACACACATGACCATAAGGTTAACTAGTATAGTAAGCCCATGATCGTTATCCCACACGTACCGGTGTAGCATGTCATACGATGCAATTAATCTTATCCGTTTTTTACATGCATGATTTTACAAGTCTCATCATTATCTTGTTAATCAACATACATTTTCACAAAAGAGAGTTCACAGTAGTTTCAAAATGTATTTTATAAGAGTTGTAAATATGCATGTTTCATATATATAAAATAATCGTGTGCATTGCGGGAATAGTAACAACAAGCATCCATTTGAGTTTGTACTCACCCGAGTCAAATAAATTATCCGAGTATTCCTGTAAAACTCCCGGGCTCTCCAAATCTGTGAAAAACTTCCCATTAGTCTTAAGTCCACTAAAACAAACCTTGGACTTGAAAACAGGGGTCGTTGGGTGCTCGGCCAAAAAGGCCATTCCCTGAACGACTGGGCGTGCGCTTGTCCTAGGGATGAGCATTCGTCCAGTAAGGTTCAGGTAAAACCTCATTTGGCTCAATTGCTTCTCGAGCCTTCCTCCGACTAGTCCTAAGGCCAAAAAAGGTTTCTAACAACTCCTAACCAACATGATGCCTTCTAATAACATGATTACGTCTAATGGAAAGAACGACTAAAGAAGTTAAAGCTTACAATAACCTACTAAACAAGAACTAAGCTAATAACTCAATGAAAGGGTATAGGTTACCTCCACATGCAAAATCCTCCAAGTAGAGCCTCCTTCCTCACCAAAAGCTCACAACACTCACAATACTAATCTAACAAGGTTTCCCCAAGCTCTAGAGGTGAGAAAAGTCGAATAGGGTGGGTGGTATTTACAGGGGAAGAGGCTGAGAGCAAAACAGTAAATACAGGAAAGGATCGAGCACTCGTTGTACTACAGGGTAGAGCGCTCGTGTACAGCTCAAAGGGGTCAGAGTTGCAAGTGACACATGCGGGTAAAAATCAGCGGTCAATAAAAAGTCAACGAGCGCTCGGCGTGGTCCCCACACGAGTGCTTGTGTACGGCTGCCAAGCGAGCACTTGTGTGTGGTCCCCCACACGAGCATTCATCTACAAAATTTTGAAATGCCCAAAATGCCCCCCCAGGTGTCCTTAATGACCCAAAGTCCAATTAACCTTCTAATTAAGCTGTCTTAACCCTAAATAATTATTTTGGTCACTACATTCTCCCCTCTTCATAAAAATTTCATCCTCGAAATTTTGTAGCCCCAAAACACAAGAATGAATAGTAACATTGCCTTAACATTATAATGTTCGTGCTCAGCCCATCCTTGGGAAAATCTAATCCCATCCATTCTTTTGGCACTAATTTCTTTGTCCAGTATAAAGTGATCCACGTCGCATCCTCAAAAGTTGTAGCAAATCAACTTGTAAGTCACCAAGGGTGTCATAATCGATGTTACCCACACTATATCAATCATCGTCAAACTTGATGACTCCTAAGTTCTCCAAACAAGTAGCTCCACATGGAGTCAAGCTTGTGGGTATCTTTGACCATGCTTCCTAGCCAGAAGCAAACTTATCTTAATTGACTACTCTTAGACAATCCAAACGTAACAGTTACTCAATACCGTAATGACTAGGCATATAGTCCAAGACAAAGGAAATTAAGCATATGAATAAAATCATTGAACCTCAATGTAAAGACATGAAAGACATCGTGCTTAACTACCAAGTTTGGCGGCAAGGCAACTTGCTACACCGCTAAACCTACTCTCTTCATGATTCTGATGGATCCTACACGATTGTCTATTACCAACATTATTGCTGCAACGACGGCTAACACTTTCATCTGTAGTATCATCGGTATCATACTCAGTGGGCTCCTAGGCTACCTTTTCCCGTTCACCAACTAGCACTACACCATTCTAAAACAACTGGGGAAGATCGTCTCGTAAGTCATTCAAAGCATTGTACTCAGTGTTTCCTACATTGTACCAGTCTTTGTTGATCTCGACACTGTTGTGACAAATACCCACCGAAATTAATAGGCGAATATTCGGTGCGTTTTACTCGCAAGTGCGCAAGATCAAAATGATAGTATAGGAGGCAAATACGAGATCATTCCCACGAGGATTGGTAAATTATGCTTAGAATGTATTTTCCTATTTAATAAACAGTTTTAACTCAAGTGTCACAGATTGAATCAAAATAAAGAAATAAAATAAAAGATTAACTAATCTAAAAAGGATTAGGGTTTTGAAATCCACCACTAACCATACTTAAAAAAGATTAACAATATGCCAATATTCCAATTATATCTAGATATCCAATGTTTGTCAACCCAAGGGCATGGTATCTACATTTTAAGCTATTTATTTCCCTAAGCAATGAACTAAGCATGGTATGTACTCTAGTTTTTTTCTTCCCCAAACGGCTTGGCATGGTATCTATCAAGTTGTTCTTTAAGGAAGCATAAATCTATGGAAATCGACAACCACACAAGGCCTGGGACATGGTATCTACTCCCAGTTTCCCATGTTGATTAGCCCAAGAACCTGTGATGGGGTTCTTTTGTCACTTTATTAAGTCCAGGACTCGGTCATCCAAATTGATTTAAATAACATAAATCCAAGCACATGCATGTGATCAAACACATTCATATGAAGAATTCAAATAAACAGGAAGTAACCAAATTAAACACCCAAAAGATAATTGTAGCAAAGAAGCCAATATTGCAACCCTAAAGAGACATGATTAGGGCTTCAATCTAGCCCTAATTAAAATACTAAACTACATAACAAAAATAAAAGGGGAAGAGAAGAAAATCCCAAACTCTTCTTGATCTAGCCTTCAGTTCTTTTCCAGAGCTTGTGTCTGCTTCTCCACACTTTTTCCTAGAGGCTTAGAGGTCTATTTATAAGCTTAGGAAAACATAGAAGCCCTAGAAAACTTAATAAAATCTCGTGCGGTGGAGCATCAAAATATGCAGCTAAACTCATTTTTCAACCCAAATTTGGTTTTCAAAGTCCTCCTTGTACTAGGAAATAAACCTCCAATTTTATTAAGTTTTCTAGGGCTTCTATGTTTTCCTAGGCTTGCGCTCGATCCCAAGTGCGGTGCGCTCAAGCGCAAGCCTGCCCTCTATCCTTGCCCGTGTGTGCTCAAGCACTAATGTGCTTGAGCCTTTTTCTTGTGCGCGTGAGCGCGGTTGTGCTCACTCCTTGCTCTCTGGTGCTCGAGCGCAGTAGGCGTATGTGCACACTCAATCTCAACTTCCAAATTTTCCCAAAAATGCCCTTTAAGTTTGAAATTTTTAGAAATGCTTCCTTGTATTCAAAAACCAATAAAAAGACATAAAACACAAGAAGGAAACAAATTATCAAATAATAACAAAACTAAGAGCCTAACATATGTAAATTAAGGGGCTAAAATATGACTATTTTAGCACTTATCAAACACCCAAGTCGATCAACTCACAGAATGAGTAACACATATAGTCCGATTCATTGGCTATTTGTGCCATAACCTTTGAAAGCAAACTCTTTCTTAACCGACTATCTCCTTAACCAAAACAGGAATAGGTATACTGGCCAAGTATAATCTTGAGAAATCAAGAAAGAGTTATAATCAAGTCCTAAACAAATGCGGATAACGGTTCTGCATGTCCTACTCCACTTCCCATGATGCTTCCTTGACACCATGATTATGCTACAATACCTTGCCCTTTGAAATCATCTTTGTACGTAGTACTTGTTTCTTCTGATGCATGATCTTCACCTGCTCCTCCATGTACATCAATCCTTCCTGGATCACCAAAGGTTCATACTCCACCACTAAGTTAGCGATGTACTTCCTTGACATCGAGACATGAAAACATCATGTGTTCCAACCAAGTCTGGGGGTAAGGCAACCTTGTATGCCAACCTCCCCACCTTTTGATTGATTCCGAAGGGTCCAATAAATCAAAGGTTGAGCTTCCCCAAATCGCATCACTCCCCTCGTTGCTGATATCTTAAGGAATACACAATCCCATACCTCAAACGTCTTTGGTTATCGGCATAACTCTGCTACCGATTGGGCTGCTCTCATCCTTTTTCTGATGGTAAGCACTTTGTCACAAGTATCTTGAATCAATTCTGGCCCCAATATCTATCTCTCACCGACGCTATCCCAATACAAGGGTGACTGACACTTACGTCCGTAAAGTGCTTCGTAAGGTAGCATTCCAATAGTCGCCTGTAGCTAATATTGTAGGCGAAATCGATCAAAGGTAGGTACTGAATCAACTACCTTTGAGTCCAACAGGCAAGCCCGTAACATATCTTCCAAGATTTGGTTAGTCCACTCCGACTGACCAAACGTCTGTGGGAGGTTTTCCACATATTTGGAGAACACAAATTGTTTTGAGGGATACTGACCCAGGTGAGTTTTAACTCACATAATGCTCTCAATTTATTTTTTCGCATTGCACGACTATTTTGTGTGTCAAAACATGCATATTTACAACTCTCACAATATATACTTTGCTGCACCGTAAATTCTATCATTTGTGAAAATGTGCTACTTAACAATATAATAACATTGAGATTTGTAAAAGCATACATGTAAAATACAAATAAGACTAATTACATCGTATGGCATGGTACACCAGTACGTGTGGGATAATGACCATCGGCTTACTATACATGTTAACTTTATGGTCAAATATGTGTGTTGTTATATGGGCTTTAGATTCAATGGTTGTTTCGTGACCGGCATAGCCTTAACGGGCGGTCACTACAGGACGTACATCATTAGTAGCGCGGGCCATCCGAGGTCAGACTCGGTCGGGTTGCTAGTGTTATGGCTGTAGCGTACTATGGTTGGCACAGTGCTAACCTTGCTAAGAAGGGGTAATATCTCACGTAGACCATATTGTTGAACTATCACTAATCCTCATGACTATACGCATGTACTATATCTATATTGCATTCATAGATAACTGTCATATCTAAAATGCTGCACTCATTACCAAACGGAGTTCATCACTAAACGGCATGGGTATTGTCTGCATTATCTCTCACAAAGTCCTTCGACTTACCCCTTTTTATTTTTCCCCATTATGTGTAAATTGTGCAGTTTAGCTAGCGTAGAGGAGGATGCCGTCAGACACGATCATGGTGATTGCGCAGGACTTGATTCAGGTAATTTTTAAGGATATGGACCTTGTTTGGCTAAAGTCCATGTCGGACAATGGAGGAACTATCCGGGCAGAGATGATAGAGATAGTGATCATGCTTGCAATACTTAAGATTAGGCGTTAATCTTATTATCTTATTACGAGACAATTATCTTTTGGATCTGTAATATGTTTATTTTGATGATTGGTCTTCAACCAGACGACCAGTAAATTCAGGAAATCTATCTATGATATGATGTTTTATCTTTACTCTGGTGATTGTGCTTGTGATATTTAGTTATTGTTTTCTATTCCTATAGTTTAAAAGTCTTCTGATGTATTCTCTTGTTTAGGAGAGATTAAGATCCCTGAATCTTGTTCTGTGAGGGATGTAGGCTGGAAGACGAACCATGGAGTCAATTACCAGTTAATTGATTTCCACAAGGTCATTCTTTTTCAACTCCGGATTTGGTTGGACCGCTTGTTGCGGAGCTTGATAGTTATTTCCCTGCTAGAAATTCCATTGCTACCCTTGATGGTTCAGAACATTTTGATTGTTAGTGCATGAGAAATTGGGGTGGTTGCGCCACCCTCCATTGTAAGTGTTGGAGTACGAATTGTTCTTTAGAGGGTAGTTGTTTTGTCCCATATAGTTCACTTGCTCCTAATCTGTACATGGAGACATGGGACAAGTCTCAGAGGTGTGATCAGAATGGGAACATATGGCACATTCCTCGACTCGTGCAATTTGTTGAACGGGGAAAATGTTGTGAGTAGTCATGGCTTTTACAAGCATATCCAGCTTTCTTTCCAGGGTAGCTGTCAAGTGCCAAAATATTCATATTTTAGCCCTTAAACTTATATGTGTTAATTCCTTAGTGTTGTTATGCCATTTTATTCCTTTTTTGTATTTTCTATGTCTTTGTAGGCCTTTGGAAGAAAAGGAAGAAAACTTGGAAGTATTGAGCTTAAAGAGCAAATTTGGGAAAAGCTGGAGGCTCTAGTAGTGCGCTCGATCGCAAGGACTAGACAAGCTCAAGGCATGTGCTCGTGTTCACACAAGGAGACTTGATCGCAGACGTGCGATTGAGCGCACACAGGCTATGATCCATCGTACCCGTGCGTTGGAGAACAGTGAGCTGCGGCCAGAATGTGCTTTCATTCCATATTAGGGTATTCCTAGTCCCACTTGTAATAGGACTAAACCCTATGAATTTTCTAGGTTTACTAGTGTTTCAAGGACTTCTAAAGGCTTATAAATAGACCTTTTAGCTTCTAGGAAAAAGTGTGGAGAAAGAGGCACAAGTTCTGGAAAGGAACTGAAGGCTAGATCAAGAGGAGTTTGGATTTTTCTTCTCTTCCACCTTTTCTTTTGTTATGTAGTTTATATTTTAATTAGGGCTAGATTGAAGCCCTAGTCATGACTATTTATGATTTCAATATTGGTGCCTTTGCTACAATTATATTTTGGTGTATTTAACTTGATTAATTCCAGTTATCTTGAATTCCTCATATGTGTTTGCCTGATCAACATATGCATGTGGAATGGATTAGTTAATTAAATCAATTTGGATGATCGAGTCCTGAGTTTAATAAGAGCAACAAAAGAAATCCACACCGGGTTCTTGGGTTAATCAACATGGGGAACCAGGAGTAGACACCCATGCCCTAGGCCTCATGTGTTTGTCGATTTTCACAAATTTATGCTTTCTTAAAGAACAACTTAGTAGACACTCATGCTAAATCCTTTAAGAAAGAAAAGAATGAGAGTAGACACCCATGCCTAATTCGTTGCTTAGGGAGATCAATAGCTTAAAGAGTAGCCGCCCATACCCTTAGGTTGGCAAACATTAAATATATCGGTATAATTGACGTATTGGCATATTCTTGTCTTAATTAGTCTGATTAGTGGTGGATAGCAAAACCCTAATCCTTTTTAGTTTTAGTTTATCTTTTATTTTATTTCTTTACCCGTGACAATTGAATTTTATCTTTTAACTAAATAGGAAATTACTTCTAAACATAATTTAGCAATCCTCGTGGAAATGATCTTGTATTTGCCTGCTATACTATCGTTTGATCTTGTGCACTTGCAAGTAAAACGTACTAAATATTATCTATTAATTTAGGTAGAATTTGGTACAACAATTTTTTTTGCGCCATTGCCGGGGATTGCGGCAAATTTTGTTTAGAATTATTTTCCTTTAGTTCAGTTATTTTAATTTTTAATTTTAATTATGCTTTTATCAAAAATCAAAAATATTTTTTTGTTTTCTATTTACTTCTCTGTTTCTGTTCTATTTCAGCTTTGCGGCATCCGGCATTATGTTACTGCGATCGAGCGGAGACCAAGTGTGATCAAGTGCAGTGCAATCGAGCGTAGTTCCAGGGGACATCCAAACAGCAGTACTGAAGCTACTGTGACTACAAGGGAAAAATCTTCTTATGCAAGGTCATTGATCTCAAGCCTCAACCATCTTTCCACTTGATCCAAAAATTGAGTGGACCATTCGACAAGGGCATAGAGACAACTCCGACACAGAAGAAGAAGAAGAAGTTGGGGAAACAATGGAAGAGCTGCTAGAAAACCCGCCGCAAGTGTGAAGGCCCATGAAGCAGTCTTTCATCCCGAAAAACCTCAGCCAACCATCATGCATAGCCTATCAATCGGAGGTGGAAGGCAATTACTACATATCCCCGCAGATACTCAATGCCTTGACTCACTTCAGAGGCACAGTTACGAAGGACCCAAACTTGCACCTCAGGGGGTTCTTTGATCTCTACAAGCTTCAGCACGTTCAAGGCCTAACTCCAAAGAGACTTAGTTTAAATCCATTCATACTTGGGAAGAGCTGTCCAGCAAGTTCCTAAAGAAGTTCTTCCTGCTCAAAAGACAAGGCAGCTTAGAAGGGAGCTTCAATCGTTCCAACAAAGAGACGGAGATCTTTTCTTTGAAGCGTGAGACCACTTCAATACGCTACTTCTTAAGTGTCCACATCACAACATGCCTCAAGATGATCAAGTACAAGCTTTTTCTGAAGGTCTAAATGATATTAACAAGGGTATTATTGATTCAGCTTGTGGAGGTGTGCTGATGGAAAAGAGCAGTGAGGAAGCCATAGAGCTCTTTGAGACATTGAGTGAACACTCCCAACATTTCTCATCCAAAGGGAGGCAAGGAGTAAGGAGCAAGGGCATGTATGAAGTGAACCTGAGTGGTGGTCCTCCAAATCAGACGGCTAAAGTGGAAAGAAAGCTAGATATGATTGTCAAAGCCATGACTACTTAGAACGTCTCACCTAGTCAACAAGCCACGCAACCCCAGATCAAGAGCAAGTAAATTATGTGGGACAGAACAATTATCCTCCCAAGAATAATCCCTACTCCAACACCTACAATCCAAGGTGGCGAAACCACCCCAATTTCTCATCGAGTAACAATCAGAATGCTCTGAACCATCAATGGCAGTAGAGGAACTACCAACAAGCAAGCCAACCCATGCAAGAACCAAAGCAGAATGACCTGGAGAGTATGGTACGGACCTTGGCAAATACGCAACGGGAATTCATGAATGATCAAAGTCAAATTAATGCAAAAACCGATCAAGCTATGCAAAGACTAGAAGTACAAATGGGGCAAATAGCTAAGGAGCTGAGTGAAAGAAAACAGCGTGGATTTCCATCCCAAATAATACCCAATCTAGGAGCATCTTCTTCGGGACAGAAATAAGAGAATATGAGAACAACAGTATGACTGAAGATGTTAAACTTAGAACTCGTGGGAGTCACCCCATAGTTTATCCTATTATTTTTCTATTTGTTTTTCAATTTATTTGTCTTTAGTTTTGTTTTTCAAGTTTGGGGGTGTGCTATGAGCCATGCTATTCCAAACAATTTCGTCCATATCCCGAGTAAATTCTTTCCATGTTATAGACACATTGGGGACAATGTGTGACTTAAGTTTGGGGGTATGGGAGACACTTTACACACACTTTCACCTAGTTTTATTTTATTTTTATTTTTGTTGTTTGTAAAAAGAAAAAAAAAAAAAATATATATATATATATATATATATATATATATATATATATATATATATATATATGCCTGTTCATGTTTGTCTTAAAATTTTGGTGGATCTTAAGAATTGTGATTTGATTTCATTGGTGAGCTTATGTTGTTCATAATTACCTACCTAAATTAATAGGCAAATAACTAGATGTTTTACACGCAAGTGCACGAGGTCAACATAGTAGTGTAGTGTGCAAATACGGGGTCATTCTCACGAGGACTGCTGAATCTTGTCTAAAATTAATTCCCAAAGTAAAATAAAACAAAAGATTAGATTTAAATTGATAATGATAAAAAGGTAGGGCTTTGATATCCACCACTAATTATATTAAGCTAATATATCAATATGCCAATGCTTTAATCAAGTTATGTTTATCTAATGTTTGTCAACCTAAGGGCATGGGTGTATACTCCTTAAGCTATAGATTTCCCTAAGCAACGAGTTAGGCATGGGTGTATACTCTAACTCTTTTCTTCCCTAAAGGATTTAGCATGGTGTATACTAAGTTGTTCTCTAGGAAAGCATACATTCTGTGGAAATCGACAAACACATGAGGCCTAGGGCATCTCCCAGTTCCCCATGTTGATTAACGCAAGAACCCGGTGTGGATTACTTTTGTTACTTATGTTAAACCCAGGACTCGGTCATCCAAATTGATTTAACTCACTAGTCCATACCACATGCACATGTTGATCAGGCACATACATATGAGGAATTCATGAAAATAGGTATTAATCAAGTTAGATATCATGATAAAATCATCACAAAGGCGCCAATATTGAATATTAGCAAAACATAACTAGGGCTTCAATCTAGCCCTACTAATTAAATTAGTTCAAAATAAATTGATGTTAAACATCTTCATAAAATAAAAGAAAAGAAAGGAAAAGAATAAACCTAAAACTTGAACTTGAAGAGCTCCAATTCTTCTCCTTACAAAAGCATACCTACTCTAGAGGCTTAAGGGTCTATTTATAGGCTTTAGAAGTCCTTGACAAATTAGTAAACCTAGGAATTTCGTAGGGTTTCAAAACCTATTACAATTGGGAGTTGGAAAACCCTAATATGGAAATACTAGCATTTTGGCCGCAGCTTTGATGTGTCTCTTGCGCACGGGTGCGATCAATCACAGCCCATGTACCTCTTCTGTTGTGTGCTCGAGCGCTCTTGGCTTGCTTCATGCTTTGTCTTCTCTGGTACTGCGCTCGATCGCAGGGAACCTGTGATCTATCGCATTGTCAGGGGCTTCCATTTTTCCCATCTTCTCTCTTTGAGCCTAAATCTTCCAAATTTACTTTATTTTCTTCCAAAAGACTACAAAAGTATGGAAAACACAAAAAGGAATTAAAATGACTTAATTAACTAAAACCAAAGGATTAAAACATGTAAGTTAAGGGCTGAAAATATGAATATTTTAGCACTTAACACACCCCCAAACTTACATATTGCTAGTCCCTTAGCAATACAAAACTAAAAATTAAATGGAAAACTGAAAACAAAAAGATAAATCCATCTTTCGTGGGATGTACGGTTGCATTTAGCGTATGCAACAAGCCTTTTAAACCTCTAGGAGTTTCCTAGAGGATGAGTGCTGTCTCGTGAGGGTTTTCCAGAAATGTTACCCACAAACATTATGCACAGTTCATGTTATCCTAGAAATTAAAGTATCACTTCCAGATTATGATTTTCATTCAAAAGCAAGCTTAAAAAGATGAACTCCATCTTCACAATGAATTGGAACCTCAAAGTGTAGTTACTTACAAAGGACATACTAAATCATTACAAGTTTGAAAATTGTGTACAGTGAATTAGCACAAAATTATGACACTTCCAAATCTTTCCAACATGTAATGTCTCCATCTCTCAAAATTCATTGAAATCCCTATTAGAATGAACAACCATGGCATATTTCTTTTTCTCTTCTTTTTTTTGGTCAGGTTGTGCAATGTTTGGTTCACTTAAGCTTTCTAATTGACCCTTGTAGCGAGTGTTAAGTCAATGACTCCCAAACCAGATGGTTTTAGGGAATTAGGTGTAGAGACACCCCTAAGGATCTACTAACTTGAGTCAAAAAGGCTACAAAACCAAACTAACCATGACATTGATCAAATCAACCATTTTCATCTTTTGACGTGAGCACTCAATGCTTTGAGGCAAGAGGTCTAGTTACTCAGTGAAAGCCATCAATGATCATTTCTTTCACTTTTTTTTTTCTTTTTTTTTTTTTAAGTCATCCAATTTCATTCAAGATGTAGAAACACATATATCAGACCTCATGTCATACCTCACAAATTATGTGCTAATGTGCTTGTGTGATCAGATCAAACATGTGATTTTTCAACTGTCCTTAACAAGTAACTAAACTAATAGATTCACTCATTAGAACATGTGTTCAAAATTTTAAGCTCACTGATGAATTCAAGCCACAATTCTTTTAGATTAACTAAAATTTTCAGGGTAACATGAACATGCATAAACTTTTTTTTTTTTTTTTTTTGAATATAAACAAAGAAACACACAAACAAATAACTTGAAATTGGGACAAAGTGTGTGAACAATCATGTGTGCCCATACCCCCAAACTTAAATGACACATTGTCCCCAATGTGTTTAAGTAAAGGAAAGAGTGTACCCAGGAGATGGTCAACATGATCTTGGAAAGCATGGCTCATAGCACACCCCCAAACTTGAAGTGAAGCACACTTGTCCCTGCAAAATAAGAAAACACACAAACAAGTAAAAAGAGACAAAACTAAAGATAAAAAAAAAAATTAAAAAAAAAATTAACTTAATACACATTTAAGCAAAACAAAATAAATGGATAAACTATAGGATGCCTCCCTTGAGAGCTAAGTTTTACGTCTTCAGCCAGACGGTGATCCCCTCTCAGTGCTGACCAGAAGTAGATGCTCTTGCTGGTGGTGCAGCATTTTGGACGAATTGGTGTGCCAAATCTTCATCTTTTGGTACTAACTTTACTTCAAGATATGGCTTGACTCTGTGTCCATTGACTTTGAATGACTGGTCTGTCTGGGGGTTGTGAACCTCTAAAGCTCCATGAGGGAATACTTGTGTAACAATGCAGGGCCGAGACCATCTTGACTTAGCTTTCTAGGGAAGAGTTTCAATCTTGAATTATAGAGCAAGACCTTCTGTCCTACTTGAAATTCCTTCCTGATCAGTTGCTTGTCATGGTATGCTTTGGTTCTGTCCTTGTAGAGCTTGGCATTCTTATAGGCATCACGCCTCAGTTCCTCCAATTCATTTAATTGGAGCTTCCTTTCATCACCAGCTTGCTTCATATCGAAGTTAAACTTCTTGATGGCCCAGTACGCTTTGTGTTCCGATTCCACAGGTAGATGACATGCTTTCCCAAAAACCAAACGATAAGAAGACATACCGATAGGTGTCTTGTAAGCAGTCCTATAAGCCCATAGTGCATCATTCAAGTGTAGTGACCAATCCTTCCTACTGGGGTTCACTGTCCTTTCAAGGATACCTTTGATCTCTCTGTTGCTGATCTCCACTTGGCCACTAGTTTGGGGATGGTATGGAGTGTCAACCTTAGGAGTGATGTCATACTTCTTTATCACAGAGGCAAAGGCAAAGTTGTGGAAGTGGCTCGCCCCATCACTAATGATTACCCTAGGTGTCCCAAATCTAGCAAAGATGTTTTCCTGCAAAAACTTCACAACCACTTTGTGATCATCAGTCCTTGAGGGGATAGCCTCGACCCATTTAGACACATAATCCACACCCACAAGAATATATATAAAGAACTGAACGAGTAAGGAAATGGTCCCATGAAGTCAATACCCTAGACATCGAATAGCTCTACAACTTGAATATTTTACAGTGGCATTTGATTTCTGGATGAGATGTTACTTGTCCTTTGGCATCTATCACAAGAACTGCAAAACAAGAAAGCATCTTTAAACACATTAGGCCAATAAAAACCAGATTGTAATACCTTAAGCGCTATTCTCTTGGCCCCCAAAGTGTCCACCACAAGCAAACTGATGACAGTGCTACAAAATACTCAAGTGCTCTTCTTCTGGGACACACCTTCTAATGATTTGATCAGGGCAGAATTTGAACAAATAAGGGTCATCCCAATGATATTGTCTAGATATGGATATTAACCTCTTCCTTTCTTGGCTAGACATACCTGGAGGAAACACCTTGGCAGTGATATAATTCACTATATCTGCATACCATGGGAGTTGGATATCAACTGCAAACAACTGCTCATCTAAAAAATTTTCATTCAATGGGAGCTCATCTCCTTCCTCCTCGTGGAGTAATCTGGATAAGTGATCCACCACCATATTCTCACTGCCCTTCTTGTCTCTAATTTCAAGGTCAAACCCTTGTAGTAATAATACCCATCTGATCAATGTAGGTTTGGCATCTTTCTTGGCAAACAAATATCTTAACGCAGCATGATCAGTGAATACAATAACCTTAGAACCAATTAGGTACGACTTGAACTTCTCCAAAGCAAATATTATAGCTAATAATTCTTTCTCAGTAGTAGAATAATTTAGCTAGGCATCATTCAATGTTCTAGAAGCATAATAAATGGCATGATGTACCTTCTTGATTCTTTGACCCAAGATAGCTCTTACGTCACAGTCACTGGCATCACACATGAGCTCAAAGGGTAGACTCCAATCAGGTGCCCGCATTATTGGTGCAGATGTGAGCAGCTTTTTCAGTGTGTTGAAGACAGTCATGCATTCTTTAGTCCATTCAAACTTGGCCTCCTTCCCATGCAATGCACAGAGGGGTCTAAAGATCTTGGAGCAATACTTGATGAACCTTCTATAGAATCCGGCATGTCCAAGAAAACTCCTCACCCCTTTTACTGTCAGAGGTGGGGGAAATTTGGAAATGATATCTATCTTAGCCTTATCCACCTCAATGCGCTTGCTTGAAATAGCATGACCCAATACAATGCCTTGTTGAACCATGAAATGGCATTTTTCCCAATTGAGCACTAGGTTGCATTCTTCACGCCTCTTGAGAACATTCTTTAAATGGTGGAGGCATTCATCAAAACTAGACCCAAAAACACTAAAGTCATCCATAAATACCTCAATGGTTTTCTCCACCATATCTGAAAAAATGCTCATCATGCATCTCTGGAATGTGGCTGGGGCATTGCATAAGCCAAATGGCATCCTTCTGTAGGTGAATGTGCCAAAAGGACATGTGAAGGTGGTCTTCTCCTGATCCTCTGGTGCTATTGCAATCTGATTATAGCCACTGTACCCATCCAAGAAACAATAGTGGCTATCGCCAGCTAACCTTTCAAGCATTTGATCAATGAAGGGTAATGGAAAATGGTCTTTTCTGGTTACCTTGTTCAGTCTTCTATAATCGATGCATACCCTCCACCCAGTGGTTACTCTTATGGGTATCAACTCATCCTCTTCATTCTTCACCACTGTGATCCTACTCTTTTTTGGCACTACTTGGACTGGACTGACCTATTTACTGTCTGACATAGGATAGATGATGCCCACATCTAGCAGTTTTAAGACCTTTGCCTTAACTACCTCCTTCATGTGAGGATTGAGTCTTCTATGTGCATCCCTAGTTGGTTTTGCTTCGTCTTCAAGGAAGATCTGATGCATGCACTTAGTTGGACTTATTCCTTTGATGTCAGCAATGGTCCACCCCAAAGCGGTTTTATGTTCTCAAGAACTCTCAACAGCTTTTCTTCTTCCCCAAAACTCAGATTTGCAGCAATTATGACCGGTAGTGTCTTGTTTTCTCCTAAGTATGCATATTTTAGGTGTTCTGGCAATTGCTTCAATTCCAGCTTGGGTGCCTAGACAAAAGAAGGAACAAGAGATGTATTAGTAGGCTCAAGAATCTCAAAGGGAGGAGTATACTTACTTGAGTATTTTGGAGAGGCCTCAAGGTGGTGCACTATTTCAATGATGTCATCAGTAACATCTTCATGTTCTGGCTCAATGTCCTTTCTTGTGAGACTATAGGTGAGGGTGGCTTCCAATGGATCTTTCTGTGGGTCCTGCAAAACTGGCTCACTAACACTTTGGATCATGCAAGCATCAAATCATTCTAGATCGTCATGCGGTAACTTCATTGCATCAAATATTTTAAATTCTATTGTCTCACCATTCACCTTCATACTTACTGTACCCATTTTCACACCTATTGTAGTATCAGCAGTTCTCATAAAGGGTCTTCCTAAGATGATAGGCAAGGGTGATGGCATAGGAGATTCTTCCACATCTAACACAATGAAGTCGACAGGTAAAATAAATGTACTTACCTTTACCAACACATCCTCAAGTATACCTCTTGGTCTTCTGATGCTTCGGTCTGCCAATTGCAAGGTGACTGAAGTTGGTTGAAGCTCCCCCAAACCCAGCTTTTCATATACCAAGTAAGGCAGCAAATTGACCCCTCCTCCCAAATCAAGCAATGCATGCTTAAAAAGGTGGTCTCCTATCCTGCACGGAATGGTAAAACTCCCCCGGATCTGTTAGCTTAGGTGGTAATTTTCTCAATAAAACTGCACTGACCTCTTCTGTTAGGGCCACAGTCTCATGCTCCTGAAATCTCCTTTTGTTAGTGCAACAATCCTTTAAAAATTTGGCATAAGAAGGAATCTGTTTAATTGCATCTAACAAGGGAATATTGATTTCTACTTTCCTCAGAGTCTCAAAGATATCCATGAGTTGCTTTTCTTTCTTTGGTTTGACTAACCATTGAGGAAAGGGAGGTGCATTTACCTTCTCCATTTTGTTTACCTTAGAAGTTGATGGTTCATCTGGAGTTGCTTGAGGTGGCTCTTCAATTCCAATGACTTTGCCATTCTTGAGAACTGTGACTGCTTTTAGCTGCTGGTGACTCCTTGGGTTAGGTATTGTTTGAGCTAGAAATTCTCCCTGCTTCCTCTCACTCAGCTCCTTTGCTATCTGCCCTATTTGCACTTCCAATCTTTGAATGGCTTGATCAGTCTTTGTATTGAATTGTTTCTGATCAACCGAGAATTGTTGTTGTGATGTCACCAGGTTGTGTATCATATTCTCTAGTTGGTTCAATTTTGACTCTTGAGTTGGTTGGCTTGCTTGTTGGGGCCCCTTCTGCTGTCCTTGATTGTTACTCCAAGAGAAATTGGGATGGTTGTGCCATCCTAGATTATAAGTGTTGGAGTACGGATTGTTCTTGTGGGGGTAATTGTTTTGTCCCACATAATTCACCTCTTCTTGCTCTGTAAATGGAGATAAAGGACACGTCTCAGTAATGTGATCTAGATGGAAACAAATAGCACATACCTGGATTGGTGTGTCTTATTGCAGAGGTAAAATTTTCTGAGCAGTCATGGCCTTGACAATCATGTCCAACTTATTTTCCACAGCAGCCATCTGATTAGGCGATCCCCCATTGAAGTTTACTTCATACATGCCCTTGCTCTTGGCTCCTCTCCTTCCTCTGGAGCAGAATTGTTGGGAATGCTCACTTAATGTCTCAAAAAGTTCCATTGCTTCCTCACTACTATTTTCCATAAGTGCTCCTCCACAAGCTGAATCAACCATCCCTTTGTTAGTGTCATCTAAACCTTCATAGAAAATTTGTACCTCATCATCTTGAGGGATGTTGTGATGTGGGCACTTTAGAAGCAATGAATTGAAGTGATCCCATGCCTCGAAGAACAGATCTTCATCTCGTTGTTGGAACATTTGAAGTTCCCTTTTAAGTTGTCTTGTCTTTTGAGCTAGGAAAAACTTCTTCAGAAACTTGATGGCTAATTCTTCCCAAGTATGGATAGAGTCTACAGGCAAAGAATTATACCATAGTTTAGGATTATCTTTCAAAGAGAAAGGAAAGAGGACTAACCTGAGTCTCTCTGGAGTTAGGCCTTGGACATGTTGCAACTTGCATAAATCAAAGAATTCTTTAAGATGCAAGTTGGGATCCTCAGTAGCTGTGCCTCTGAAGTGAGTCAATGCATTAAGGATTTGAGGAGAAATATAATAGCTGTCTTCCACCTCCGGTTGATATGCTATGCATGAGGATCGATGGAGGTTTGCTGGAATGAATGCCTGCTTCATCGGTCTCCACACCGATGGTGGATTTGCCTCTAATGGTCTATGCCCAATTGGATTCTCTTGCAAATCTTCCATCTCAATTTCTTCCTCTTTTTCATTGTCTCTAGGTCGTTTTTGAATTGTCCGCTCAATTTCAGGATCGAGTGGAATGACGGTTGAGTCTTAAGATCGACGAACTTTCATCAATTGAATTGCTTCTTCAGTCAGGTAGCCTCAGTGCTGCTGGTCCGGATGCTCCCTAGAACTGTGCTCGATCGCAGGTTGGTGCGCTCGATCGCACTTAGCAGACATTCGATCACAATCACAGAATGCTAGTCTGCAACCTGAAACAGAAAATAGAAAAATTAAGAATTGGAAAAATATATTTGACAAAAACAAAATTGAAAATTAAAAATTAAAATAACACAACTAAAGGAAAATAATTTTAAACAAAATTCGCCGCAATCCCCGGCAACGGCGCCTAAAACTTGTTGTTCACAATTACTTACCTAAATTAATAGGCAAATAACTGGATGTTTTATCCGCAAGTGCACGAGGTCAACATAGTAGCATAGTGTGCAAATACGGGGTCATTCCCACGAGGACTGCAGAATCTTGTCTAAAATCAATTCCCAAAGTAAAATAAAACAAAAGATTGGATTTAAATTGATAATGATAAAAAGGTAGGGCTTTGATATCCACAACTAATTATATTAAGCTAATATATCAATATGCCAATGCTTTGATCAAGTTATGTTTATCTAATATTTGTCAACCTAAGGGCATGGGTGTATACTCCTTAAGCTATAGATTTCCCTAAGCAACGAGTTAGGCATGAGTGTATACTTTAACTCTTTTCTTCCCTAAAGGATTTAGCATGGTGTATACTAAGTTGTTATTTAGGAAAGCATATATTCTATGGAAATCGACAAACACATGAGGCCTAGGGCATGGGTGTCTACTCCCGGTTCCCCATGTTGATTAACCCAAGAACCCGGTGTGGATTACTTTTGTTACTTATGTTAAACCCAGGACTCGGTCATCCAAATTGATTTAATTAACTAGTTCATACCACATGCACATGTTGATCAGGCACACACATATGAGGAATTCATGAAACTAGGTATTAATCAAGTTAAATATCATAACAAGATCATCACAAAGGCGCTAATATTGAATATTAACAAAACATAACTAGGGCTTCAATCTAGCCCTACTAATTAAATTAATTACACATAAAGTTGATGTTAAACATCTTCATAAAATAAAAGAAAATAAAGGAAAAAAATAAACCCAAAACTTGAACTTGAAGAGCTCCAATTCTTCTCCTTACAAAAGCATACCTACTCTAGAGGCTTAAGGGTCTATTTATAAGCTTTAGAAGTCCTTAACAAACTAGTAAACCTAGGAATTTCGTAGGGTTTCAAAGCCTATTACAATTGGGAGTTGGAAAACCCTAATATGGAAATACTAGCATTCTGGCCATAGCTTTGATGTGTCTCTTGCGCACGGGTGCGACCGATCGCAACCCGTGTTTGATCGATCGCAAGTCTACGATCGAGCCTCTTCTGTTGTGCGCTCAAGCGCTCGTGGCCTGCTTCATGCTTTGTCTTCTCTAGTACTGCGCTCGATCACAGGGAACCTGTGATCGATCGCATTGTCAAGGGCTTCCATTTTTCCCATCTTCTCTCTTTGAGCCTAAATCTTCCAAATTTACTTTATTTTCTTCCAAAAGCCTACAAAAGTATGGAAAACACAAAAAGGAATTAAAATGACTTAATTAACTAAAACCAATGGATTAAAACATGTAAGTTAAGGGCTGAAAATATGAATATTTTAGTACTTAACAGCTTAAAATTTTGAACACATGATCTGATGAAAAAATTTTTTAGTTTGGTTACTTGCTTCAGGCAGTTGAGAATTCACATGTTGGATCTAATCTTACACAAGCACATTAGCACATAATTTGTGGGGTATGACATGAAGTCTGATGTGTGTGTTTCTATGTCTTGGGTGAAACTGGATGATCTATTAGATGGATACTTTGGCATATATATATATATATATATGCCTTAACACTCATTACATGGTTCAATTAGAAAGCTTAAGGGAACCAAACATTGCACAACCTGATGAAGAACCCAAAAAAAAAAAAAAAAAAAAAAGGAAACGAAAAATATGCCATTGTTGTTCATTATAATAGGGATTTTAGTGAACTTTGAGATATTGAGACATCGCACATTGGAAATAACTGGAAGCTTCTTATTTATGTGCTAGTTCACTTTACACTGTTTCGAACTTGTGATGCCTTGGCATGTCTTTTGTGTCTGATTAAATTTTAAAATTCCAATTCATTGTGAAGATGGAGTTTATCTGTTTATGCTTGCTAATGAATGAGAATCTTGGTTTTGAGTGATACCTTAATTTTTGGATAACATGAATGATAAGTGCTAAAATATTTATATTTTCAGCCCTTAACTTGCATGTTTTAATCCTTTGGTTTTGGTTAATTAGGACATTTTACTGTTTTTTTGTATTTTCTTTGTTTTATAGGCTTTTGGAAGAAAAGAAAGCATTTCTGAAAAAATTCCAAGCTTAAAGGGGAAAATTGGGAAGACCTAGAGGATATGGTTAAGCTTAACCAATCATGGTTAAAGTTTAATCAAATAAAGGAAAGGAGTAATTCGGAATTTCTCAATTTGAAGTCAAATCGGATTGGATGCAAAATTGGATTTTGAATACGTCTCGGTATTTTGACCATAACTTTCATCTCAGATATCCGATTGAGGTGATTCAAGCGGCATTGGAAAGCTAACTCAAACTACTACAATTCATTGTGAAATAGCATTTTCCCAATTCGGAGCGCCGCAAGGCCAAAATCACGCCGCAAGATAGGACCGCAATTCTGGGCGAATCCTATTCCGATTTGGGCTTAGGTTTTTTTTATCCTAATTGGGCTTGGACTTAAATCTCCGAAATTCCTAGGATTACTAGGGCTTCTAGGGCTCTCCTAAGCCATATAAATATACCTCTAAGCCTCACAATTGGGAGAAGCCGTTTTAAACTGAATTACGACGTATTGCCGTGGGGAAGCTTTTGCTTTGTTTTCCATTGTAAGTTTTATTCTTTCGATGATGACAATTCAATTGGTGATTATTTTTGTTATCATGAGAGGCTAAATCTTTCAACTAAGGTTGAAGATGAAGCTTCGTCATTGACAAACTCATGTATTCTCGTATTTTGTTTATACAATTTTGACTTCGAATAAGGATGTTGTAGATTTTCATTCAATTGCTTGATTTACATCTTTTAATTGAATGTGATGAACTGTTATGTGTTGGAGTTGGATATTTGATGTGTTTCATCCTTCGGATACATCAAATCATTCGATTGAAATCGGATATCCGTTGTGATTCGTTAACCAAACGGATACATAGGATGATTTAATTTCGAATCGGATATTTGTTGTGATTTGTAAAAATGGGTGGATTCATTGAATGATTTAAACTTGATATTTGTAAAACATCGAATATAGTTTTTCAATTGTAGGAACAAATACGAGAATATAGAGTTAAGATTTGGCGAAGTGAATTCTAAAACCTTAGTGTTCTTTACCATTTTATTTCATTATTTTCTTTAGTTTATGTTTTATTTTGCACGACAAAAATCACAAAATTCGGAACTAGGTTAAAATAGAGTTGGTTTAAATAGAAATTGGTTTACACAACACAAATCCCTGTGGATCGACCTCGCACTTGCACACACGTTATATTGCACACGACTCGTGCGCTTGCGAGTACAATTAAATTTGTACATCAAATTTTGGCGCCGTTGCCGGGGATTTGTTTGTTTGTGAAATTGATTTTTATTTGAATTGGTTTTATTTTTCTACTAGTTGTTTTATTTTTGCAATTTTATTTTATTGTATTTGTATTTGTTGTTGTTTCTGCCATTCTGATCTAAAAAAAAAAAAAAAAAAAAAAAAAAAAAAAAAAAAGAAAAAAAAAGAAAAAGGGGTTTGTTGTTTCTGTTTTTCTTGCTGCAGTTTCAGAGAATTGTAGTTTCTGTCAGTACGATCGATCGCACTCCATCTGCGATCGAGCGCACTCGAGCCTTTTCGGTGAGCAGCCTGCGTGCCTGCGCCTGATCCATTCTGCAAGTACGCACGAGCTCACAGCGAACGCACATCTGCGATCGAGTGCATCACCAGAAGTAGCTAAGCACAATTTTTTTTGTTGTTGTTTTGAAATTTCTTTTGTATATTGTTGTTGAATAGTTAGTTCTATTTTTTTGTTTGGTTGTTTGTGTTCTTTCTGTGATTATTCATTGTTGTTTAATCAGTTTATTTGAACACTCGAGATTGGTGTATGCTTGGTCGGAGATCCCTAAACTTAGATTTGACACCTTTAGATCCCGACATTGATAGAACTCTTAGGAGAACTCGGAGAGCACCTGTTGAGAGTGAGGATAGAGGTGAAATGGGAGACCAACAAGATAACATAGAGGAACCTAGGGTTGAGCATGAGGATGCTAGAGCTGGAAATCCCGAGCAAGCTAGAGCTTGGAATGTGGACTTCACTACGTCACTTAGGGAGTTGTTCGCACCTGTGGACTTCACTACATCCCATTCGTGTATAGTGTTGCCACCAACCAATGCTACTCATTTTGATTTGAAACCTCATGTCATCCAACTCCTACCATCGTTCCATGGTCTAGAACTTGAAAATCCTTATAGTCATGTAAAGAAATTCAAGGACATATGCGCCACTTTCAAATTTCAAAATTTCTCCGAAGAGTCTGTTCATCTCAGACTATTTCCTTTCTCTCTACAAGACAAAGCTAGGGCATGGTTGGACTCCAACACGCCCGGATCCATTACATCTTGGGAAAGCTTGTTAAGCAAGTTCTATAACAAGTATTTCCCAATGTCAAAGGTCAATGAATGCAGAAAGGAAATAAGCTCCTTCACTCAAGAGGAGGATGAGAAATTTTCAGAGTGTTGGGAAAGGTTTAAGGAGTTGTTGATAAGATGCCCCCCACATGGATATGAGAAGTGGAGACTCGTTCAATTTTTCTACCAAGGATTGACCCAATCCAACCGTAGTATGATCGAGTCAATGAATGGGGGAGCATTCTTAAGTTTGACAGGGGATGCAGCATATAAGGCATTAGACAAGTTGTCCGACAGCTCACAGCAGTGGGATTTTTCGAGTTGTCGGGATAAATCTGCCCGTATTCCCAAGAAAGGTGGCATCTATGAGGTTAAGGAGGACACTGATTTGAGGATAAAGATAGATGCTCTGACCAAGAAGGTTGAAGCCCTTGCAGTGGGTCACTCCGTAAATGCCGCCAACACTTTCAATGTTGATGGTTGTTCAATCTGTGCTAATCCTATGCACTTAGCACAGAATTGTCCATTTTCACCGGCTTTTGCCGAGTGCGCCATGGAACAAGTGAACGCCTTTAATGACTTTAGGAAGCAAGCAAGCGGACCATACTCAGAGACATACAATCCAGGGTGGCGGAACCACCCTAATTTCTCATGGAAGCAGAGCCAACCAATGAATCAAGGATTTCCCTCACAGAATCATGGTCGTTCAACTCAACCAGTGCAACATCCTGCATCTTCGTCACAATCATCGCTGGAGGAAACGATGAAGGCATTCATACAATCAAATAGCTAGACCATACAAGAGCTCAAAAACTCTACCATGGCAAATACCCAAGCAATAGATGAAGTAAAGAATGCCACCATGGTTAACACCCAAGCAATTGCGAAGATGGAGAGTCAGATTGGACAGATAGCCAATCACTTGGGTGAGAGAGAGAAAGGGAAATTGCCCAGTCAGCCCGTGCCCAACCCAAAAGGTCAATATATGGTTGGGAATTCCTCAAATCCTGCACACGGACAAGAACATGTGCAAGCAATTGTCACTCTGAGGTCAGGAAGACAAGTGGACAATCAGGTGGCTGAGAAAGAAGAAGACCCTGCAGGGCAAGAAAAGGAAAAGAGTGGCAACAAAGAGAAGAGAGATGCCGAGCCATCTACAGCCACACCCATTATTGAGGACCCTCCTAGGTCATTTATGCCGAAAGCACCTTACCCTGAAAGGTTGCAAGCCCCCAAGAAATGAGGGAAGTTTGAGGACATTCTAGAAGTGTTCAAGCAAGTCCAAATCAATATTCCATTTTTGGACGCCATCCAACAAGTGCCTTCTTATGCGAAGTTCTTGAAGGATTTGATCACAGTTAAGAGAAGAACAAATGTCCCAAAGAAAGCATTTCTGACCGAGCAAGTTAGCTCCATCCTTCAGTGCAAGTTGCCCATTAAGTATAAGGACCCTGGGTGTCCTACCATCTCTTGCACGATAGGAGTCAGTCGAATTGAGAAGGCTCTTTTAGATCTTAGGGCGAGCGTGAATCTCCTACCCTATTTAGTTTACCTACAATTAGGGTTAGGGGAACTGAAGCCCACGTCCATGACACTTCAATTGGCTGATAGGTCAGTTAAGATACCACGGGGAATCATTGAGGATGTTTTGATCAAAGTGGATAAGTTTTACTTCCCCGTGGACTTCATTGTGCTAGACACAGAGCCGGTCAAGAATGTTGGCATTCAAATACCGGTGATTCTAGGGCGACCATTCTTAGCTACGGCTAACGCCCTGATTAATTGTAGGACAGGGGTGATGAAGATTTCCTTCGGAAATATGACAGTGGAGCTGAATATCTTTGATATCAGCAAACAACCATTGGAGTATGATGAAGTGAGAAATGTATGCTTGATAGAGGAGATTATGGAAGAGACAGTGAATGAATCAAGCATAGAAGACCCCTTGGAGGCATGCTTTGCTCAGTTCGGAGAGGATTTAGATTTGGACAAGTTGCTTGAGCAAGCAGATGCAATTTTGGAGACTGCTCCTCTGGTGAGCAGTGAGATGGAGGAGACAACAACACTTGATCCCCCAAAGAAGGAACTTAAGCCTCTACTGGATAATCTTAAGTATAAGTTCCTAGGTCCAGCAGATTCTTTGCCTGTGATTATAGCTTCGGATTTGGTTGATGCTCAAGAGGAAAAATTGCTAGAGGTGTTAAGACAGCACAAGGAAGCTATCGGTTGGACCATTGAGGATATCAAGGGGATCAGCCCCTCGGTGGTGATGCACAAGATACATTTAGAGGAGAATGCCAAGCCATCGAGGGAGCCACAGAGAAGGTTAAACCCAACTATGCAAGAGGTTGTGAGGGCTGAAGTGATTAAGTTGTTGGATGCAGGGATCATTTATCCAATCTCGGATAGCAAGTGGGTAAGCCCAATTCATGTTGTGCCAAAGCGGGCTGGATTGACGGTAGTAAAGAACAAGGATGATGAGTTGGTCCCAACTCGTATTCAGTCCGAATGGAGAGTTTGCATAGACTACCGCAAGCTAAATGCCGCCACAAGGAAGGATCATTTTCCACTCCCATTCATTGATCAGATGGTGGAACGTTTGGCTGGGCACGCATACTATTGCTTCTTGGATGGTTATTCTGGATATAACCAGGTCCCTGTGGACCCCGAAGATCAGGAGAAGACGACATTTACCTGTCCTTTTGGGACTTTCGCCTACCGTCGCATGCCCTTTGGGTTATGCAACGCACCCGCTACTTTTCAGCGGTGCATGATTAGTATTTTTTCTGACATGGTAGAGCGTTTCTTAGAGATTTTCATGGACGATTTCTCTGTCTTTGGTTCATCCTTTGATGAGTGTTTGCACCGCCTGACTTTGGTATTAGTACGGTGCAAGGAGAAGAACCTGGTGCTCAATTGGGAGAAGTGCCATTTTATGGTCAAGCAAGGTATTGTATTGGGGCATGTCATATCTCAGAGGGGGATTGAGGTTGATAAAGCGAAGGTGGATTTGATTTCCAACCTTCCACCCCCACGTACAGTGAAGGAGGTTCGCTCTTTTCTGGGCCACGCAGGATTCTACAGGCGGTTTATCCAAGACTTTAGCAAGATTGCCAGGCCTTTGTGCAAGTTGTTGGTGAAGGATGCCCCATTTGTATTCGATGAGGATTGCAAGAGAGCATTTGGGGACCTTAAGAGCATTCTGACGTCCACACCCATTATTCAGCCACCCAATTGGGGTGTACCTTTTGAGATCATGTGTGACGCATCCGATTATGCCGTTGGAGCTGTTTTGGGGCAGCGTATTGATAGACTCCCCCATGTCATTTACTATGCGAGTAGGACTCTGAACGATGCACAACTCAACTACTCCACCACGGAGAAGGAGTTGTTGGCAGTCGTTTTTGCACTAGACAAGTTCAGATCCTATTTGCTAGGATCTAAAGTCATCATCTTTTCGGATCACGCAGCATTGAAGTATCTTTTTTCCAAAAAAGATGCTAAATCTCGTCTGATCCGATGGATTTTGCTACTTCAGGAGTTCGACATAGAAATTCGGGACAAGAAGGGTTCTGAAAATGTGGTGGCGGATCATTTGTCTAGATTGACTGTGGATTACACTGAGGACGCCAGCCCCATTTCGGAGACTTTCCCTGATGAGCAATTGATGCACATTGCTCATGAGCCCGCACCATGGTTTGCTGACATAGTGAACTATCTTGTCACCGGCCAACTGCCTCAGCAGTGGGGGCGACAAGATAGGTCCAAATTTTTGTCCGTGGTGAAACATTTTTTCTGGGACGATCCTTACCTGTTCAAGTATTGTCCCGATCAGATCATTAGGAGGTGTATACCTGAGCATGACCAATCCAATGTCATCTCCTTTTGTCATGATCATGCTTGTGGAGGCCATTTCAGTGCTAAGAAGACCGCTGCCAAGATTTTGCAGTGTGGATTCTATTGGCCTACCCTTTTCAGAGACGCCCACGCTTATTGTATATCTTGTGAGCGTTGTCAGAAGCTAGGGAGTATCTCTAGAAGGAATATGATGCCCCTCAGTCCCATTCTGATTGTTGAGATTTTTGACGTATGGGGCATCGATTTCATGGGACCTTTCCCGAACTCCTTTGGCTATCTGTACATCTTGGTTGCTGTGGACTATGTGTCCAAATGGGTGGAGGCGGTTGCATGCAAGACCAATGACCACAGAGTTGTGGTCCATTTTTTGAGAGACACTATCTTTGCTCGTTTTGGTACGCCTCGAGCAATTATAAGTGATGGAGGTAAGCATTTTTGCAATCGGATTTTTGAGCAGTTGATGAAGAAGTATTTCATCACACATAAGGTTGCCACCCCGTATCACCCACAGACGAGTGGACAGGTTGAAGTTTCCAATCGCGAGATCAAGCATATTTTGGAAAAGACGGTAAACCCCAATCGAAAAGATTGGTCTATGCGATTGAGTGACGCACTGTGGGCATATAGGACAGCTTTCAAGACCCCGATTGGGATGTCACCCTATCGGCTTGTGTACGGGAAGGCATGTCATCTTCCCGTGGAGTTGGAGCATAGAGCATATTGGGCCATCAAGCAGCTGAACTTCAATCTTTTGAAGGCTGGCTCACAAAGGAAGCTCCAACTCAATGAATTAGAGGAGCTGAGGAATGATGCTTATGAGTCTGCACGGTTGTACAAGGCACAGATGAAGAAGGCTCATGACCAGAGCATTTTGAGATGATCTTTTGAGCCTGGTGAGAAAGTCCTTTACAATTCACGACTGCATCTTTTCCCAGGCAAGTTGAAATCTCGGTGGACAGACCCATTTATCATTCGGACAGTTTTTCCTCATGGGGCCATCGAGATTGAGGATCCTCAGAATGGTAACACCTTCAAGGTAAATGGACAGAGATTAAAACCATTCTTAGAGTTGAGGAGTAAGGAGATTGAGACGACATTGTTGGAGGACCCGAGTTATTCTGAGTGATTGTCGTCTTTTGTGGAGAGTCTGGCTGAAGACTTAAAACTTAGCGCTTGTGGGAGGCAACCCTCATTCTTTCCCTTACCATTTTATCTTGTTTGTTTGTTTCTGTTGTGTTTTTCAGGGCAAGTGTCTGCCATTCAAGTTTGGGGGAGCATTCTCCTACGTTACACCCGACTTGCGCCGCGCACCTGGTATTATATCTCTGGACCCATTGGGGACAATGTGTCATTTTAGTTTGGGGGTGGGGTAGACATTTCTCTGTCTTTTTCCTTGATTATTCGTGTTGTTTTGTTATATATATAAAAAATAAAAAAATAAAAAATAAAATCTGCTATGTTATTGATTAAGCAAGGATAACACCTATTCTGTGGTTTGCATGTCATTGGTCTGTTTAGCATTTTGAACACAGCATGTCAGTAGGAATCTGAGTCTTTTGACTCATTGTTGGATTAGAGAGATTTCACATGTTCGAGTTTATCACCACGAGCACACTAGCACAGAATCGGTGAGGTATAAGATTTGACTTGATTAGGGTATATTTTGAGATAGGTAGGATGAAGTGTGGTGAAACCTTGGCTTGAAAAAAAAAGAAAAAAAAAAAGAAAAAAAAAAAAAGAAAATCAAATCAGTTTGAGCTTCTCATTGAGTAACCGGACCTCATGCCTCACAAAGCATTGAGTGTTCGCGTAAAAAGATGAGAAACCTAACTTGGTTGGTTGTATGGCTAGTTTGGCTTCGTAGCCTAGTTGACTTGAGTAATTAAGCCCTTAGGGATGTTTCTACATCCAGTGCCCTAAAACCATTTGGTTTGGGAGTCTCTGGCCCAACACTCGTTACATGGGTCAATTAGAAAGCTTAAGAAAGCTAAGCATTGCACAGCCTACAAAAAAAAAAAAAAAAAAAAAAAAAATTAATTTAAGCCTTGGTTGTTTCATCTGAGCAAATTCCTATCACATCTAAAGTACACCCAAGTTTGAGAAAAAATTGAAGCCTCCGGATTTTATGTTAGTCTCACATTGCACTTATTGGAACATGTGTTGTCTCAAATTTCCATCTTTGAGTTGAATGATTTGTGCTTATCTTGATGATGTGATTGTGGTGTTCATTATGATACACCTACTCATGATGTTAAAAACCATGTGTTTGTGTGGAAGTCCTTGTTTATGAAATAACATAGTGCATAAATGTTTGTGGGTATCATTCCTGTTAAACCCTCACGAGACTTCACTCGTCCTCTAGGGATACCTAGGGGTTTAAAAGGCTTGTTGCATGCGCTAAATGCAATCGTATATCCCACGAAAGATGGATTTATCTTTTGTTTTCTGTTTTTCTCTTCTTGTTTTTAGTTTTGTATTGCTAAGGGACTAGCAATATGTAAGTTTGGGGGTGTGATAAGTGCTAAAATATTTATATTTTCAGCCCTTAACTTGCATGTTTTAATCCTTTGGTTTTGGTTAATTAGGACATTTTACTGTTTTTTTGTATTTTCTTTGTTTTATAGGCTTTTGGAAGAAAAGAAAGCATTTCTGAAAAAATTCCAAGCTTAAAGGGGAAAATTGGGAAGACCTAGAGGATATGGTTAAGCTTAACCAATCATGGTTAAAGTTTAATCAAATAAAGGAAAGGAGTAATTCGGAATTTCTCAATTTGAAGTCAAATCGGATTGGATGCAAAATTGGATTTTGAATACGTCTCGGTATTTTGACCATAACTTTCATCTCAGATATCCGATTGAGGTGATTCAAGCAGCATTGGAAAGATAACTCAAACTACTACAATTCATTGTGAAATAGCATTTTCCCAATTCGGAGCACCTCAAGGCCAAAATCACGCCGCAAGATAGGACCGCAATTCTGGGCGAATCCTATTCCGATTTGGGCTTAGGTTTTTTTTATCCTAATTGGGCTTGGACTTAAATCTCCGAAATTCCTAGGATTACTAGGGCTTCTAGGGCTCTCCTAAGCCATATAAATATACCTCTAAGCCTCACAATTGGGAGAAGCCGTTTTAAACTGAATTACGACGTATTGCCGTGGGGAAGCTTTTGCTTTGTTTTCCATTGTAAGTTTTATTCTTTCGATGATGACAATTCAATTGGTGATTATTTTTGTTATCATGAGAGGCTAAATCTTTCAACTAAGGTTGAAGATGAAGCTTCGTCATTGACAAACTCATGTATTCTCGTATTTTGTTTATACAATTTTGACTTCGAATAAGGATGTTGTAGATTTTCATTCAATTGCTTGATTTACATCTTTTAATTGAATGTGATGAACTGTTATGTGTTGGAGTTGGATATTTGATGTGTTTCATCCTTCGGATACATCAAATCATTCGATTGAAATCGGATATCCGTTGTGATTCGTTAACCAAACGGATACATAGGATGATTTAATTTCGAATCGGATATTTGTTGTGATTTGTAAAAATGGGTGGATTCATTGAATGATTTAAACTTGATATTTGTAAAACATCGAATATAGTTTTTCAATTGTAGGAACAAATACGAGAATATAGAGTTAAGATTTGGCGAAGTGAATTCTAAAACCTTAGTGTTCTTTACCATTTTATTTCATTATTTTCTTTAGTTTATGTTTTATTTTGCACGACAAAAATCACAAAATTCGGAACTAGGTTAAAATAGAGTTGGTTTAAATAGAAATTGGTTTACACAACACAAATCCCTGTGGATCGACCTCGCACTTGCACACACGTTATATTGCACACGACTCGTGCGCTTGCGAGTACAATTAAATTTGTACATCAATGAACTCTTGCATGATGTTTGTGGGTAACATTCTTGGAAAACCCTCACGAGACTTCACTTGTCCTCTTGGGAATTCCTAGGGGTTTAAAAGGCTTGTTACATATGCTAAATCCAATCGTACATCCCACGAAAGATGGATTTATCTTTTTGTATTATGTTTTTCCATTTAGTCTTTAGTATCGTTTTGCTAAGGGACTAGCAATATGTAAGTTTGGGGGTGTGTTAAGTGCCAAAATATTCATATTTTAGCCCTTAAACGTATATGTGTTAATTCCTTAGTGTTGTTAGTTTATGCCATTTTATTCATTTTCTATATTTTCTGTGTCTTTGTAGGCCTTTGGAAGAAAATGAAGAAAACCTGGAAGTATTGAGCTTAAAGAGCAAATTTGAGAAAAGCTGGAGACTCTGGTAGTGCGATCGATCGTAGGTCCACTGCGATCGAGTGCACTACAAGCGGAATGACCAGACAAGCACAAGGCGTGCACTCGTGTGTGCACAAGGAGACTCGATCGCATATGTGCGATCGAGCACACACGAGTAGCGATCTATTGCACCCGTGCACTGGAGAACAGTGAGCTGCGGCAAGAATGCCATTTCCTTCCATATTAGGGTATTCCAAGTCCCACTTGTAATAGGACTAAACCTACGAATTTTCTAGGTTTACTAGTGCTTCAAGGATTTCTAAAGGCCTATAAATAGACCTCTTTGCTTCTAGGAAAAGGTGTGGAGAAAGAGGCACAAGCTCTGGAAAGGAACAGAAGGCTAGATCAAGAGGAGTTTGGGTTTTTCTTCTCTTCCACCTTTTATTTTGTTATGCAGTTTATATTTTAATTAGGGCTAGATTGAAGCCCTAGTCATGACTATTTATGATTTCAATATTGGCGCCTTTGCTACAATTATATTTTTGGTGTATTTAACTTGATTAATTCCTGTTATCTTGAATTCCTCATATGTGTTTGTGTGATCAACATATGCATGTGGTATGGATTAGTTAATTAAATCAATTTGGATGATCGAGTCCTGGGTTTAATAAGAGTAACAAAAGAAATCCACACCGGGTTCTTGGGTTAATCAACATGGGAAACCGAGAGTAGACACCCATGCCCTAGGCCTCATGTGTTTGTCGATTTCCACAGATTTATGCTTTCTTAAAGAACAACTTAGTAGACACCCATTCTAAATCCTTTAAGAAAAAAAAGAATTATAGTGGACACCCATACCTAATTCGTTGCTTAGGGAGATCAATAGCTTAAGGAGTAGACACCTATACCCTTAGGTTGGCAAACATTAAATATACCGATATAATTGGCACATTGGCATATTGTTATCTCAATTAGTCTGATTAGTGGTGGATATCAAAACCCTAATCCTTTTTAGTTTTAGTTTATCTTTTATTTGATTTCTTTATATTAAATTTAATCATGACAATTGAATTTTATCTTTTAATTAAATAGGAAATTACTTCTAAACATAATTTAGCAATCCTCATGGAAATGATATCGTATTTGCCTGCTATACTATCGTTTGATCTTGTGCACTTGCGAGTAAAACGTACTAAATATTATCTATTAATTTAGGTAGTATTTGGCACAATAGTAGCCATCTGAGTTTGAACTCTGCCATTTGTCCTTACTTCATATATGCTTTTTCCTTTGAGTCCTTGTCTCCCTCTGTATGAGAATTGTTGGGAGTTCTCACTTAAAGTCTCAAAGAGTTCTATGACTTCCTTACTGTTCTTTTCCATAAGCATACCTCCACAAGCTAAATCAACAAAAGTTTTATTAGTATCATGTAAACCTTCGTAAAAAGCTTGTACCTGATCATCTTGAGATAAGTTGTGGGCATTTGAGAAGTAGCTCGTTAAAGTGATCCCATGCTTCGAAGAAAAGGCCTTTGTCTTTTTGTTGGAAGGTCTGAATCTCCCTTCTAAGTTGCCTTGTCTTCTGAGCTGGAAAAAACTTCTTTAAGAACTTTGTGGCCAACTCCTCCCAGTTGTGAATAAAACCTGCAGCCAAAGAATTTAACCATAGCTTAGCATTATCTTTAAAGGAAAAATGAAAGAGAATTAAACCGATTCCTTCTGCGGTTAGGTCATGGATATTCTGCGTTTTGCATAGGTCGAAGAAATTCCGAATGTGTAGATATTCTGGGTTTCGCTCACACTGGTGCACTCGAGCTCATGGATTGCACGCTCAAGCACACCGCCGCAAAACAACAATGATAAACCACTTAAACAGATGAAAAGTAATAATAAAAATAAAAATAACAAAAACTAAAAACAGATATAAATAAATAAAATTAACTAAACCTAAGGCAAAAAATTTCTAAACAAAATTTAAATAAATCCCGGCAAGGGCGCCAAAAACTTGTTGTGCCAAATACCCACCTAAATTAATAGGCGAATATTCGTTATGTTTTACTCGTAAGTGCACACGATCAAAACGAAAGTATAGTAGGAAAATACGAGATCATTCCCACGAGGGAATTTATGTTTAGAAAGATTTTCCTATTTAATTAACTGAATTTAAAAAGATGTCACAGATTAACTTTAATAATAAAATAAAAAGATAATAAAAGATAAAAATAATAATAAGAACTGGGGTTAGGGTTTTGACATCCACTGCTAATCAGACTCAATAAAGATAAACAATATGTCAATGCTAACAATTATACCGATATACTTAATGCTTGCCAACCTAAGGGTGTGGTATCTACTCGTTAAGCTATTGATTTCCCTAAGCAACGAATTAGGCATGGTATCTACTCTAATTCTTTTCTCTCCCAAAGGATTTGGCATGACACTAAGTTGTTATTCAAGAGAGCATAAATCTATGGAAATCGACAAACGCATGAAGCCTATGGCATGGTATCTACTCCCGATTCCCCATGTCGAGCCACCAACTCGTAAGGAGGTTCTTTTGTCACTTTATTATACCCAAGACTCGGTCATCCAAATTGACATAAATAACAAATCCAACACATGCATATGAGGAATTCGATTAAACATGAATTAACTAAGTTAAATACGCAAATATAATTGCAGCAAACGTGCCAATATTGAAATCCTAAAAGGACATGACTAGGGCTTCAATTGAGCCCAAACTAAAATATTAGCTACACATAATTTAAATAAAACTATAACTGAAAAGGGAAAAGAAGAAACCGAAAATGATTATAGATTGAGCCTCCAATTCTTCTTTCCAATATTGAATATATTTTCTCAATGCTTAGAGGTATATTTATAGGATTAGGAGATACCTAGAAGCCCTAGAATCCCTAATAAAACCGTGGGTCAATTTCCTATTCCAAAAAGGAGACTAAAAACTTAATCTGGAGTGAAAAAGGAGTCTGGCCGCATGCTGGGCGCTCGTGCGCGCTTGATCCTAGATTTGTGCGCTCGAGCACACCTGCCTCTTGTGCGATCGTGCGCGGATGCGCTCGATCCTATGGCTGGTGCAATCGAGTGTAGCTCTGCTCGATCCTAGCTTGGCCTGCGATCGATCCCATGCATTCTAGCTTTCTTTCCAAAATTGTCTTTTTGCTTAGAACTTTCCAAAAATGCTTTCCTTTTCTGCAAACACCTAAAAAACACATGAAAACACAAAAACAAGACAAAACATCAAATAATAGCAAAACTAAGAGCCTAACATATGTGAATTAAGGGGCTAGAATGTGTAACATTCAGCACTTAACACACACCCAAACTTACATATTTATGAAACTAAAAATAAAAACAACAAACAAAAACAAAAAGATAAATCCTTCTTTCATGGGATGTATAATTGCATTTAACGTATACAATAAGCCTTTTAAACCCCTAGGCATCCCTAGTAGGACGGGTGAAGTCTTGTGAGGGTTTAATAGAAATGTCACCCACAAAAATTATGCGAAATTCATGTTATCCAAAAGATTGAAGTATCACTCAAAATAATGATTTTCATTCATTAGCAAGCTTAAAAGGATGAACTCCATGTTCACAATGAATTGGAATTCCAAAGCCTAACCACTTACAAAAGACAGGATGAGGTATCACAAGTTCAATTTAGTGTAAAATGAACTAACACATAATTATGAGGCTTCCAAATTATTTCCAATGTTCAATGACTCAATACCTCAAAGTTCACTAGGATTCCCATCGGAATAAATAACCAAGGCATAACTTTCTTTTCTTTCTTCTTTTTGTTAGGCTATGCAATGCTTAGTTCCCTTAAGCTTTCTAATTGACCCATGTAACGAGTGTTAAGTTAATGCTTCCCAAACCAAATGGTTTTAGGGCATTAGGTGTGAAGACACCCCTAAGGACTTACTAACTCGAGTAAAAAAGGCTACGAAACTAAACAAGTTATGACATTAACCAAATTAAAATTTTTACCTTTTAATGCGAACACTCATTGCTTAATGAGGTAAAAGGTCCAGTTACTTAGTGAAAATCTCACACTAGTCAATATTTCTTTTTCTTTTTCTTCTTTCTTTTTAATTTTATATATGCCAAAGTATCCATCCAAAAAGTCTCCCAACTTCACCCAAGACACTGAAAACATACATAATCAGATTCACTTGTCATACCTCACAAACTAAGTGTTAATGTGCTTGTGGCAATTACAATCAAAACAAGTGAATTCTCAAATGCCAAAGGTAAGTAACAAGACTTAGAATTCTGGTCATCATATCATGTGTTCAACATTTTAAGCTCAGTAATGAAATCCAAATCATAGTTTTTTAGATCAACCAAAATCTCAAAAATAACCAGAACATGCATTTTTTTCAAAACAAATTGAACAAAGTGTGTGTGTGTCCCCCATAGCCCCAAACTTGAATTACACTTTGCCCTCAATATGTATAGATAATGGAAAGATCATACTTGGGAGATGGGAAAACTGGCTCATAGCATACCCCCAAACTTGAATACAAAAACACTTGTCCCTGGAAAACAAATAAGTGATACTCCAACCAAATACCAATCAAATGCAACACATTGTTGTGAAAATATAATCAAAGCATGAAAATGGAACAACAATGGAAAAGATAAAACCTAAAAGGAGATCATGTACCCTGGCCTGATGGAGGACTCGAGTGCATAGGGCCTGCGCTCGAACATATGAAACTGACTCATTTAGTCAAAATATATAGGATCTGCCAAGCCAACGGAATCCTCATCCTTGATGCGGTTAGTGCACTCTAACCTTCTCTTGGACCAAAGAGAATAAATTTTACCCACAGAAGGGTAATTCTGAATGTCTGTAGATCAGGGTGGATCACTTTGAATATTCTCAAACAGTTTCTTATCCAGAAGGGAATCATGAACTGGAATAACATGGGGAGAATACTCAGGGAGTTTCTCTACTTTGATGACCTCAATTTGCTCGTATAATGGCCTTAACAGACTACTCTCCTAGCCTCTTGGTGTCTCGGGAATAGGAGTTGATGTTCAAGAAACCTCTGTGCTCACTTCTTTGTCTTTTTCCCGATGTAGATCCTATGGGATCTCAATTTGCTTCCCATTCCTCACTTCCACTTGATTTTCAATCACTTCTTCACTCCTCAATGTAGCTTGCTCATGATAAGAAGTACTCTCATCCTCCATCTAGTATCCATTTGGATTGGCCACCAACTGACTTTGAAAGTCTTCTTCTTCTTTTTTTCTTTTTTTTCTTTTTATTGAGGATATCAGCCATTTGCTTACTGTCCTCCACTTGGCTTTTAAATTTGCTGAGAAGAGTTGAAAAGCCATAACTCTTCAGAAGAGGTGGCTCCTCTTCGTATTGTTGAGGCCAATAGATGTGAGATTTCTCCTCTTCGAGAGCTTTTTTCTTGGTGATGGATTGCAACAATTGATTATTGGCCTCACTATGGCTAAGAAAAGCTTATATCCTTTCTTCAAGATCAAAATTCTTCGGAGGAGGTGGCTCAGCCTGATACTACTGTTGTGGAGCTGATTAAGGGGAATATGATTGATCATAGAACTATGGCTATGATTGATGGTGTAGATCATGGAATTGTGGAGCATGATTTTCAAGAGCTTGAGCTTGCCACGAGAGATTAGACTATTGGCTCCATGCAGAATAACAATCATTCTCCGGTCTAGAGAACGGTGTGTTCATATGCTTATAAGAGTAGTCAAAAAATTGTCTTGTTGAAGGACAATCTCTAACATGGTGATAAGGATTATAGCAATATGAACAAGGTCCATGGGATGTTGGAATGTCTCCCCACATGAGTAAAACAACAAAGAGAAAATTAAATAACAAAAGGAAAATAAAAACAAAAATAAAATTAAAAACTCAAACGATCCGAAGTGTTGGAATGCAGCTGCTGTCCGGAAGTGCGCTTGATCGCACTGATTGGTGCGCTCCATCTCCCTGGATTGGGTGCTCACGCGCACTGCAGTACAAAAACTAACAAAGACTGCTACTGTTGGCTGTGCGCTCAATCACACTGGCTAGCACGATCACTCGCACTGGTGCACTCGAGCTCATGGATTGCGCGCTCGAGTGCACCGCCATAGAACAGCAACGATAAACCACAGAAACAGATGAAAACTAGTAATAAAAATAAAAATAACAGAAAGTAAAAACAGATAAAAAAATAAAAATAAAATTAGCTAAACCTAAGGAAAAAAATTTCTAAACAAAATTTAAATCAATCCCTAGCAACGGCGCCAAAAATGTGTTGTGCCAAATAGCCACCGAAATTAATAGGCGAATATTCGGTACGTTTTACTCACAAGTGAACAAGATCAAAACGATAGTATAGTATGCAAATATGAGATCATTCCTATGAGGATTCATGAATTTATGTTTAGAAAGATTTTCCAATTTAATTAACTGAATTTAAAAAGATGTCAAAGATTCAATTTAATAATAAAATAAAAAGATAATAAAAGATAAATATAATAATAAGAACTGGGGTTAGGGTTTTGATATCCACCGCTAATCAGACTCAATTAAGATAAACAATATACCAATGCTAACAGTTATACCGATATACTTAATGTTTGCCAACCTAAGGCATGGTATCTACTCTTTAAGCTATTGCTTTCCCTAAGCAACAAATTAGGCATGGTATCTACTCTAATTCTTTTCTCTCCCAAAGGATTTGGCATGATACTAAGTTGTTCTTCAAGAGAGCATAAATCTATGGAAATCGACAAACACATGAAGCCTAGGGCATGGTATCTACTCCCAATTCCCTATGTTGATTAAGCCACGAACCCGTTAGGAGGTTCTTTTGTCACTTTCTTATGCCCAGGACTTGGTCATCCAAAGTGACACAAATAAAAAATCCAACACATGCATATGAGGAATTCGACTAAACAGAAATTAACCAAGTTAAATACACAAATATAATTGCAACAAACGTGCCAATATTGAAATCCTAAAAAGACATGACTAGGGCTTCAATGGAGCCCTAACTAAAATATTAGCTACACATAATTTAAATAAAACTAAAACTAAAAAGGGAAAAAGAAGAAACCAAAAACGCTTCTAGACTGAGTCTCCAATTCTTCTCTCCAAGATTGAATATCTTTTCTCAATGCTTAGAGGTATATTTATAGGATTAGGAGAAACCTAAAAGCCCTAGAACCCCTAATAAAACCGTTGGTCAATCTCCTATTCCAAAAAGGAGACTAAAAACCCAATCTAGAGTGAAAAAGGAGTCTAGCCGCATGTTCGGCGCTCGAGTACGCTCAATCCCAGATTGGTGCGCTCAAGGGCAGGGCTGCGCTCGATCCTGCCTCTTATGCGATTGCGCGCAGATGCGCTCGATCCTATGACTGTTGCGATCGAGTGCAGCTGCGCTCGATCCTAGCTTGGCCTACTATCGATCCCATGCATTCCAGCTTTCTTTCCAAAATAGTCTTTTTGCTTGGAACTTTCCAGAAATGCTTTCTTTTTCTTCAAACACCTAGAAACACAGGAAAACACAAAAACAAGACAAAACATCAAATAATACCGAAACTAAGAGCCTAACATATGTGAATTAAGTGGTGCGCCCAATCCTTCTGGATTGGGTGCTCAATCACTTTGCTACAGAGTAGAAAATAGAACATAGATTACTACAGTTGATGTGGTATTTTTGTGATCAAAAATATCAATTATAAAAATTACCACTCGCAATAGAACAAATCCCGTAGGATAGGGCTATATTGAGGGTGTCGAACCTCAAGGACTGCAGGGGTTTAATTATCAGAATTTAAAAGATTAAAATCAACTTAATTAAAAGAGAATGATTTGTTTGTGTGAATTTGAAGTGCATAAAATAAACGGAAATCAAAGAAGTAAATGTATGAGAGAGAGAGAGTAGGGTATTGACTTCACCACAATCTGCACATCAATGGTTAACCATATTTAATTCTAGCACTTCATTCTATGCATGTTATAATTCAACAATAAAACATATAAAAATAATTTCATACAATCAACAGAATAGCATAACCCATCTTCGGTTGGCACAGACCGTCTACCTAAATTACACTAAACTAGGGTGTAGTACGATTCGTCTTCCCTAGGCATGGCCTATCTAACCCTATTGATTGCATGCCAATTAAGAACCATTGTATAACCATCATTCTTATAATCACAGAAAATAAGAATGATTTGAGTTCAATAATAGTAAAATAATTTATAAGACAAGATAAGAATTTTACTAATATTGAATTAGAATTTAAAGAACAATTGCATTTAATATGAAGAACAGAAATCAATTGTAGCAATCCTCAGAGTTGTACAATCAGCATGCATAAATTGAAAGACTAGAAATTAAATACAATCAAACCATTGTGCTTGGAAAGGATTACATTAATACCCTACAATTGGGTTTAGCTGCTTATGATCTCCTAAGCTCCACAGACTATTTTACTAAATTTCTCTTGCTCTAAAAGCGGTGTGTCTGTTTACAATGTTTAGAGCCCTATTTATAGGGAATTGGAAAACCCTAAAACCCTAGAAATCCTCATAAAAATCGGAGGTCAGTCTCCCAGTCCAATTGGGAGATTGAAATCTAAGTCCATGCTGGAGAGGAATTCTTGCCGTGCACTGTACGCTCGTGTGCGCTCAATCCAAGATTTGGTGCGCTCGAGCCTAACTGGTGTGCGCGCGAGCGCAGGTATGCGCTGGATCCTTGGTCGCAGACGCTCGAGCGCAGGTGCGCTCGATCCTAGGAGTGCTGCGCTCGATCCTAGTTCCAGAATGCTCAGCTTTTTGTCTTTTTAGCCCAATTTCCAAAGGTTTGTCAAATGAAACCTGAAACTCAAAAACAAAACAAAATCAAACAAATAACAATGCTAAGGAATTAACATATGTAAATTAAGGGGCTTGAATGTGCAACATTCGGCGCTTATCACACCCCCCAACTTACATATTGCTAGTCCCGTAGCAATATAAAACATAAAATAAACTGAAAAACAAAAAGATAAATCCAGCTTTCGTGGGATGTACGGTTGCATTTAGCATATGCAACAAGCCTTTTAAACCCCTAGGAGTTCCCTAGAGGACGAGTGAAGTCTCGTGAGGGTTTTCCAGGAATGATACCCACAAACATTTTCTAACCATGTAATTCCTAAGAATGCAATCTCATGACCATCATGGTTCTCAGTCATAAACAGGCTTAATAAAACAAACACTATCTTCACAATTTCAGGCAATCACAACTTAGCTTCAATCATGGCAGTTATGAGATATCACAAGATTCAACTAGTGTATGTGAACTCAACAAATAGTCAAGGGATTTCAAAACTAATCTCAATCATGCATGGATCAATACTCAAAATTCATTGGACTCCCCATCAGACAAAACAACCAAGGCAACAATTTTTTTTTTTTTTTCTTTTTGCTCACTTAGCTCCCTTAAGCTTTCTGATTGACCCATTTATCGAGTGTTAGGCCAATGACTTCCAAACCAGATGGTTTTAGGGCATTAGGTGTAAAGACACCCCTAAGAACTTACTAACTCGGGTCAAAAAGGCTACAAAGCTAAGCTACTTTTTTTTTTTTTTTTTTTTGTCAACCAATCCAAACTTCTCACTTTTTGACGCGAACACTCACTGCTTAATGAGGCAAGAGGTCCGGTTACTTGGTGGAAAGTTTAAAATGATCATTTTTTTTTTTTGAAATTTATGCCAAAGTCGTTTTCCCAATAAGTTGCCCAACTACATTCCGAATATTAAAACCAAATATTCTTGATTCCAAATTTTATACCCCACAGACTATATGCTAGTGTGCTTGTGAAAATCAAATTGAAACAAGTAATATTTCATGCTGCCAATGAGAGTAACCCAGTTTTAATTTCTTAATCAAGTGATCATGTGTTCGTCATATTAAGCCCATCAATGAATTTCAAACCACAACAGGAAAATCAATTGCATGCTCAGAACTATCATGTATATGCCCACACCCCCCAACTTAAAGTGCACAATGTCCTCAGTGTGTGGAAAATAACAGGAAAGCAGTGTAAGGGTTAACAACACCTAACCTGTCACTGTGGCGCAGAAGAAGATGCCCCCGGAGCAGGTGGCAACCGTGCTACAATGGCGCACAGCAGTTCTTGCTGGGCTTCAAATCGTTCATCTGCCTAGCGCCTATCCTCTGCTCTCTGGGTCGCAAGCTCAGATCGGAGATCTTGCAGTTCTTTGTGGAGGGACTTATATTGTGACATGGTCATAGTAACGGTCAGTGCCGCTTCCTCTCTGTTGACCGGCTCAGCTGCATCTGGCTCATTGTGTGCAAGCCCATCAGCTTCTCGAACAACCTCAGCTGCTGCAGGCTCCCGACGACGTCGCGGCATGTGGGAATAACTCTGGTTCCATTGAATCAGGCCAAACTGGGGGTGTGCAGAGATCGGCCCATCAGCGGGTGTACCCTCAATGCTGCGGGTCTGCAGGATCTGGGTGAGGAGAAAAGGGAATCGAAGCCCAGACGAGCCCTGAGTGCGCCTCACAATCGCCCCGTCCCAAAACTTATGTATCTGATCCCAAATGAACTGGGGGATGGAAATCCAAAAGCCTCGCTGAAAGGCGTAAAGAGCTGCAAGGAAGGGGCCGCACCTCTGAGTCTTGTGTCCAAAGGGACACACATTCCGCTGCAAGATGAAGTCCACGAACCATAGGCCGGACGGCAGCAGGACCTTGCTTGTGCAGTTTCAGAGGTCGTCGGTGTAACGGCCGCGGCACATATCATCCACAATGAACTGCAGTGTGAGGTCGGCCGGCAGGTCTAAGTACCGAGGTTAGCCATCTCGAGCCAAAATGTCGAACGGGCACTCATGAGAACACTGCAAAACAGCAGCAATGTCTCCGACGGTCAGCTCCACATCTATGCCTGCCCCGGATGAAGAGAGGATGCCCGGCCGAGTACAATCAAAAGTAAGGAGGGCGTAAAATTCTCGGACCAGCCCTTCGTAAGCAACGGGGCTAATGGGCTGGAACAGGGCGGTGAGACCGCGTCGTCGGCATTCCTTGACCGCCCACTTGGTGTGCACCTCAAAATAGAGGTAGTGAAGAACCACACCACTCAGCTACCTAACCCCCTGCAAAACAGAAAAATCCCAACATAGAGCACTCCGTGTACCCACAGAGTGTGATTTCCACAAAAAAATTAAAGGAAAACGAGGCACGGTGGGGATTTGGGGAAAGGTTGGATGGGGGAGAGAAGAGTGGGTGGGAAGGGGGAAAGAAGGAATGTGGGGCGGCGTTGGGTGTTTCGGTGGTGGTAGGGGAGTGCGGCGGTGACGGGGTGGTGAGTGGTGGCGGGGGAGATGCGGTGGTGGGGTATGGCAGTGCGACGGCTGGGTGTATGGGTGTGGGGGCTGCGGCGCTGGTAGTAGGGAAATGGGGGAATTAAGGGGGTTTTGTGACCTAAAAAGGTCATGTGAGGTCTCTGGACGAGTGCGCTCGAGCGGCACTAGCTTGCGCTCGATCGCACTTGCGCAGAGGATGGAGTGGAGTGGCGGGAGTACGCTCGAGCGGCACTGAAGGTGCGTTCGAGCGTACTCGTGCAAGTGTGTGCTAAGTGGAGAGCGTCTGCGATCGATCCCACGTAGGGTGGGCTCGAGCGCAGGCCCGTGTACTGGGATCGAGCGCACAGTGGGTGCGCTCGAGCCTAGGGTGTCAGTGCCCTAATCAGAAAAATAGACGGGATCCGTCAAATCGACGATTCCACGTCTGTAACTGGCTCGAAATGCAGGATGCAGCGCTTTAATCTTTGACCGTTGACCTTGAACAGAGTGCCATCCCTTGGGTCCCGCAACTCGACAGCGCCATGGGGCGACACCGCGGTGACTATGAAGGGGCCGTCCCATCGGGAGCGAAGCTTGCCAGGGAAAAGCCAGAGTCTGGAATTGAAAAGCCATACTTTTTGCTTCGGCACAAACATCTTGGGCAAGATATGTTTGTCATGAAAAGCCTTAGTCCGCTCCTTATAAAGGCAAGCACTATCATAGGCATCTCGCCGCAGCTCCTCCAACTCTGTCAACTGAAGTCTCCGGTGAGAACCGGCTGCTTGCATATCGAGATTGAACTGCCTGATTGCCCACAGAGCCTTGTGTTCTAATTCCACAGGGAGGTGACATGCCTTGCCATATACCAGCCTATAGGGAGACATTCCAATGGGGGTTTTGTAGGCTGTGCGGTAGGCCCATAATGCATCATTGAGGCGCAAGGACCAATCCTTTCGGTCTGGCCTAACCGTCTTCTCCAGAATATGCTTAATCTCCAGGTTAGAGACTTCCACTTGGCCACTTGTTTGAGGACGGTAGGGAGTGGCTACCTTATGTGTGACAGAATACTTGAGAAGCAAGGCCTTAAAAAACCGGTTGCAAAAGTGTCGACCTCCATCACTGATGATAGCCCGAGGTGTACCAAATTTGCTGAAAATGTTGGCTTGGAGGAATTTCACTACAACCTTGTGATCATTGGTCTTTGTGGCAATGGCTTCTACCCACTTAGAAACATAATCCACTCCCACCAAAATGTACTCTTACCCGCAAGATGGTGGGAAGGGTCCCATGAAGTCGATACCCCAGACATCAAAAATCCGGACAATAAGGATGGAGTTCAATGGCATCATATCCCTCCGAGACATAGCTCCTAGGCGTTGACATCTCTCACAAGCTTGGCAGAAGTCATAGGCATCTTTGAACAAGGTAGGCCATGTGAATCCGCATTGTAGAACCTTGGCTGCTGTCTTCTTGGCACTGAAGTGTCCCCCACAAGCTAGAGAATGACAAAAGGTAAGAATGCTGGAAAATTCACTCTCAGGGACACAACGTCGGATGATTTGATCAGCACAATACTTGAACAACTCTGGATCTTCCCAATAATAGAATTGAACTTGCTTGAAGAAGCAGTCTTTATCTTGCTTAGACCAATGAGAAGGAATCCGACCTGTAGCTAGATAATTGACAATGTCGGCATACCACGGCGGATTTCTCAGAGTAATTTCCAATAGTTGCTCATCTGGGAAAGAATCATGAACGGGAACCGGCTGGGGTGTCTCAAATAAAATCCGTGACAAATGGTCAGCAACAACATTTTCAGTGCCCTTCTTGTCCCGAATCTCGATGTCAAATTCTTGCAGAAGTAGCATCCAGCGGATTAACCACGACTTTGTTTCCTTCTTGGCCAGCAGATGTCGTAGAGCAGCATGATCAGAAAAAATTATAACCTTTGATCCTAGAAGATATGAGCGGAATTTATCCAGAGCAAATACCACAGCTAGCAATTCTTTCTCAGTGGTTGTGTAATTGACTTGAGCATCTATCAACGTCTTGCTAGCATAATAAATGACATGAGGAAGCTTGCCTACCCGTTGTCCCAAAACTGCACCCACAGCATAGTCAGATGCATCACACATGATCTCAAAGGGCAATGACCAGTCAGGCGGCTGCATGATGGGAGCAGAGGATAATAGGGACCGGAGCTGCTGGAATGCCTAGTCACATGCTTCATCAAAGTGAAAAGGGGCGTCCTTAGCAAGCAAGTTACATAAGGGCCTTGAGATTTTGCTGAAATCTTTGATGAAACGACGATAGAAGCCGGCGTGCTCTAGGAAAGAACGGATCTGCTTCACTGAAGTGGGTGGTGGTAAATTTTCAATGAGCTCAACTTTGGCCTGGTCCACCTCAATACCTCGTTTGGACACTATATGACCCAAAACTATACCTTCCTGGACCATGAAGTGGCTCTTCTCCCAGCCCAAAATCAGGTTAGTTTTTTTGCAACGTTGAAGCACAAGTGACAGATTATGGAGACATTTATCAAAAAAAGATCCAAAAACGGAAAAGTCATCCATAAATACCTCCAAAAATTTTTCCACCATGTCGGAGAAGATAGACATCATACATCTCTGGAATGTGGCAGGTGCATTGCATAAGCCGAAGGGCATGCGTCGGTAAGCAAAGGTGCCGAATGGACATGTGAACGTCGTCTTCTCTTGGTCTTGGGGATCAACTGCAACCTGATTATACCCGGAATAGCCATCTAAGAAGCAAAAGTAGCTCTGGCCAGCAAGACGCTCCAAAATTTGATCAATGAATGGGAGCGGGAAGTGATCCTTCCGGGTATGAGAATTGAGCTTCCGGTAGTCAATGCAAACATGCCATCCCGTGGTTGTGCGCTGTGGAACCAATTCGCCAGCAGAATTCTCAACGACGGTGATGCCTGATTTCTTTGGAACCACTTGAGTGGGGCTCACCCATTTGCTATCTGAGATGGGGTAGATGATGCCTGCATCAAGTAACTTGACTTCCTCTTTCATTACTACCTCCTTCATGTTGGGATTCAACCGGTGCTGTGCTTCTCGGGAGGGTCGAGCATCTTCTTCCAAATGGATCCGGTGCATACAGATAGAGGGGTCAATGCCTTTCAAATCTGCCACTGTCCAACCAATAGCCTCTTTATACTCCTTTAACACTGCGAGCAGACTGTCTTCTTGGTCTTTTTATAAGTCGGAAGCAATGATGACCGGTAGGGTGTTGTTAGACCCCAGAAATGCATATTTGAGCTTTGCTAGCAGGGGCTTCAACTCAAGCTTCGGTGGCGACAGTAGGGATGGAACAGGAGGAGTGCTTGATGTCATAGGTAGGGGCTCCTTTACTACTCTCTATGGATGGAAATCTGCACTAGCGGCTGTTTCTAGCAATTCATAGACCTCTTGAATGTACTGGTTGGTGTTGAATTCTTCAAAGTCGAAATAATTCAGGCAAGCTTCCACTGGATCCTTTGTCAAGAGACTTGGTAATGAGTCTTCTATATACTCTTCGACGCTGTCCAAAAAGAAACACTCATTCTGATCAAGAGCATGCTGAAATGCAGTAAAGATATTCAACCGAACCTTCATATTGCCAAATGAGATCTCCATGACTCTAGTTCGACAGTTGATGCATGCATTTGCTGTGGCTAAGAATGGACGCCCAAGGATGACAGGAACCAGCTTCTCAGGATTGGGCACAGGCTCGGTATCAAGCACTATAAAGTCAACTGGGAAGAAAAATTTATCCACCTGGATGATCACATCTTCTACAATCCCTCTAGGCTTCTTAATTGACCGATCAGCTAGTTGCAGAATCACTGTGGTGGGCTTCAGCTCCCCTAGGCCCAGCTGCTGATATACTGAATAGGGAAGTAAATTCACTCCAGCTCCCAGATCTAGGAGTGCCTTATCAATCTCTCTTTTTCCGATGATGCATGAAATTGTAGGAGCCCCGGGGTCCTTGAACTTCGGAGGAGTGTTGTGCTTAATCAGGGAACTTACTTGCTCAGTCAGAAGAACTTTCTTAGGGATGTGGTTTCTGGTCTTCCGCTTTTGAGTACACAAGTCTATAAGGAACTTGGCATAGGCAGGCACTTGTGCAATGGCATCAAGAAAGGGAAGATTGATTTTTACCTGTTTGAACATCTCCATCATTCCTTGTATTTTCTCTCCTTATTTCCCAAAGTGGGAAGGTGCCTTGAGACGTTCTGGGAAGGGGGCCGGTGGCTCATATGGGATCTCTGGAGTGGATGCTGCTGATGACGAAGCCTCATTGCTTACTTGCTTGCTTTTATCATTATGCAAATTCTGTGCAACATCCGTGTGTTCGTCCTTCTTCTCCTCCACATGATTGTCAACTATTTTGCCGCTTCTCCAGGTGGTGATGGCTTGAACTTGCTAACGGTATGAAGTGCCCTCATCGACCATGTAGTGCCCCTTAGGGTTTACCACTGGCTGACTTGGAAGCTTTCCTTCGTCTCTTCTGTTGATGGTGTTGGCAAGTTGTCCTACTTGAGCTTCTAGCTTGACAATGGATTGGGAATGTGAGTTGACTATTTTCTCTTGAGATTTGATTGACTGCTTGATCTCGCTGGTCAGCTCAGTCACTGCTTTTACAATCCGATCCTCAAAATTAGACTCTGAGGGAGCCTGGTAGTGCTGCTGTGGAGGCCGGTAAGTGGACTGAGGTTGGTAGGGCTGCCTGTTGGATTGAGAGTGATTATGTGGCCCTGGGGATGAGTTGCTTGAATTCTTCCATGAGAAATTTGGATGATTTCGCCACCCGAGGTTGTACGTATTGGAGTACGGATCATTACCCGGTCTGGAGAAAGCTGCATTAACCTGCTCATTAGAAATGTCAGTATAATTTCCAGTAACAGGGCAATTATTTACATGATGCATAGGACTGGAACAGAATGAGCATGCTTTAGTGTGTGTGTGAGCAGCATTAGGAGCAAAGCCAGCAGTCAACAGAACTTGATCTAACTTCTTGGTGATAGCCTCAACTACTTGGTTGGCCATGTTTGGGGAATGGCCGGCTTCATACAAACTCTCCGTCTTGGGTGCTTTAGGTGCTGGTGCCCTTCGTCTAGCGGAAACTTGCTGAAGAGAATTGTTACTCAAGTTTTCAAACATAGACCATGCTTCATCTTCGCTTTTCAATATGAATGTCCCTCCACAAGATGCATCTACCATTTCTCTATTGGACTCGGTCAGGCCATCATAAAAACACTGCACTAGCTGCCATTTCGGGACAGCGTGGTGTGGACAAGATCTAAGCAAGCTCTGCAACCTATCCCAAGTCTCATGGAAATCCTCTCCCTCATACTAGGAGAAGGTAGTAATGGCTCTCCTAGTATCATTGGTCATGCCTATGGGAAAGTACTTCTTAAGAAATTATTGTTGCAATTGAGCCCAAGAAGTGATAGAATTGGGTGTTAAGGACTGGAACCAATGTTTGGCTTTTTCCTTGAGGGAGAAAGGAAAATGACGCATCCATAGGGCATCCTCAGTCAATCCATTCATTTTAGTGGTCTCACATATTGCTTCGAAATCACCGAAGAATTCATAAGGATTTTCAGTGCTAAGCCCTAGAAAGGAAGGTAAACTTCGTATAGTGCTAGGCTTAATTTCATAATGGGTTGCCATAATTTTTGGCAACCGGAGACATGTGGGAGTAGTGTAAGTGGTAGGAAGATAGTGATCTTGCAATGCTACGTGGTTACCGTCCCCCATGGTCTCAGTGGAACGCTCTTCTAGCAAATTAGAGTTCTTTTGGGATCTAATTTGTCGAAGGGTGCGTTCAATTTCAAGGTCGCAAGAAATTAATGGAAAAGACAAAGAACGACGACCTCTCATAAACTAAACAGAAATTTGAAAAGAACATAAAAGAAATAAGCTAGAAAAAACAGAAAACAAAGCTGACAAACGGCCTTAGTGTGCACTTAGGGTTCTAGATGCAGGATGCCGCAAGTGCGCTCGATCGCACGGCAGGGTGCGCTCGAGTGTACTGCCGCAGATGGGTATGAGCGCACGAGGAGAGGCTCGAGCGCTGCTAGCTTGGTTCCTGCTGGAGTGCGTCCGTGCGCTCGATCGCACGCGACCTGCGCTCGATCGCAGTCATAAAGAAGGCTGCTTACGGACCTGTTTGCAATTTCTAGAAAGAAAAAAAATAATAATAATAATAATAAAAATCAAACACAAAATAGAATTAAAATTAGCAAAAAAATAAATTATTAAGCTAAAATCAATCCTTAAATTTTGACAATAAAACCGTTAAGCAGTCCCCGGCAACGGCGCCAAAAATTGATGTGGTATTTTTGTGACCAAAAATATCAATTATAAAAATTACCACTCGCAATAGAACGAATCCCGTAGGATAGGGCTATATTGAGGGTGTCGAACCTCAAGGATTGCAGGGGTTTAATTATCAGAATTTAAAATATTAAAATCAACTTAATTAAAAGAGAATGATTTGTTTGTGTGAATTTGAAGTGCATAAAATAAACGGAAATAAAAGAAGTAAATGTATGAGAGAGAGAGTAGGGTATTGACTTCACCACAATCCGCACATCAATGGTTAACCATATTTAATTCTAGCACTTCATTCTATGCATGTTATAACTCAACAATAAAACATATAAAAATAATTTCATACAATCAACGAAATAGCATAACCCATCTTCGGTTGGCACGGACCGTCTACCTAAATTACACTAAACTAGGGTGTAGTACGATTCGTCTTCCCTAGGCGTGGCCTATCTAACCCTATTGATTGCATGCCAATTAAGAACCATTGTATAACCATCATTCTTATAATCACAGAAAATAAGAATGATTTGAGTTCAATAATAGTAAAATAATTTATAAGACAAGATAAGAATTTTACTAATATAAAATTGGAATTTAAAGAACAACTGCATTTAATATGAAGAACAGAAATCAATTGTAGAAATCCTCAGAGTTATACAATCAACATGCATAAATTGAAAGACTAGAAATTAAATACAATCAAACCATTGCGCTTGGAAAGGGTTACATCAATACCCCACAATTGGGTTTAGCTGCTTATGATCTCCTAAGCTCCACAGACTATTTTACTGAATTTCTCTTGCTCTAGAAGCGGTGTGTCTGTTTACAATGTTTAGAGCCCTATTTATAGGGAATTGGAAAACCCTAAAACCCTAGAAATCCTCATAAAAATCGAAGGTCAGTCTCCTAGTCCAATTGGGAGACTAAAATCCAAGTCCATGCTGGAGAGGAATTCTTGCCGTGCACTATACGCTCGTGTGCGCTCGATCCAAGATTTGGTGCGCTCGAGCCTAGCTGGTGTGCGCGCGAGCGCAAGTATGCGCTCGATCCTTGGTTGCAAACGCTTGAGGGCAGGTGCGCTCGATCCCAAGAGTGCTGCTCTCGATCCTAGTTCAAGAATGCTCAGCTTTTTGTCTTTTTAAGCCCAATTTCCAAAGGTTTGTCAAATGAAACCTGAAACTCAAAAACAAAACAAAATCAGACAAATAACAATGCTAAGGAATTAACATATGTAAATTAAGGGGCTTGAATGTGCAACATTCGGCGCTTATCAACAGCTTTAGTACTGCTGTCTGGATGTGTGCTTGATCTCACTGCTGTAGAGCAGTAACATAACTGCAGAGAACAAAAATGAAAATTAATGAAATTTAAAGAGAATTAACTAAACTAAACGAAAATTTTCTAAACAAAATTCAACGCAATCCCCGGCAACGGCGCCAAAAAGTTGTTTTGCAAATATCAACCTAATTAATTGACAAATAAATATATGTTTTTCTCGCAAGTGCACAAGATCAAAACGATAGTATAGAAAGCAAGTACAAGATCATTCCCACGAGGATTTATGTAAATTATGCTTAAAAAAATTGCCTAAATAAATAACTGAATTAAACAAAATAAAATATTGAGTTGAAATAAAAAGAATGAGAGGGTAGGTTTTTTATGTCCACCACTAACCATACTCGAATAAGATAAACAATATGCCAATGCTACAACCATATCAAGATACCCAATGTTTACTTAAGGGCATGGTATCCACTCCTTAAGCTATTCATCTCCCTAGGCAATGAATTAGGCATAGTATCTACTCTAATTATTTTCTCTCTCAAAGGATTTAGCATGGTATATACTAAGTTGCTCTTTAAGAAAGCATAAATCTATGAAAATCGACAAACACATGAAGCCTACAGCATGGTATCTACTTTTGGTTCTCCATGTTGATTAATCCAAGAACCTGTGATGGGGTTCTTTTGTCACTCTATTAAGCCCAAGACTCGGTCATCCAAATTGACTTAAATAACAAATTTATACCACATACATATGATAATCAAGCACATTCATGTGAGGAATTCAATAAAATAGGAAATAATCAGGTTAAGTATCCAAAATATGAATTGTAGCCTAAGGCGCCAATATTGAAATCCTAAAGAGACATGATTAGGGCTTCAATCGAGCCCTAACTAAAGTAGTAGCTACACATAATTTGGATGAAAAACATCCTCATAAGAAAATAATATGGAAAAGGAGAAAAACCGACAAACCCTTCTGGGCTCCAATTCTTCTCCCAAAGCTTATGTTTGCTTCTCTCTCTTCTCTTCTCCTATCCTCTTTGGATGAATTGAGGGTCTATTTATAGAGTTTGGAACAACCCTAGAAGAGTTTATGCAGCCTAACAACTCAAAAATCGAGTTGGAGTTGGATTATAGACTTCCAAACCGTGTCAAACCGTGTTTGCCGCATTCATTGCTGCTCCAGCGCACGACTGTGCTCGATCGCAGGATTTGCGCTCGATCCCACTGGCTTAGGCACTCGAGCACAGTTCCTTCAGCTTTTTCCCAAAATATCTTTTAAGTATGGAACTTGTCGAAAAATGATTGCTTTTCTTCAAAATCCTAAAAATGCAAGAAAACACAAAAACAACACAAGACATCAACTAATAACAAAACTAAGAGATTAACATGTGTGAATTAAGGGGCTTGAATGGGTAACATTCAGCACTTATCAACGTGCGGGATAACGGCCATGGGCTTACTATACATATTAACTTTTTGGTCATGTGCATGTGTTATATGGGCCTTGGATCCAATGATTGTTTCGTGACCGGCGCAACCCTAACGGTCAGTCAGAACAGGACGTACATCATTAGTATAGTGGGCCATCAGAGGTCAGACTCGGTCGGGCTGCTAGTCTTATGGACGGTGGCTTACAATGGTCGGGGCACTGGCGTTGTATTACAGATCCCTTGGAACAGCACCAACCCTACTAAGAAGAGGTAATATCTCGGGTAGACCATAATGTTGAACTATCACTGTTGCTCATAATTATAAACATGTATTATATCTATATTGCATCCAAGGATAACTATCATACCTAAAATGTTGCATCCATAGAGGAGGATGCCTACAAAACAGACTTGGGTAGTTGCTCAAGACTAGATTAGAGTCGTTTTTAAAGACATGGATCGAGTGTGGCTGAAGTCTATGTGGGATGATGGAGGAAACACATTGGCAGACATGATCGAGATTATTATCTCCTTGGCATTACTCAAGATTAGGCGTTAATCTTAGTATCTTATTTTCAAACATTAATATTTTAGGATGTAATATTTGATGATCAGTCTTTGACCAGCACATTTGATGATCTATTTATAATATGATGCTTTATCTTTACTCTGGTGATTATATGTGTGGAATTTAGTTGTTGTTTTCCATTCCTGTAGTTTAAAGTATTCTGCTGTATTCTCTCGTTTAGGAGAGGTTAAGATTGCTAAGTCTTTTCTCGAGAGGGATGTAGACTGGGAGACGAATCATGGGGTCAATTACCAATTAATTGATTTTCACAGGGCGTTACAACCTCGCACTCAGAGGAGCATGGATTCTATTTTCGTGGCAATTGATCAATTTCTAAGATGACCCATTTTATCGCTTGTTGGAAGACGATGGAAGCCACCTGGATTGCTCACCTGTATTTTCTAGAGATTGTTCGCATGCACAGGATTCTGAGATCCATTACATCAAACCGAGATACAAAATTCATGAGCCATTTTTGGAAGAGTCTGTGGGAAAAGATGGGGACCAAGCTTAATTTCAGCAGTGCCTACCACCTCCAAACAAATGGTTAGATTGAGGTGGTGAATCGGAGCTTGAGAAATCCTTTGAGGAGTTTAGCTAGAAATAAGCCGAAGCAGTGGGACTTGGCTTTGTCATAGGCATAGTTTGCTTACACCTGGTCCAAGAGTAGAACGACTCAATTGAGCCCTTTTGAGGTCGTGTATGGGCAAAACCCATCGAAGTGCTTGATTTAGCACCCATTCCCCGTATTGGTCGATTGAGTATTAAAACTGATGAGATGACGGATTATCTTCAAGGAGTTCATGACTAGGTCAAGAAAGCGATAGAAGATACCAATGTCATGTACAAAGCACAATCTGACAACCATAGACACAAGGTAACTTTTGAGGTTGGTGATTTAGTTTGGGTTGTACTCACACATGATCGTTTCTTTGTCAATGAGTATAACAAGCTATGAGAGAGGAAGATTGGGCCATGTGAGATTATGCAGAAAATAAATGACAATGCATACCGACTATGTCTTCCAAGTCATTTAAAGACTTCCAATGTGTTCAACGTGAAGCATTTGACTCTATTTTTGTTGGTGCTGACAAAGACGACTTGAACTCGAGGGCGAGTTCTTCCCAACCTGGGTTGACTAATGCAAGATAATAATAATAATAATAATAAAGTGGATTTATTATTACTTTTGTTTTTTCCTTTTTCAATAATAATTGGGTTTTTCCTTTCCTATTAGGATTTGTTTTCCTTTTCTAATTAGGTTTGGTTTTCCTTTTCCCTGTTGATTTAAGAAGTTCCTAGCCTATATAAAGGCATCTAGTCTTTATTATTTTTCAATTCAGTTTGAACTATCAATTAAATTTATGTCTTTTAGAGTTATTTCTCTGTTTGCTTATTTAGAGGAATTAGGGTCTTTCTCTTCCCTATTTGTTATTTTCTCTCTTCCTGAATTTCCTTTTCAATTTTCAATTCTTAGTTTATGTTGTTAGTATACGCTGTCAAAACAATAGTTATGCTCGGCGTCACAGTGCCCTGACCATTGTACACTACAGTTCATAACACTAGTAGCCCAACCGAGTTCGACCTCGGGTGGCCCACGCTACAAATGATATATGTTCGATAGTGACCGCCAATTAAACATGGATGCGCCGGTCACGAAACAACCATTGGATCCAAAGCCCATATAACACACATACATTTGACCATATAGTTAACATGTCTAGTAAACCCATGACCATTATTCCACACGTATCGGTGTACCATGTTGTACAATGCAATTAGTCGTATCTGTCTTTTACATGCATGCACTTACAAATTTTATCATGTTCATTATCTTGCTTAAGCAACAGACGTTTTCACAAAATAGAGTTCATAGTAGATCAAAATGTATTTCATGAGAATTGTAAAGATACATGTTCGGTACACATAAAATAGTCATGTAATGCGGGAAATATAACAACAAGTATTCATATGAGAGGTTCGAACGTTTGATGATGGGCGGAAAATCCATTTCAATCCAAGCAGCCTCCTAATCACTTATAAGCAAGTTCTAAGGCTACAAAAAGGCTCTTAACATACTTCTAACCCAAAATAACATCTCCATGCATAATAAAGTACGTACAACAAGATTAAAATGCTAATCCATGTTTAAACCAAGATTAAAACCTAAAAAAATATCACAAGCCGAAAACTAACAACCAAACTATGGAAAACACTTAACTAGAGTAACAAATAGGTAATGAATAAGCCAAGTTAAGGAGGTTACCTTGCAAGAGCAAGAACCTCCAAGAAAACCTTTCTTCCCCTTCTCACAACTCAAAAGACACTCAAGCAGAGTTTATCTAAGGTTCAGATAGCATAATGAGGCTTCGAAGGGCGTGAGAGGGGGTGTTTATAGGGTTGGAAAAGTTGAGGCCACTACTGTGACAATCCTATAGGTCATCGAGCGTTCAATGGTCCAAGGTCGAATGTTCGGTGTACTATTTGCACAATGATTCAAGGGTTGTAGGGTGTACATTTGGTCATTACCCAGTGGGTCAAACTTTAGTCAACGAACGTTTAGTGGTGCCCCGCAAACATTTGATGTACTATTACCCAACTGGTTTAAGGTTGCAGAGCGAACATTCGATGGTTCACCCCCACCCGGAATGTTCAGTCAGTGCCAAAAATCCCACAAATCTTCTCTCCAACGAGTCCTAATGAACTGAAAAATTTTATTAACCCTCCAACTAAGCTAACGACAGCCTAGTAATTACCCAGGGCATTATATTCATGTAAGTTAATGTGAGAAATTTTACTTACAGCTCTCAGATTGATTATTTTGATTAATTAATTTTGTCACCATTATAGATAAATCCCTTAGAATTTATTTACATGGTAAATGAGTATGTGAGAGGTGAACGAAATTTAATTATTAGTTTATTTAGATTTCGGGGGCATTTTATAAAACTTCGGTGTTTTATAGATTAGCATGTTTGATAGACTATGGATTAGGGTATTTTTCTGAGTAGAAGATGCTGATCGAATGGCTCATTTAGTTAGGTTTGTGTAGAATGCTTAGACGATGTTATTTATTGTAGTTTTGTTTATTTGAAAGCTCCATGTTTACATTTAATGATAATGAATGATCTTGCTCAAGGATAATTTAGTTATGGCTCGTATCATTATTATTCTGCTTTCCGCTATATTTTTCTATGATAATTAGTGTTTAAATTAGTAAATTCAGCAAATAATAAGTTAATTAGTATGAAAGCACTACTTGTAATACTCAAAATTAATTAATTTAATTAGTTAGTTTTGGGTGCGTTATATGCCCCCATTATCAAACACAAATTAGACCCCATATCTTGTCAAGGCTACACCTTGTCACATGAGGACACCTGGCCCACTTGTATGACGTCGGTAGACCCACCACAGCAGGGAGCCATGCTACTCATGCAGGTAATACATGCCATACTCTTTCATTTTGGATATGAAGAACTCCTTTTATAACTACCCTTGCTAACTTAAGCATTATAGCCATCTCTTACTCACTCTCCGATCTTAGCTAGTCGCTTTCTCTCAAGTGTTCATTGTTTCGGAACAGTCGTTCATCTGATCCACTATGGTATCAGAATCATTGATATGTAAGCAGTAGGGGGGGCCTGCCAAGTGCCAAAAAAGGGAAAAATAATTTCCAACTCTCCATCATTTTGAAGGATATTATAGAATTTGACATTATATCATCGTATTGCTTCTTCTTTTGGATGAAATAGATTATTCTATTGCTTCCACCTAAAAAAGAAAACAGAAACCTGCAGGAAGCAAGCTTTCATAATGGAGGATTTATAGAATATACCAATCATGTATTATTGAACTTCTTGATCGAAAAAAGAAAGCAAGTAACCTTCTTTAAAAAAACATTTGTTGATGTACCTTGTCCTACCACAAAACATGGCAGTAGTGGACCTTCTTATTATGCTCAAGAACTTTTCAGGACAGAAAAGCTTTTAGTTTTGAATAACTTGTGGAATGATTTCTCCAACAATAGAATATAAACATGAAACCTCCGAGAGCAAGCAGTGTGGCATTAGTGGTTCCATTTGCTTCCTCGTAAAGAGGAAAGAGTCTACGACCACCCAACAACATAGTTAAGAATATAGACAAGCAACAAGGAAAGTGGATAAAGCGCATAGGCCACCAATGAAATCCAAAGAGGGAAAGTAGTGCGGAAACTGGCAATGAGACCCATCAAAATGCAGACAACCAGCACAACTAGCACCTCAGAGGAGAAGTCCCATGTCAAGTTGCGGAAGTAAACAAGACCCAAGAACACTGCTAGGGAAAGAACATTACCCATGCTCACTGACCCATATATCTGCACCACAATCATCACAAAGATTAGATACCCTTAACGTTAAATTATTACTTATTTCAAAAGTTTAAGCTAATAAAAAATAATTAATTTTAATCATTTAACTAATATTCTAACATTTCCCGTTACGTGTTAATTTAAACTCTATCTTAATATATAAGTGAGGCCCGACATGTAAAATATTTTAATTAAAATTTGAGTGAATGAGAAAGACGAAATTTAAATTTAAGATTTTGGTTTTGATACCATGTTAAATCACTACTTATTTTAAAGAGCAATCTCTTGTAAGAAGATGGACAAGAAATGGAAACAAAACATTTATTCATTCCAAAAGGTTAAACTAATAAGAGTTGGTGGATTTTAATCATTTAATTAATATTCTAACACTCAAGATAACAAATTAACACTTCAAATTAAAAAAAATTAAGGTTACGTTTGATACGAGAAATGATTATTCCATTAGATAAAAATGAATAGCTTTTATTAGAAATTGAAGAATATGGAATAAAATAGCATTGAAGTAGCCATTCTTATGGCCCACAAGGGGATGACTATTCCTTAAATTTAAAGAATTTTTATTCCTCTCAAATTGAGAGGAATAGATATTCCTCAATTTATTCTCTCATGTGCCATGGGAATGACTATTCCAAACATTAGAGTATATGTATACTTTAACACCAAGGTTATTTTATTCCACCTTTTTCCATTTTTAATAAAAGCTAATTCTTTTTTTTGGACAAAGTTTTCCTCCAAACTGGGTTGAAGGAATTTTCTTCAACCTAGTCTATAAAAATGACATGGACAAAGTTTTTCTCCAAACTGGGTTGGAGAAATTTCCTCCAACTCAGTTTATAAAAATGACATGTGTCATTTTTTTTAATAAAATGAGAGATGGACATGAGTTTTAAAAATGATTTATTCCAACTTTGTCCCTACTATTAAAAAAACATGTGCATATCACATGTTCAAATAACACATGTCATTTGTATAGACTGAGTTGGAGGACATTTCTCCAACCTAGTTTGGAGAAAAACCTTGTCCTTTTTTCTAATGAAATAATCATTCTGCATACCAAACGTACTCTAAGAGAATATTAGGAGTCTAAGAGCTCGAGAGAAGGTCCATGAGAAATATTGTCACATGAAATCCTTTTGTGTGATTTAAGAGAGCTGTAACATGAGAAATTGTCTATTATTATTCCATCTATGCTCTCTTAATGCAAGTCTTGAAAGACAAATGCAACTATTGGAAACAGGCGTTGAAGGCAAGGAGAAGCAAACCTCTGAATACATCAAGGATGCCATTCTCGACTTCTTCTTTCTGGCAAAAATTAGAGTTGACACCACCTCACTGGAGCTAGCAAAGGGCAAAATGACAAATGAGACGAAGAAAGAAGGAATGCTGGTAGCAGTTGAGAAGTTGTCAACAACATCCACAAGGGGATCTGCAACTACAGCAGCAAGTAAAGTTCCCAGAAGCAACATGAAGCCTGCTTTGGAGGCATGCCACTTGGCATTCTCAATTCTCTCCACAACCTCATCATTCTGATCTCCCAAAAGCTCTTGTTCTTTCTTTGTTTTCTGCATATATGCATTTATAGGTTTTCATCACACACAGATGCATGCATATATATGATTGGAGCTAGGAAATTATATACCTGATGAAAATGATTGAGAAATCTTATTGATTGATCATCTTGGCTATCCCCACTTGTTCCAGATCGCCTAGCTTGTTTAAGCCATCTTGAAATTCCTTCAACAAATTCATTCACATCAACTCGTGTATCGCGAGATGTATCAAAATCTTTCATCACTTTTGCAATAGCATCATTAGTGTTTGCATCTAGCTCTTCAAAATTAATTCCTATTACCAGAGCTCTTAGCTCTGCCTCAGACAGGTGCCCATCTGAATTCTGATCAATTGTCTTAAACAACCTGCCATTGTAGTGCAATAGCAATTGGTTTAGAAGCTAAGATTTAGTTCATATTTATTGAATGTCAATAGTTTTATTGGTTATCTGTCTCAAAGTCAGATGTTTATTTTGTCCTTAGCAAAATGTCAAAAACATAGGCCTTGTTTGATGATAATTTTTTTTTTTTTCTAGGGAAAAAAAAAAAAGTATTAACAAACAATTTTAAATACAAAACATTTGCAAAATACTCAAAACTGTTTTTACTTTTATGTAATATTAGAACATTTTTTCAACCAAAAAGCTGAAAAAAAAAAAAAAAAAAAAAAAAAAAAAAAAAAAACCTCTAAAAAGTGTTAACAAATGAATGATTGGAGGATAGATTCAAATAAAACAGAAAGTTTAACAAAGACTAACGTTTCTATGACATCTGTATTTGGTTGACCATCATCTTTAAAAAGTCTTCCCAGGGCACGCATTTTCAGATCTCTTAGAATTCCTGATATTACATGCTTATGCTTCGCGTAAGCAAGTCTTCTCTTCTGAATCCAAGGCTGGAAGATCTGCACTCATGTTTCAAAGGAAGATCTTCAAATAATATTAATATTATATCAATCGTTAATCAAATCAACTTGTAAATACCTGATAAAGGCTATAAGCAATCAATAAAGAAGTGGACACAAGCAGCGAAACCAGAACTGCCAGGTGACTTAGAGAAGTTTTCTGGAAAACTTGAGGTAATTGGACTATTATTAACGGAATAATAGATATAATCATGATTCTAGCAGCATAGCTAGTCCAGATATCAGTGCTCACCCCAGATCCTGCAAAAATCCAGAGTGTTAGAGCATTCATTGGACTAGAAAAAAAATTTCAAAAAAAACATCCAGCTAACCAAAATAACCAAAAATCTAGATGGGGTGCCCTTCGGGCCACCCACAGCCTCACAGGTGGCCCACAAGCCACCCCAGAGGTGGCCGTGGGGACTCTGGAAAGGCCACCCTAACCCTATTTTATGAATAGTGATGTTTGAACAGTAAAAAAAGACATTTTAGTGATGTTTTCTAAAAACGTCACTATTTAAATATCATTAAACTTGATTTTTTTATAGTGTACTAAATCTGTGCTTAATATTTGCTGAGCCAGACGTGAATGTTACGGCCTACATGTTATTAAACATATCCCACAGCAGAGACACTTGCGTAGGGAAAGGAAAGAGTTGCAGAAACCATGAATTGAAGAGCTTGATTAACAGAAGTATAAAAGTGATTACCTGTTAAGCTAAATGTTTTTGTATCTTTCTGATCTACAGCAACTGAATTCTCCAGGTCACACTTGCCAACTACTAGACACGTGCCCCACAAAATTGTCAAAAGCATTACAGTTGATCCAGCTAGCAACCCCATCCCAACCGATACCTGACTTTGAGCAGTTTCCGTGCTCCCAGATAGTCCAGATGCTATATATAATATATTCATAATACCCGAGCTTATGTTATCTTACCATAAGTTTAATTTCTCAGTAAAATCACATAATGCAATGACAAGAAAGGAAGAAACAATTCTCCAATAATCAATCGACAAGTGTTTTACTTGCGAGAAATACATGAATTTTCTATTTTACATTCTCAAGTGCTTATTGATCCCTAACATGAGAATTGTCACGTCAGCTTTCTATACAATTTATTTTAATTCCACCTACAAGGTCAGAACTAAGATTTTTTGTGTGGGCAATACTCTAAACCTATGTATATAAATAAATACCTAGATACAAAGAATAGTATAATAGAAAACTAAATTATCTAACCATCGAGGAGGCAAAAAAGTCATTATTGACCTAGTATGGTATAGAAAATAATATTTTTATAAAGAGTTTAAAAAAATTTGGGGTCCCAAAGACCCTTCACTACTAAGGTATATAGGTCCGCCAACCATCGACTACTAAGGTAGATTAGTACCCTTCTGATTATTCTTCTTCTGTAATTGCCACGTTAAAAAGTCAGCACTTAAGAGAGTACAATTTCTCTCTATATACATAAACAAAATCAATCAATCACTAAGTGAAACAACAATGCGGTATATATTTGAAAAGTAAACAAGAAGGTCATAGAAGTGAATCTTCTATATTATGAAACATGCATATGGTCCAAATTGAAAGTTTGATGTGAACATAATTAAAGTACACATAAATATAATTGAATCCTCTATTTTTCATGGCACATCGCCGTTTTTTACTGCAACGGATTCTAAATACAAACGGCAAGTTGTCGAGTACACTAGCAGTCTGGCAGATCATTGATTCCAAATAACCATGCATACTATGAATTGATATGATGGTTAAAATTGGTTGCTTTTTAATGACCCATTTTGCCCTTGGAAAAAATACTTCACATGTTCCATAATAAGGGATAGAGTTTTCCTTTAAATTAGATTGAAAAAAAAAAACTCATCCAACCTAATTTATAAAAATAACCTGTATCCTTTTGCATGTGAGTTTTTATATGTTAGAGTCGCGATTAAATAAATTTTTCCATTCACTTTTTATTAAATTTCTAATAATACTGCCATGTTATACCTAATTGGTATACCTAATAATTAGAAAGCGACATACATTATATTTAATAAAAAAAAAATAACAGAAAATTGTAAATTATGTATTCCGTACACGGTACATCAGGATGGCCACCAAAATTTATTTCTAAAACTTTATATATATATATATATATATATATATATATATATATATATATATATATATATATATATATTTAATATTTTAATATTATAAATAAAAATACATTTGTATTAAGATAACCTAACCTCCAGCTCATCGTGCAATCGTGCGTCTAAAGTCTGCATCAGCACATGTCTCCACATCAGCAGTTGAATTTAAGTCCTAGTGCATCTCTCTCATTCAGCAATATATATATATATATATATATATATATATATATATATATATATATATATAAAAGTTCCACTTATAATATATTTATATATATTTAAGTTCAACTATCAGAACCTAAAGAAGTATAAGCCTATAACGCAGCCTCTAACGGATAGGAATTTTCTTTTCCTTCTCTTCATAGCATTCAACTTGAACATATATATATATAGTGTTACCTAAAAATTTCATTTCTCAGGAATTTTAGTTCTTGTGAATTTAAATTCTCAAGAACAAATTCTTAGCAATAGACACAAGAATTAATCGACTTTCGTGCTTTCTTATAAGGAATACGTTATTATTTCCCTACTCGACTTGTAAGAGAATATGCCAGTCTACTTTCTTAATGAATAAGTTTTTTTTTGTTATTTTATGTTTTTTCTAAGAGCCAGGAGAAGTTTTAAATTTACAAGAAATATGAGAAAAACAAAGGAACGACGGCATTATTGTCACGTATCATAGGTTTGTTGTGTAATATACGCCAACTCCAACTCCGTTTTAACGTTGTTAGGTGTGGAAAATAAGAAATTTGCGATCAAGTCAGAAACTTTGACTGGAAAAACCAGACATTTAAGCTAATAAAAGCTTCTCTTTGTTCTACTTAATCCTCATCATTAAGCTTAAAATTTGATCAACATATATATATGAGAAATTAGGCAAAACAGGAAGGAAAGATGAAATGCTTACCGAGGATGATTGTTGCATCAGGAAGAGAGCTCAAAACAGGGAGGAAGAAGCCACCAATAATCCCAGGTCCGAGGATTTCCAGCAGAATCTCACTCCCATCAGACAACAACTTGGCACCCAAGAACATCAAGTAACTGTAGACAAGAATGAGAAAAACATTTCCTAGGACGGTGGTCGTGCATGGCAGAAATCCGTACGTCTCTGTGCAGGTATCCGACGAGAACAAGCGGTTGAGATAAAGAAGCTTTGGCTGGTGAAGACTGTGGACTCCGTCGGAGACATTATCGGACGGCGAGTCGCTTGTAATAAAAATTGGCCGGCTCCGGCAGGGGCTGGCTAGTGTAAGGAGGAAGATGGCTAGACAAAAGCATGCAACTTTATTTTCCATTGTTTCTAGCTCTGCTCTGTTAAAAGCTTTTTTGGATGATAAGTTTATGTTTAAAGGAGGCTGCAGGAGAAAGAGGAATATTTGATGGGAGACTTGGAAGCATTCAAAGTCAATTAAAAGAAATATTAGAGTTTATCAAATATATATATATATATATATATATATATATGTATATATATATATATATATATTAGAGAATTGATTAGTAGGTATACCTATAAGATGTGTGGAAGCATAATGGAAAATAAAATAATACAACTGTTTTTGTTTAGGAAAGTGTTAGGTGTTATTTGAAGTTCTCGAGGTCATAGATAAATAATTTTTAAAAAAGAAATCGATAAGAGAAATAAGGGTTAGAGATTTTTTTAAAAAATAATAATAATAATATCCATGTTGTAAAATTAAAGAAAATAACAAGACAAGATAAAAGATTGCAATATATGAAACTAGTTCTTCAGGAACTATGTATTATTCTTCTCTATTATTGTGTGATTTACATACAACTCAATACTCCATTTTATAGGCATGAAATCATAATGGGAGGTTAAGGAATATGAAATGGGGAATATGAAACAAAAGGGTTAATCAATTTATTACATGGATGTTATAGGAATTCTAAAAGATGACATGAATGTGTAGAATTCCAAGAGATGGAACTAAATGGTCATCCACCAAATGCATGAATGCATTCATAACACTCCCCCTTGGATGACCATACACTAAGAATATGCCTCGTTAAAACCTTGCCAAAGAAAACCCAATGGGAAAAAACCTGTGGCGAAGGAAAAAGAGTACAATATTCTTGTGTGCCTTCGTATGCTTTAGGATTGCCTCATTAAAACCTTGCAAAGGAAAACCCAGTGGGAAAAACCTTAGCGAAGGAAAAAGAGTACAATCAGCATAATCATTTTACTCCCCCTCATTAGCATGAAGAGTTTCAATTGTTTATGATGAAATATCCTTCAATCGGCGCATTCCAATGTTATTCACCAACTTCTTAAATGTTGCAGTTGGTAATGCTTTGGTAAATAAATCTGCCAAATTGTCACTTGATCGTATCTGTTTAACATCAATATCACCACTCTTCTGGAGCTCATGTGTATAAAAGAACTTTGGTGAAATGTGTTTGGTTCTATCACCCTTAATATATCCTCCTCTGATCTGTGTGATACAAGCAGCATTATCTTCATATAATATTGTCGGGCTATCTTTGATTGTGGATAAACCGCACTTTTCTCGAATGTGTTGAATTACTGATCTTAGCCATATGCATTCCCGACTTGCTTCATGAATTGCAACAATCTCTGAGTGATTTGAAGAAGTAGCAACAAGTGTTTGCTTGACAGATCTCTATGAAATAGCAGTACTTCCACTTGTAAATAGATATCCTGTTTGAGATCTACCTTTATGCGGATCAGAAAGAAAACCCGCATCTGCATATCCAATTAATTGTGAATTTGAACTTTTTGAATAAAATAATCCCATGTCAGCTGTTCCACGAAGATAACGTAGAACATGTTTGACCCCATTCCAATGCCTTCGAGTTGGTGCAGAGCTGTATCTTGCTAATAAATTAACTGAAAATGCTATATCAGGTCGTGTGCAATTTGCAAGATACATCAAAGCACCAATTGCACTAAGATATGGTACTTCAGGACCAAGAATTTCTTCGTCATCTTCTCGAGGGCGAAAATGATCTTTTTTCACATCAAGTGACTGAACAACCATTGGAGTGCTCAAACGATGAGCTTTCTCCATGTAAAAGTGCTTCAGGACTTTTTCTGTGTATGTTGACTGATGAACAAGAATTCCATTTGGAAAATGTTCAATTTGTAAACCAAGGCAAAATTTTGTCTTTCCAAGATCTTTCATCTCAAACTCATTTTTTAAATACGTGGCAGTTTTTATGAGCTCTTCTGGAGTCCCAACAAGATTTAAATCATCTACATAAACTGCAATGATAGCAAATCCGGATTCTGATTTCTTAATGAAAACGCATGGACAAATTGGATTATTCTCAAATCCTTCTTTCAATAGATATTCACTAAGACGATTGTACCACATGCGTCCAGATTGCTTTAACCCATATAAAGATCTTTGTAGCTTGATAGAATAAATACTTCGGGATTTCGAATTATATGCTTCAGGCATTTTATATCCTTCAGGGATTTTTATGTATATATCATTATCAAGTGATCCATATAAATATGTTGTAACCACATCCATTAAACGCATATCCAAACTTTCTGTAACTACCAAGCTAATCAAAAATCTAAATGTAATTGCATCCGCTACAGGGGAATATGTTTCTTCATAATCAATACCAGGTTTCTGCAGGAAACCTTGTGCAACAAGTCTTGCTTTGTATCTCACAATTTCATTTTTCTCATTTCGTTTTCGTACAAATACCCACTTGTATCCAACAGGCGATACACCTTCAGGTGTTTGGACTACAGGTCCAAATACTTCACGTTTTGCTAGTGAGTTTAATTCTGCCTGAATTGCTTCCTTCCACATTGGCCAATCATTTCTACGTCGACATTCTTCGACGGTTTGTGGTTCAATATCATCATTACTTCTGGTAATGTCAAATGCAACTTTAAATGAAAATATGTTGTCGACAACAATTTTGTTTCTATCCAATATTTCTCTTGTACTTACATAATTTATTGAGATCTCATTATTTTCAGGTACCTGTTCCTCTTCAGGAGGTAACTCTTCAGGAGATTCATCTTCAAGAGGTTCCTCTTCGGGGGATTCCTTTCCAGGAGAATTTTGTACAGAAAGTTTGGATGGATCAATTTTCGTTGCGTGTTTTGTGGGTAAGGCCTCTTCAGGAGCGCCGATTTCATTTCCTTGTGCTTTTCTCTTCCGGGGAATCTTATCCTTTGCACCAATAGGTCTTCCACGCTTCAGGCGCGCCTTAAACTCATTTGCTGCTATATTAATTAATTGTCCTACAGGGACTTCTATCTTCGCTGGAGTATTAGCAGCTGGAATGTGAGACTTAATTATTTTCTTGTTGTCAGTAAATGCATCTGGCAATTGATTTGCAATACTCTGCAAATGAATGATCTTCTGAACTTCTAGTTTACATTGATTTGTACGAGGATCAAAATGAGATAACGTCGAATTATTCCAAGTGATTTCTTGTCGTGCTTCTGGCAACGACTTTTCTTTCCCTAGTGATGGGAATATGTTTTCATCAAAATGACAATCTTCAAAACGTGCTTTAAAAACATCACCAGTTAAAGGCTCAAGATATCTAATGATAGAAGGAGAATCAAAACCAACATAAATTCCAAGTCTAAGTTGAGGTCCCATCTTAGTGCGTTGAGGTGGCGCAATTGGAACATATACAACACAACCAAAAATACGAAAATGAAAAATATTTGGTGGTTGACCAAATGCAAGTTGCAAAGGGGAATATTTTTGGTAAGCTGTTGGTCTGATCCGAACTAATGATGCAACGTGTAATATTGCATGTCCCCAAGCAGAAACAGGTAATTTTGTTTTCATAAGCAAAGGTCGAGCAATTAACTGAAGTCGTTTAATAAACGATTCAGCTAAACCATTTTGAGTATGAGTATGAGCAACAGGATGTTCAACATTAATTCCAATTGACATGCAATAATCATAAAATGCTTGAGATGTAAATTCACCCGCATTATCCATCCGAATAGATTGAATTGGATAATCAGGAAATTGTGCTCGTAATCTAATTATTTGAGAAAGAAGTCTAGAAAATGCAACATTACGAGTAGAAAGCAAGAAAACGTGTGACCACCTAGATGATGCATCTATTAAAACCATAAAATATCTAAATGGCCCACATGGAGGGTGAATCGGCCCACATATATCCCCTTGAATCCTTTGTAAAAATGATGGAGATTCAACAATTATCTTAGAAGGGGATGGTTTGATAACAAGTTTACCTTGAGAACATGCAGCACAAGGATAATCACTTGGTAAAAGAATCTTCTGGTTCTTTAAGGGATGCCCATGAGAGTTCTCAATTATTCGACGCATCATAATTGTTCCCGGATGTCCAAGACGATCATGCCAAAGCATAAACATCTTTGGATTAGAGCACTTCTGGTGCATTACAACATGTGATTCAATTGTTCTTATTGTTGTATAATACAACCCGGAAGAGAAAGCAGGCAGTTTTTCCAATATGAGCTTCTAGCCCGAAATTGTTGAAGTAATATAAAGATATTCATCACTACCTTCATTAGTGGTTTCAACATGATAACCATTTAGACGAATATCCTTAAAACTGATTAAATTTCTTCTAGATTTAAATGTATACAAAGCATCATCAATACAAAATTTTGTTCCTTTTGGCAATATGATATTCGCTCTTCCAGAGCCTTCGATTAGGTTTGATGAACCTGATATTGTATTGACACTAGCTTTGTTTAATATCAAGTATTGAAAATATTTCTTATCTCTAAGAATTGTGTGCGTTGTACAACTGTCTGCTAGACACAAATCTTCACCAATCATCTTGAAATTAATCATTCCATCAATATGACCCATACTTCTATATATAAACAAAATATATATTAAAATTTCATTAATTAAAAAGAAAGTAACAAAATACAATGAAATTTGACAATGTAAACATACTGTAATTAAGACATAAAGAAAACATATTAATTGTTGTAGACATATTCATCACCAATCAGAAGATCAGTATTTGTGTTAGATTCTACAAAGAAATCAGAAACATCAAGATGAGTGCTACCCTCTCCATTTAGAGTATCAAGAAAAATTGGAGAATCTTCAGGATTATTGTGATTAGCAAAATTCATTTCAATCCCCTTTTCTTTTATGAAGGCTTGATATAGATCTACCAGATGTTTAGGCGTACGACAGGTACGCGACCAATGTCCTTTCATACCACACCTGTAACATTTATCTTCATAGTTCTTTGTAGGTTTATTCTGTAAACCTTTGTTTTCATTTTGTTTTGCCTCAGTGTGGTTCCACTTCTGGTGGTATGGGGTATTTATTTTGTAAGAATTATGAGTACGTTCCCCTTGACCTCTATAATTTTTTCTACCACGTCCACGTCCACGACTATGGTTTCCTTTATTACCATGAAATGAGGTTCCATTTGCTTCAGGAAATGGTGTAGAACCCGTTGGACGAGATTGATGATTTTTTATTAATAGCTCGTTGTTTTGCTCAGCCACTAGAAGACAAGATACCAGTTCAGAATATCTTGTGAAATTACGCTCTCGATATTGCTGCTGCAGGAGCACATTCGAGGCATGAAATGTGGTATATGTTTTTTCTAAAAAATCCACATCAGTGACTTTTTCTCCACACAATTTTAATTGTGAGCTGATTTTAAAGAGTGCAGAGTTATAGTCACTGACACTCTTAAAATCTTGCAACCTCAGGTGCATCCAATCATAGCGAGCTTTTGGGAGGATAACTGTCTTCTGGTGTTCGTATCTCTCCCTTAAATTATTCCACAAGGTCAAGGGATCCTTTACTGTAAGGTACTCAATTTTTAATTCTTCATGCAGATGATGGCAAAGAAAAATCATTGCTTTAGCGCGATCCTGCTGAGATCCTTGATTATCTTCCGTAATAGTATTTCCAAGATTCATAGCTTCAAGATGGATCTCAGCATCAAGGATCCAAGATAAGTAATTTTTGCCAGAAACGTCAAGAGTGACAAACTCAAGTTTTGTAAGATTTGACATTATCTATACAAAAATATATCAAGAATTAAATAAATAAACATTATTTAAAATTAAGTGATATTATACACAAACCAAAAATTTTCAAATATAAACTATTATGTTCATAGCATTAGTATGATAATATTCTAATTCATATAAATCTCACATGGATATGCAAATGTTAGAATGTTAATTAACAAAATAGATAATAAAATTACTAAACGTTAAAGAAACTTACAATAAATTGAGAATAGCTCACGGATAGCTTTTGATGTTGAAGATCAAAAGAACACAACAATTGGCTAGAGCTTGGTGCTGATAACGTGTTGTAAAATTAAAGAAAATAACAAGACAAGATAAAAGATTGCAATATATGAAACTAGTTCTTCAGGAACTATGTATTATTCTTCTCTATTATTGTGTGATTTACATACAACTCAATACTTCCTTTTATAGGCATAAAATCATAATGGGAGGTTAAGGAATATGAAATGGGGAATATGAAACAAAAGGGTTAATCAATTTATTACATGGATGTTATAGGAATTCTAAAAGATGACATGAATGTGTAGAATTCCAAGAGATGAAACTAAATGGTCATCCACCAAATGCATGAATGCATTCATAACAATCCACCAAAAATCAAAAAAACACTTCACAAATTCCTGTAGTTTATGTCTTTTGTAAATTTGTAGTCCTAGGATGCATGTATTGGAGGAAAAGGTTGCCATCAATGGAGATACAGTTTGGGTTATATCATAATTATTTCAATTTGCCACGTGATGTCAAAGGTCTCTGAAACTTGTGTCCAAAGGGACAGATTAATTAATCATCCACCGAATTCAGGAATTAAAGAATGCTTGATTAGTTGGAAACATGATCATTAGTGTTTAGCATGATATAGACAGAAGGATATTTTGTCTTGTTCAAATTCCATGAAATGTACAATATTGGAGGGCTATGAATTTTCAAGTGCATGCATTTTCAACAAAATTGACCTCACAATTAATAAACAATCTCGATCGAGTGGTGTTAGGGTGTTAGAGTTAGAGTAGAAACTGATGTCTCAATTTAATTTATAATTAACTAAAAAACTCGACTTATCATAATTTGTAAATGAATTTATAATAAAAAAAATTAAAAAAAAAAAAATTGGTTTTTATTTTTTGCTCATTTTTTGTCTGGTGTCTATTTTAGTACAAGAGATTAGCAAATTTACCAGACCTACGTATAGGTCCTATGAATTCAATATTGATTTTTTTTTAAAAAAAAAAATTAACAAAAATGTTTAGGAAAATAACACCAAATACATTTTTAAAAATAATAGTACTGGGAACTTGCTTGTCTTAAATAATTTTAAGTATCTACTAAGAATTGTCAAAGATTAGGATATATGGCAAGTTGACAATACCTAATTAATGAGATAAGAATTATTACAAAAAAGAATAATAAGACAAGCAAGAAATATTATAAAAATATTTTATTGTGATTTAAATTGCATTTACGTGTAGCATATCAGACATTGTAATCTAGAAGCCTAGGGAAGTTGATTTTTTATTTTTTTATTTTTTTTTTGTGAGGTTGATGTTAGTCGAAAGGTTTGTCTGCTCTTATCTATATCCCAGCCCAGTGGGCCCATCCGATTTGAAGGATGGAGCTGTCGCAGTGTCCCACCCCATGTATCCCACCCAACAATTAACGAGATTTGTCCTTTCAAAACGCATACCCCTCAAGACTCGGGGAAAAGCATCCTCTCCATTTCAAGTGAAAGGAGAGGGTCATTTAAGTGAATTTGGGGGCATAGTTGTCTAAAAAAATTTGTTTAAGATTTAAATGGACAACTATGCCCCCTAAAAAATACTAAATGAACTATTTTTATTTTAAGTAAAATAGAGAGAATCCGTTTTCCAAGACTCGAGCTCAAATTAAGAAAGTTATATTAAATGCTAAATGAACTTTGTATTTTACACTTTAAGCTTTATTTGTTTCATTGTAAAATAAATTTTGAAAGCTATTTTTTGCATTATTCTCTAGAGTGATGCAATGGAGCATCACATTTTTCTTTCTTTTTTGTTTGGGCTGAATTCAGAAAAAAGTGGTGCTCCTTGGCATTAGCCATTCTCTAACTTGATAGTTAAAAAAATAAAATACAATAAAAATAAGCAAAAGAAATTAAAAATTATTGTAGTAAAAGTTGATACGACAATTATCACATTAGAAACTAAGCAATTGAGATTATAAAATAGAGAGTTGGTGTAAACATTTCTCAACTTATAATTAAGTTTAGAAACTAATACAATAGCACTTTCATAGCTCAGTTGGTTAGGGAACCGTTTAGTAAGCGGGGGGTTGGATTTTTCTTTTCCATAATACAAATTACCATAGGAAAACGAAGACCAATGACTTTTTACCTGAAAAAAATTTAAAATTCTCTTTTTCTTCTTTCTTTTTAATTTTCTATTTATAATTTTAAAATATCTTTTTCTTTATTATTTTTATAAAATTGAGAAAATAAAAAATAAAAAAAAAAGTAAAAAATAATAATAAAAAAAAAAGACTCCAAAATATACACCTAGAGTGGGTGAATATGTGTTTAACAAAAATTAATGCGGAATTAAAAATAAGAAGCATGCAGCAATCAATCACCAAAATATATAAAGCAATAAATCATAAAGGCACAAATATTTTGCTGACGAATAAGAAATCTTTTAGAAAACTCTGTAAAAGTAAACCTTTCTGGAGCAACCAAACTATAACGCCCCCCCCCCCCCCAAAAAATCTGGCATTGACCAGTTTGATAAGATTACTGGCAATTACCCCAATATAGCTAACGAGTAGCTAACTGGGAAACCGCCCCCTCTGAGCATCATGAGAGTTAATACATACAAAAAGTGAGATGAATCTGAGAAATCTAATGGAAATTATTCTTGAAATTTAGACACTGTGCAACTAATAGAAATAATGAGCTGATCAAACATGGTAACAATGTGAAGATCTCTATCTTAAACTATGCAGTTATTACATCTTGTAGGAAACCTCTTCCTATGGCCTAGTCACCCACATCCAATACACTTCCCATTTAGTAATAGCACAAGCTCAAACATTGTCCAGTAGTGACCATCTCTTTCTTCAATGAATGTGATCACAAGTATTTCTACAAGGACAAGTTGAGCACAAAATTTACATAGTGAAAACAATTTCTTTTGGAATATGATATTTTGTTTTCTTGTTTCACTCTTTTTCACTTTGAGGTGCTTAAAACAATTAGGGGAATGTTGGAATTTTTAGGTTGTAAGTTCAATTAGCATATGGTCAATTTGATAGATACAACTAGTCAATCTTCTTTATATGGTTGCCTATCAACACTCACCTTTAAAGCAAAAAACAAATTCAATATAAACTTAAATTTGCACAAGAGTTCAAGCATAGGTCAATTGTACTACATGAGAATAAGCTTAGATAATAACAAAACGAGTCCATTAGAACAAATATTTATCTCATGCATAGTAAGAACAATCTAAGAAACAAGGAATTGAATTCATGAAGTACATGAGAGATGAATGGACTATCAAGGTTAGGGTTGTAAATGAACAAAGCTACCAGTGAGTTTGCTTAGGCTCGGCTTTGCCCTAACTCGGTTATTAAATGAGCCGTTCGTAGACATAAAACTATACTCGATTATTAAACGATATATACCCGTATAAAACTCAGCTTGCTCGTTTAAAGTTCGTGAACATACTTGTATAAGGGTTCGGCTCGCTTATTAGCATGACGCGTATATATTTATATATTTACATATTAATTCATAAATATATGTATATCTATTAATTGATAAAAATAACTTATATAGTATATAATTTAATAATAAAAGTTAATCATATGGTCATATCTTAAATGATAACCATTAAGTATCTAATGCTAATTGAATCATCAATTTGAATCGTTATTGCTATGATTGAATGGAAACTTATTATACTTAATTGTATCATTAATAAAAAAAAATTTATTTTGTTTCTTTGATTTTTTTTTTTATACTACAAAATTTCAAGAATCTGATACAAGCCGAGCTCGAGCTCGAGTACTAGGCTCAAGCTTAGCAAAAATTTCCAAGCTTGAGCTTGGATAGGGTACCAACCTTGGCAAGCCAAGCTTGGACATGAAATGGGGCTCATGTTAAGCTCGAGTTCGACGCAAAATTCAACGAGCTAAGCTTGAACAAGCACTACTCGCTCAAGCTCGACTTATGTTAGTAAAAGACCACAAAAAAAAAAAAATTGTAGGAAATATAATAGTTGATATATTGAATTTGGACTCCACATAAGTCAATAGTGAATCCCACAAATCTAATAATTGATCTATTGAATTTGTAGGAAATATGAGAGAAATATGGACAAATTATTGACACCAATAATTTCTCTTTTATAAAAAAACAAAAAAGAAACTAACATTTATTTCTTTCACTTGATTTTTATAAAAAAGTATCCACTTAAGGCCCAAAAAACACTAAGAGTTCACTTAACATTTCACATGGAAGAAGAAACAAAATAGAAAAAAGAAAAAAAGGGAAATATTCTTTTCGTTTTTGTGAAAGATCGTACTAATTACAGGTCCTATACCATATCATTACACGATCAAATGTATGAGTTCTCTTGATTTGAAATATTGACTATAAAAATAGATAAAAAGTTATAAATTTGAATATTTTATTTATCCTAAATTTTATATATAAATAGGATAATTACAAATAGGGGTGGGCAGATTAATCGTTTACTACCTACGGATTGCAACAGAACCGACACAAACCGCCTACCACTAGAAGTCGATCGGTAATTGGTTAACGATTTTTATACCGAAGTCAGTTCGGTTCTATTAATCGGTATAATTATTTTTTTTATCGGTTAATCGATTAACCGATAAGAATTTTTTTTTGGTAGAACATATGTATGGTGGACTCTTATTGTGTTAATTAATGGGCCCATTTAAATTTATTTTTTGTCCAATAAGATATTTTAGCCCAAAAAGCAATTTGATCCCCAAAACAATCAGTTTTTAGCCGAATTCAAAAAACTCACGGTTTAAAAAAGGGGAAAATCTTCTATCACGTCCGGCTGCAAAAGTGCAAAAGGCCACTTTTACAGCAACCAATAGAATAGGTCACGTTAGCTATATACACTTAATTTTATTTTTTTTTGACATGCCCACACAAGGGAAGGGGGAGGGGGGATTCGAACTAGTGAACTTCGCTTCATGAGGCGTGGTTTATAGCCGATTGAGCTACCCCTTAGAGACAACTAGATACACTTAAGAAAATAGGAACAAAAACACTGGATCTTTAAATTCAAAGAAAAAAAAAAAAAAACATTTTTTATCTTATTCATCCCTAACACAATGTAAAGACACGCCCCTGCCCAACGCCAAATCCCTGCTGCCACTGCCCAACACCCATTAGCTATCGACCTTGCCCAACACCACCGTATTTTGGGTTGCAAATTTTTGTCGATTTGTTTGTTGGTTTGTTCCTTCCAGCAAGGTGAGCATATATATATATATATATATATATATATATATATATATATATATATATATTAGGCAGTGGAACAAACCAAACATGCTAACTGGAAAACATATATATATATATATATATATATATATATATATATATATATATATATATATATATATATTAGGCAGTGGAACAAACCAAACATGCTAACTGGAAAACATATATATATATATATATATATGTTTTCCAGTTAGCATGTTTGGTTTGTTCCACTGCCTAAGCTTTGTTTTTACAATTTTTGTTGAACCATTTCCAAGCTCTCCCAAAATCTTACATCTAGAAATAAGAAACACAACATTAGCTTGTAGATATTATAATCATACTTGTTGATGACAGTTTTTCGAGAAGTGACGTGGCACGCTTTTGGAACGGTGACTGACGAACAGTCAGATTACCAAGTGACAGGATGACCGAGGAATCATCGGATTGCAAAAGAAAGAGCAATAGGATTAGAGCTACCGGTGGTGTGCCAGCGGGGGATAGCTCTAATGCCTAAGTCAATGAAGGGCTTAGAGAGAATATAAACGCAATAAGAGCTTGAGAGAGAATTGCCATTACCAAATTATGAATTGGAGCTTCCCTTTTATAGGCATCAGGTGGTGGTTATCACCCCTTGAATCTTGGCCCCAGATCTTTATTTGATGTATAGCGCTGATGAAAGGATATGGGTTGTTGGTGGCTCCACGATCTTAGGAGAATAAGATCATGGATCATGTGATTTGGCCTTGCTGGCGTGGATATGTGTGCCCGAGTTGTTTTTGGTACAAATGTCTCAGTCTGGTGTTGACAGATAGACAGTGTTATGGCAAATCGTGAAAGCATACTTGAGAAGTTAGGAAAGTCCCAGGCTTGTTGAACTATGTATCGGGCTGGGCCGATTGAGTCTTGCTTGGGTTCCGTTTTAGTAGGGCTTGCACATTGGATGGGTCAAGAAGGCTTGTTGGGGAGCCTCTATCCACCCTCAGGGGTGAGCTACTAGGAAATCCTTGTAGTGCCCTTGTGGATTTAGTTCATCACAAGTAGATAGCTAGTGATTGCAACCATTTGGCCCAAAATATGACGGAGCGGATGATCTTCTACCAGTTCTGTGTAAGTGTCTATTTCCTTTGATTTGAATATTTGTTGCGTTATGAATGCTGACTCATTTTTCGACATCTTGCAGGGTGTCCTGAAGTCAATCCTTCTCTATTGTGACTTCAAAAAATCCATGCAAGCCTCGGCCACAGAGACTGAGGAGTTGAAGAAGAAGCTAGTGAAGTCCGAGGCTAAAGCAGCGAGACTTAGAGACCTTTAAATGATCAAGATGCTGAACTACTTATAGCGGGTCAGTAGCAATCCCTGTTGTAAACCTCGGTCACTAAGGCTACCAAGGCTAATTCCAAGTTGCAATCTCGAATCGAATAGCTGACGACTGAATTGTATTCTCTTGAAGAAAACCATTCAATTGTCAAGGAGGATTTACGGCAATTGGAGGAGAAGTGCTCTCAAAATGACGACCGATACACCAAGCTGTCTGAGCAACTCCAAGAAGCTAAACAGGAAGCCTCGGCTTAGAGGTCCAAGGTTGAAGTTTCAGATACGAAGCTGGAGGTTGCCGAGTCAAGGTTGGACTTATACAGAGGCAAGCTCAGTGCTATGAGGGCTCAGTTACGCGAAGTTAAGGATAAGGCCCAGGATTATTTCAAGTAGTTGTTGTATGCTTCCTGGGCCCGAGACATTGGCTGGTCCCGAGGCATCGTTATGCGCTTTGAAACTTTCCAAGCCTAGGACTTGGACCCTTCTTGCTCGATTGACCTCAGGACTGTTGATGTTGAAGATATCCTTCCTTCTGCTGTGGCCATTGACTAGATAGAGAGCCTCAGTCAGGATCTAATGCCAGATGCCCCGAGAATAACAATACTCGAGCATAATCCTTTTACTGGCCCTAAAGGCAATGCACACTTGGATAGCTGTGATGCTTCGAAGCCATCGATTCGTCGAGTAGGGCTGGCACTCCTGAGGCTGAGGGTGTTGACCCACCTAAGGTAAAAGACCTGTAAATGTAATTTGTACAAAATATCAATGAAAGTCTTTTGTCTAAACTGTTTGTTTATTTCATTTTCTTGCAAACGAGAGAGATTTTTTGCTTGATTTATTGCCTTGCTCATTTCCTCTTCTCCTTTACTTGCAATCTTAGAAATAACTTAAGTTTGATATTAAAAGCAACCCTCGGTTCTGATTGTTAGGATCGGGAATCTTAGATTGTTGGGCACGATGTTAAGTCGGGAAGCCATTAAGCTTCCTAGGTTAGACCTTCCGAGACTAAAGACTTGTAAAAAATCTTTAAATAGTCTTTAAGAGGAAAAGGTATTTTGCTCAACATTATTGTCTCGCTTGTTCCCTTTTTCCTTTTGCAATCCTAAAAATAAAACTTAAGAGTTTAATTTTTATGATTGCTTGGACGAATGCTTGGTAGAGTGCTTGGTAGAGTGCTAGGCCTCGGGAAAGCGTCTTTGAACAATCGTTCTTTAGAGGCTTTATGTTCTCGGCTATATTTCTCGAGTTAGTTTAACCTTCAAACAATCCTACTTCAGAGGCTTTATGTTCTTAGTAGGTTAAGTTCGGAAAGCGCTTTTAAAGCTATATTTCTCGAACGTTAACCTCGGAAAAGCACCTTGGCTATATTTCATCGAGGGGTTCAGCCTTAAAATTATCCTGTGTGGAGGCTTTAATTTCTACATTGGGCTAAGTTTGGAAAGCGCATGTACGGCTATATTTCGCAAACGTTGTTTGGGGGTAAAGTGCCTTGTCGGCGATATTTACCAAAGCATTGCTTGACATTGTAGTTTTGGAAGATTATTATTGATAATATGCTTTTACAACGGAAATTATAAAAGTGAACCTTTGTACGGAATTACAATGACTAAACAAAGTACTTCTTGAGATGCTCTACGTTCCATGGCCGAAGGAGTGCTTTACCCTCGGAATCTTCAAGGTGATATGCTCCGACTTGGTGGCATCCAATTATCTTGTACGATCCCTCCCAATTTGGAGCTAGCTCTCCTTCGGCTGGGTCCTTGGTGGCGATAGTAACCTTTCGCAAGACCAAATCTCCCAGCTTGAAGCTTCAGTGATTGACCTTATGATTGAAGTACCGAGCCACTTTTTCCTGGTATGTTGACATGGTTACTTGGGCCTGATCTTGTATCTCCTGCAGCAATTCGAGGTGTAGCTTGAGACCTTCATCATTGGTCCCTAGTTGAAAGGTCTCTACTCGAAAGCTTCCTGACCCAACCTCGGCTGGGATGATTGCTTCAGTCTTGAAGGCTAAAAGCATAAGGGGTTTCTTTGGTTGGCCTCCTCTTCGTGGTTCGGTACGCCCAAAGAACTTCGGGGAGATCCTCAGCCCAGTCTCTCTTGTACTCACCAATCTTTTTCTTAAAAATTTTGAAGATGGTCTTGTTGGTGGCTTCTACTTGCTCATTCGCTTGGTGATGTCCCAGGGATGAGAAGTAGTTTTTTATGTGGAGCTTGGCACACTATTGTCGGAATGAATCGCAGTCTGTTATGTGCTAAATTATTAATATTTTAGCCCCTTAATTTATATTTATTAATCTCTTAGTTTTGTTATTTTGTGCAATTTTACTTCCTTTTTATGTTTTATGTCTTTGTATAGTTTTTAAGGAAAAGGAAGCATTCTGAAAAATTCAAGCTTAAAGGGCAATTTTGGGAAATTCTGGAAGTGAGGAAGTCCAGACTCGAGCCATGCAGCTAGTGCGCTCGAGCGCACTTTGCCTAGGATTGATCGTAGGAGTGCGATCGAGCACACCATCCATGCGATCGAACACACCCTGGCGCTGGAGAAAATTCAAACACGCGGCAAGACTACTTTTTCCTCCCAAACTAGGTTTCCAAGACCTAGTTGAACTAGGACTTTAAACCTACGAGTTTACTAGGATTTCTAGGTCTTTTCTAAGCCTATAAATAGTCCTTTAAGCCTCACAAATTCAATACACAATTTAGAGAGGAAGTTCTAGGAGAAGGATTGACGGCTCTTCAAGGAAGCGTTTTTTTGGGTTTATTCTTTTCCTTTTTATTTTATTATGAAGATGATTAGCATCAAACTTATATGTAACTAAGTACTTTAGTAGGGTTAGATTTAAGCCTTAATCATGTCTCTTTAATATTTCAATATTGATGCTTTTATGATAATCATATTGTGATGCTTAACTTGATTATTTCCTGCTTTATTGGATTCCTCATATGAATGTGTGTGGCCAGTATATGCATGTGGTATGGATTAGTTATTTAAGTCAATTTGGATGATTGAGTCTTGGGCTTAGTAGAGTAACAAAAGATATCTTTACGGATTCTTAGGGTAATCAACATGGAGAACCAGGAGTATACACCCATGCCCTAGGCCTCGTGTGTTTGTCAATTTTCGTTGAATTTATGCTTTCTTAAAGAACAACTTGGTATACATCCATGCTAAATCCTTTGAGAAAGAAAAGAATTAGAGTATAAGCTCATGCCTAATTCGTTGATTAGGGAAATCAATAGCTTAAGGAGTATATACTCATGCCCTTAGGTTGGCAAACATTAAGTAATCTCAATATGATTGGAACATTGGCATATTGTTATATTATTTGAGTATGATTAGTGATGGATATCAGAACCCTACTAAAGTATTTAGTTACACATAAGTTTGATGCTAATCATCTTCATAATAAAATAAAGAGGAAAAGAATAAACCCGAAAAAATGCTTCAGTCCCGAAGGCTAAAGCGTAAGGGGTTTCTTCTGTTGGCATCCTCTTTGTGGTTCGGTACACCCAAAGAACTTTAGGGAGATCCTCAGCCTAGTCTCCCTTGCGCTCACCAAGCTTTTTCTTCAAAACTTTGAAGATGGTCTTGTTGGTGGCTTCTACTTGCCCATTCACTTGAGGATGTCCCGGGGATGAGAAGTAGTTTCTGATGTGGAGCTTGGCACATCATTGTCGGAATGAATCGCAGTCAAATCACTTGCAGTTATCCGTGACGAATGCGTGTGGAAGGCCATAACGACAAATGACATTTCTCCAAAGGAACGACTCTATGCTCTTGGTTGTGATGTTTACTAAGGCCTCCACTTCTGCCCATTTTGTGAAGTAATCAACAGCTACCATTGCAAACCGAACACCCCTTTTTCCTTGGGGTAGCGGTCCTACTATATTCACCCCCCATTGCAAGAAAGACTAGGGTGAGAAAATTGAACTTAACTCCTTGGGGGGTTGCTTGGAAACATTGGCGAAAAGTTGGCATTTGTCGCATGTTCTGACTGTTTTCATCAATTCCCGACTCATGTTCTGCCAGTAGAATCCTACTCTGATTGCTTTGTGTGCCAAAACTCTCGCTCCTGGGTGACTGCCACATATGCCTTCATGAATCTCTCGAAGAATGAAATCACCCTCCTCCATGGAGACACAATTGAGGAGGGTAACATGAAACCTTGTTTGTAGAGGGTTCCATTCACTATGGTAAACCGAGCAGCCTTAGTCCTAAGTGGGACTGCTTTTTTCTTGTCGGCTGGAAGAGTACCCTTCTCCAAGTACTCTACTAGTCCTTTGCCCATTTGTGCATCGCCTCTATTGCTAGAATCATGAGCTCCTCAGTTATGGTAGGCTTGAGTAGAATTTACACTAGTTCTTCAGTTTCTTCCACACCATCTTCCATTGATGAACCCATCTGAGCCAAATGATCATCTCTCTCGTTCTCCTACCTCGGGACCTAGATGATGCAAAATTTTTTGAAAATTTTTTGCATGTTTTGTACCTTTGCCAAGTACAACTTCATCTTCTCACCTTTGGCTTCGAACTCCCCTCGGATGTTTCTGACAATCATTTGAGAGTCGCTTCGTACCTCCATGAATTCTGCTCCCATTTCCCAAGCCAAGCTAAGTCCCACCAAGACCACTTCATACTCGGCCTCGTTGTTGGTAGTCTTGAATTCCAACCTCCAAGAACTACACAAGTCTTCTCTATCTAGTGTGACTAGTACTACTCTAGCTCCACCATTCTTTTTTGTGGATGATCCATCCATGTAAATTACCCATGTTTCGTCCCTTGGCCACTCCATGGTTTCTGGAAAATTGGTGAATTCTGCCAAGAAATCTGCGAGTGCTTGGCCCTTGATGGCGTTCTGAGGGAAAAATCAATGTCAAACTCCCCGAGTTCAATAGCCAAGTTAGCTAATCTACTAGATAGATCTAGCTTTCGAAGTACCTTCTTTAGTGGACACTCGGTTAGGACCTTGATGGTGTGGGCTTGAAAGTATGGCCGAAGCTTCCTCGATGCGATGGTTAGGGCGAAGGCGAGCTTCTCCATCTACACATACCTTTTGTCTTCTCCTCTCAAGGTTCAGCTGATGAAGTACACTGGCTTCTATACACCTTCTTCATCCCGGACTAAAGCTGCACTAACTGTAGTAGGAGATACGGCTAAGTACAGGTATAATGCTTCCCCAGGAACAGTTCGGCTGAGCAGTGGTAGGCTAGCCAAATACTTCTTCTGCTGCTCAAAGGCTTGTTCACATTCCTTAGACCACTCGAATGCCTTTCTCAAGATCTTGAAGAAAGGGAGGCACTTGTCGGTCGACCAAGAAATGAATATGTTCAATGCTGCAATCTTGCTTGTCAGCTGCTGAAGTTGCTTCGTATTCTTCGGGGATTGCATATCTAGGATAGCTTGAATCTTTTGAGGGTTGGCTTCAATTCCTCAATTTGATACCATGTAACTGAGGAACTTCCTTGAGGAAAGTCCAAAAGCACACTGCGTGGGATTCGGCTTCATCCTGTATTGCCTCAATGTCTTAAATGTTTCTTGCAAATCATGTGTGTGATCTAGTGGCAACACGCTCTTGACGAGCATATCATCAACATAGACCTTCATGTTACGTCCGATTTGCCCTAGGAACATTTTGTTGACCAGCCTCTGGTAGGTTGCCTCTACATTCTTCAGACCAAAAGGCATGACTTTGTAGTAGTACAAACCTTGGTCGGTGATGAAGGCGGTCTTCTCTCGATCAGCTGGATGCAAGTAAATATGGTTGTACCCAAAAAATGCATCCATAAAGCTGAGTAGCCCATATCTAGCTGTCGAATGCACCAGCACATCAATCCACGGTAGTGGAAAGCTTTCTTTTGGGCATGCCTTGTTGAGATCGATGAAATTCATGCACATCCTCCATTTCCCATTGGACTTCTTGACCAACACTACATTGGTCAACCAATCAGGGTAATAGACTTCTTCGATGAATCGAGCCTTAAGCAGCTTCTCCATTTCTTTTGCTATGGCCATGTTTTGCTCAGGAGCAAACTTTTTTCTTTTCTGTTTCACCAGCTTCATCACTAGATCCACATTCAGCTAGTGAAGTATTTCTTCGGGTCTAATCCCTAGCATGTCTTCATATGTCCAAGTGAAGACTTCAACGTTTTTTCAAAGAAAGCTGACGAGGCTATCTCGGACTTCTAGGGCCAGTTGTGAACCGATCTTCAGAACTTTGCCTTCCCCTACCGATATGTCTACCAGCTCCTTGGCTAGTTCACCCTCTTTTCTGCTGCCCACACTATTGATCGTTAGGGGCGTAGATTCTGAGGGTTTCTTCAGAGAAGTGTTGTAACACTTTCTCGTTGCAACTTGGTCTCCTTTGACTTCCCCGACTCCATCCTCTATCGGAAATTTCTCTTCAGGTGGTAAGTTGAAGTTATAGCTTTCAACTTATTCAATGACAGCCGACCGATAATTGTGTTATAGGCAGATGGTTGGTCAACCACTAGGAAATCCACCATTACTGTTGCTTATTTTGGGGCTGTTCCCGCTGTAACAGGAAGAGAGATGAGCCCTAAGGGTTGGACTTGCTCTCCTGCAAATCCAACCATTGGTGTGCCAAATGGTTTGATCCTCTCCTGATCTATTCCCATTTGTTTGAAAACAGGCCAGTATTATCAGCTAAGCTTTCGTTATCCACCAGAATTTGGTGAATGGCGTGATTCACCATTATTACCATCACAACTAGCGCGTCATCGTGGGGCATTGCTACCCCCTCTGCGTCTTCTTCCGAGAATGACAGGATCATTGGGTCTTTCTTTTGGGCTTTAGAAGGCCTTTCAAGAAAGAGAACGTCATCTACATTCACTCTGCTTGCATGAGCCTTCCTTGCCAAATTGGACTCGCCTCCACCAACCAACCCGCTAGAGATCGTGTGGATCTCTCCTATCACATCTTGATTCCAAGGGTTTTGGTGGCCTTCCCAAGCTATCCTCGGCTCGACATCATGTCTTGGCCTCACAGCACGATCATCCCGCCTTCCTTCAGGGGCTTCGTTGTTACCATTCCCCGTAAAGGCTCTTGAGGCTCTCTACCCCTATTCCTTTCATTAGCCAAAAACCTCACCAACCTACCATTCCTAATAAAGTTTTCTATCTCATGGCCATAGATATACACTCCTTGGTGAGATGACCGTGGTCGTTGTGATACTCACAATACTTTTGATTGGTGGGCTTGTATGAAGGAGTCCTCATCTTTATTGGCCATCTAAAGGCTGGATCACCTTTGATCTCCATGAATACCTCGGTAACGCTAGTATTCAACGGAGTCAATTTTTGGCTTTGTTGGCGCTGTGGCTCCACCTTCATTTGCAGACTCTTCAGAGGTGCTTTCTCCTCCTTTCTCTTCTTCCCAAAACTCTTCGATACTACTTTTCCGCTGTTGTCCTTAGCTGAGGTAGCCTCGATTTTGGACTTCAATAAAGCCCCAATGGTTTCCTCTTGGTTGATGAACTCCTCGGCTTTGTTCATGAACTGCCTAAGCGTTCCCATCTTCAGTCTTCGAGCAAGCTCGGCCATTAGTGCCCCTTCAGTTTTGATCATGATCATCAAAGCTGAAAGCACCATTTTGTCACTCACGTCTTCTACAATCAGCTTTTCCTAATTAAACCTCAGCATGTAGTCCTTCAACGACTTGTCCTTCCCCTACTGGAGGGACAGCAGGTAAGCTGGATTCTTCGTTCGCTTTCAAATTGCCAGAAACTGGCTCAAAAATAGGCATCCGAAGGTTTTGAAACTGTCCATGGATTTAGGAGCCAATCTCTCGAACCAGTCCTTGGCAACTCCCTTCAAGGTCAAAGGGAAAGCTTGGCATGCAATTTTTTTGGAGGTACCATGGAGAATGAGGTGAGCTCGAAAGCTCTTCATATGGTTGGTGGGATCCCCATTCCCATCATACTTGTCCACTCGAGGAACTTTGAACCTGTCAGGGATGGGGTACCTCATTACCCGATCTGTGAAAGGTAGATTGGTACTCTGCATCAAATCTTCAGCTGGCGAACCATCCTTTCCATCAGCAATTTGCCTAGCCATATCCTCCACTTCTTTTTTAGATCTTCTACATCCGTATTCACATTGGTCTCATGACATCTTTCATGATGAGACCTTTCATGATGAGAATGGCGGGATGGACTGTGTCGAGACCTTTCGTTCTCATGATGAGATCTATCATGCTTGTGATGAGAATGATGAGATCCATGCTCGCGACAAGATTCATCACAATTCTCTTCATTCTAGACAGACGTATAATGACTGCCATGAATTGAGCTTGTGTGATCTTCATGACCAACAACTCGCTTCTCTCTATGGATCCGTTCACGCCTCACCACACGCTCTCGATCCCTTTCACACCTCTCCCAATGTTCTTGGTCCCTCCGGCTATTACGGCCTTCAGCAGCAGTAAGTCGAGTAGCAAGATCTTCATTTTGCTTCTTTAGCGCTTCCATGGACTCGTTCATGTGCCTCCTGAAGCCCTCGAACTGAGCATTCTGATGGTTGGACGTCCCAGCCATGCCAGCTTGAACATCTGGCTGAGGGTGTGAATGCGTAGTCACCATCTCAGATTATGAATGGTAAGAACTGATGAAAATCGAAGTTCCCATAGACAACACCAAACTGTTGACGGCAATTTTTTGAAAAGTGATGTGGCATGCTTTTGGAATGGTGACCGATGAACAGTCAGATTATCGAGTGATAGGTGGCACACTTCTGGAATGGTGACCGACGAATAGTCAAATTACCGAATGACAGGATGATCGAGGAATCGTCGGATTGCAAAAGAAAGAGGAATAGGATCATAGCTGTCGGTGGTGTGTTGATGGGGGATAGCTCCGATGCCTAAGTCAGTGAAGGGCTTAGAGAGAATATAAATGCAATGATAGCTTGAGAGAGAATTGCCATTACCAAATTATGAATTGGAGCTTCCCTTTTATAGGCATCAGGTGGTGGTTATCACCCCTTGATTCTCGGCCCCATTGCTTTATCTACTGTATAGCGTTGATGAAAGATATGGGTTGTTGGTGGCTCCATGATCTTAGGAGACTAAGATCATGGATCATGCGATTTGGCCTTGCTGGCATGGATATGTGTGCCCGAGTTGGTTTCGGTACATGTTTCTCGGTTTGATGTCGACAACTGGACAGTTTTATGGTGAATTGTGAAAGCTTAGTTGAGAAGCTAGGAGAGTCCAAGGCTTGTTGGACTATGTATCTGGCTGGGCCAATTGACTCTTGCCTTGGTTCCATTTTAGTAGGGCTTACACGTTGGATGGGCCAGGAAGGATTGTTGGGACCTAGGTGGCTGATCCATGACCCAACAATACTAACTATTGGTACAGTTTCCAGTATGGTGGACCCAAATGGTGAGATAGTAATTTTGGATGTCGTTCCTTCTTTAATCTGCAAGACAAAAATGGGGGTAAGAGAATACGTCGGGGGGGTTCCGGCGAATCCTCCTCCGATTCCGCCTGATTTGTTCTTGGGTGATTTGTTCACAGAATATTTTGTTAACAGATCTCTAATGTGGCTCTCGAGTTTTTTAATCCAAAAGGCATTACTCGGTAACAATGCAAATCTGTATCAGTCATAAATGCGGTCTTTTCTTGATCTGAGTTGTGCATGAATATTTGGTTCTATCCCGAGAATGCATCCATGAAACTCAAAAGTTCATGTCCACAAGTTGAATCCACAAGCAAGTCTATCCGTGGTAGCGGGTAGCTATCTTTGGGGCATGCTTTGTTCAAGTCGGTGAAGTCAACACACAACCTCCATTTTTCATTGGATTTCTTCACCAATACCACATTGGCTAGCCAAGTGGTGTATTGAACTTCTTTGATAAACCCGGCTTCGCATAACTTCTTGACTTTTACGGACGCTGCCTTGCTTTTCTCGATAGAATATCCTCTTTGTCTTTGCTACAAAGGTTTGTAGATTGGATTGGCATTTAGCTTGTGCACCATCACCGTGGGTGATATCCTCGGCATGTCTTTGTGGCTCCATACGAACACGTTGCTATTTTTTCGGAGGAAAGATACGAGTTCCTCCTTCATCATGGGGTCTAGTTGAGACCCAACCTTGACATTCTGTTCGGCTCGCCAACCAAAAATTCTTCCAAATCTTCGACCAGCTCACCGCCTTGTAATTGCTATCTTCTTCCTTCTTGGCTAGTTCCCGGGATTGATTTCTTGGAACATTCCTTCATAGAAATGTTGTAGCATTGCGGGGCAACTCGTTGTTCTCTTATTTCTCCAACTCTGTTGTCTGTTGGAAACTTCATCTTGAGGGGTGGAGTCAAGGTGATAGCTTTAAGCTCGTTAAGAGCTATTCTTCCTATAATGGCATTGTAGGTAGATGATCGGTCGACTAGTTGGAACCGTACCACTACTGTGGCTTGTCTCGGGTACGAACCAGCCGTGACTGGCAACTCGATGGATCCGATCGGTTGCACATGTTCTCTTTTGAATCCCATCAGAGGGCAATTGGTTGGAACAATTTTTTCATGTCCTAGATTCAGCTTTCTAAATGCGGACCAGTAAAGGATGTCCGCTAATCTCCCATTATCCACCAAAATGCGATGGATGTTGTGGTTTGCCACAGTTAGTGTGACTACCAAGGAGTCCGTGTGTGGGAGTGACATGCCTGCATAATCATCGTTAGAGAATCTTATTATCATTGAGTTTTTCTTAGGCTATTTCATCGGTCTTTCTAAGGCATATATTTCATGAGAGCTCACTTGGCGGGCGTATGACTTCCTTGCCCTTCGTGATTCACCTCCCTCCGCGAATCCACCTATAATGGTATGAATCTCTTGGGCAGTTGCTCGGTTTTGAGGATCCCAGGCATGGTGTGTAAATTCCCGCCTAGGTTCATCCCGCCCTCCTCTGCTTTCTCGAGGATATCTACTCCTACCCCTGCAATCTTCCGCTGGACTTCTACTTCTATACCTTTCATGCTGTTGGTGGTTCCTTGGGTTCCAGTAACTCACCTCTTGGACGTAGTTTTCTCTATTGGTGACCGCTCCTCTCTGATCCCCCAGAAATTGGGCTAGCTTGCCATTCTTAATGAACTTCTCGATAAGGAGTCTCAACGCTATACAACCCTCCATGTGATGATCATTTGCCTCGTGGAATTTGCAATATCGATCCTGGTGTTAAGACGGCGGAGCTCCTACTATTTTGGGAGGTCTTCTATAATCTGGGTCTTTTTTGATTTCCATCAAGACCTCAAAAATGTTGGCATTGAGCAGAGTGAAGTCATTGTCATTGAACCTTTTCTTGAAAGGCTTTGGCTCATCCATCCTTCGGTTATTCTTCTTCTTTTTATCCTCAAACTTTTTAGGCAACTTTCGAGTTGATATCATCGGCTTCAAAGTTTCTTCTTCATTGATGAATTCCTTTACCTTGTCTAGCAGGTCTTGGAGATTGTCGGGTTGCCTCCGTCCGAGTTTTCTCATCACCGGCTCCTCGGGAAAGATACCTTGGTAGATGGCGAAAAATATCCCAGCTGTCAATTGGGTCTTCCACCTTCAATTTCTCCAGATTAAAGTGGATCATAAATTCTTTCAGGCTTTCTCCTTCTCGCTAATGGAGTGTTAGGAGATATTCGAAAGGCTTTTTCCTTTCTTGGGACCCTAAGAATTGGGTCTAGAAGATTCGCACAAGATCTTCAAAAGTACTTATGGAATTGGGCATTAAGCCCTAGAACCATTCTCTGGCATTCCCCGAGAAAGTCATGGGGAAGGCCCTGCATGCTATCTCATCGAGCATTGCGTGGAGCGCCAGGTGCATCCGGTAATTCTCCAAATGCTCAGTTGGGTCTCCGACCCCATTGTAGCTTAAAATCTAGGGTACTTTGAACTTATTGGGGAGTTGATGGTCAATCACCTGTTTGGTGAATGGCATTTTCATCCCTGCAAAAAGCTTGTTGACTATGGCGGTTTTGTGCTTTTCCTTCCACTCCATAGCGGCGCATCTCATGGCTAACTCCGCCAAGGCTTTGTTGAACTCATTATGCGGATTAACCGCTGGTTGATCCTGAGGGCCAGTCGATGGTTGACCTTTTTCAGGCTCCACCATTCTTTTTGAGTTTTCTTTCTTATTATTGTCTTAAGGATCGCCTCCATGTTGGCGATGCCGACTTGCAACTTGATGACTGCAGCCATTAAAGTGATGGCTGTGATTTTCTTGCTCCTCCTAATGCTCATTCCGATTGACTTTGGATTGAGACTGTGCTGGGAGACGACGGTGCTGCTCCTCATTCTGTTGAACTAAGAGCGCCATTTGAGCTTCTAAAGTGAAGATGCGTTCCCTATCTCCTCCCACCTGGGGGCCTGGCGGCGGTCGTTGATTGATTTGAATTGCTGACTCCTCGTGGCGAGCTTGACTTCTAGACCTTGTGTTCACCATAATCACGAATCTTTGATTTCGTAAGAATGATAAAAGTCGTTCCCACAGACAATACCAAACTGTTGGTACAGTTTTCGGTATAGTGGACCCAAGGGGTGAGATAGTAATTTCGGATGTCATTCATTCTTTAATCTGCAAGACAAAAATGGGGTTAAGAGAATACGCCAGGGGTGTTTCGGCGAATCCTCCTCCGATTCTAAAGTTAGCTCTTTTTCTGAGTTCTGTATAGTGTTTAGTGAGAATGAGTAGTGTACTTGTTTTCTTGACATTCATACCCTTTAATAGGTGTAGTTGTAGATGTAGTGATGATGACTGGGTAGAGGATCTGGGATCCGGGCGTAACGGACGGAGGAGTTAATATTTTCGTTCCCTGGCCGTTACGGTTATTGTGAAACCGCTACTATCGTTAGTGCGAATCTCGAGAATGGCACGTAACTGTCATATCAATTGATCCGAGAATGCTTGTAGCCAATGTCGACTCCGAGAATGGTGCATAATGGCTACTACCATGAATGTCGATCCGAGAACAATTTGTAACTGTTCCTGTAATCAATGAGTATCTAAGAGTGTGGGTAACCATTGATGTGATTAATGCATGTGTTTGACCCGGAAATTGTCGGCTTGATGATCGTTGCAAGCGTGGTGGGAGTAGACTACCCTGGGTCATCATAGAATAGCGATGACGATGGGCTTAGGGCTCCGGCATTGGGCTGGGCTCATAATATCATTTTGGGCCTTAGATTCATAAAGTTTGGGACGATTTTCATGTGTAACACTAACCTTTCCATAATTATAGCTGCAGCAAATTCTAATCAGAATTATTTCAATATAAAAATTTAGAGATGGAAACAGAAATAGCAACAATCAGATAAAAATCCCATTACCCATCGCATAATAAGAATTGCTCCCATAATTTTTTACACAAACAAACAACCCAAGAGCACGGAAAAATGAATATACCAAGAAACGCCTCATCTATTTCTTGGTTTGGATCAGAAAAAACCACAATTCCTTGGCAAAATCAGAACCCATTCTTGCAGAGAGTTGTACAAAATCAACGAATATGGAAAAATGGACGAAATCGGAACCCATTCGTGCAGAGACTTGTACAGAATTGAAAAACACGGAAAAATCGAAACCCTTTCTTTCAAGGAGTTGTACAGAATCAAAGAACATGAAAAAATCGACGAAATTGAAACCCATTCTATGCAAAGAATAGCACAAAACTAACAAACAACAAAAACCCACGAACAAACGCAGGCATGATCGAAAGCTCCAAAGAGGGAGGGACTTCCGCACTGTAGCGTTGCTTTTTTCTGCTGAAAGTAGTTTTTTTTTTTTTTTGACATGTCCACACAAGAGGGAAGGGGGATTCGAACTAGTAACCTCCACTTCATAAGGCGTGGTCTCCAACAATTTGAGCTACCCCTTGGAGACCTTGTGTTTTAGTTTTAGTTTTAGTTCGTTGACATGTTTATGTGTTCCAAGCTAACATGTCGATTTACTATTGGATGCTGTAAAGGAGCTAGATCGGATAGTAGGGACTCTCTAAGAAAAAAACTCATGATTAACTGATTAATAAAATCGTTTTAATCGAAATTTTTTATTTATTTTTTTTATCAAAATGTTATCGGTTAATTAACCGAATTAACCGATAATTTCAATTAATTATCGAAAATAATGAATAGAGATTTTCGGCTGCCTCAAGCGTCAGACATCTTCCTTTTTTTTTTTTTTTTTAATTGAAGAAGAGAGATATTAAAGAGGAATTCAAATTTGAGGTATTAATACTAAATGTGAGGTATTAGCACTAAATTTAAGATGATCGAATCATTTTTAGGTGATACCATCCCTAAATAGTTAACTTTTCACCCTTAAGTTTTAGTTTTAAATTCAAAAATAAATTTTAAGGCATTAAAAAATAAATATTAACTTATTATTATTTTTTTTAATATTTATCTTACACTAGGCAGCCATGTAGTAGACTCGAAAATAATAGCCACCCCTACTTACGAACAGCCTATTAATTTCGATAGACGTACAAGTGAATTCAATTTGATCACGCTTTGGATTCCATTTACTTTAAGTTCGAACAGAACATCACCATAAACATTCTTACTTTTTAAAAAAAGAAATACTAAAAATGATAAAATTGAAGCCGGGTCCCAGTGTAATGTTTTGCTGACGTGGAATGGCGGTAGGGGTAGAAACGTCAATTGAATCTATATCTGTATCTGTGTATCTGGGTAGACTGGGTGTGTCCTTGCCTTCTTCAACCCCCGTGCTCCACCTTCACCACTCCACCACACTCTCTCCGACCCACCATGAGCTCTCCCACTGATTCCGAGCGACCAACCATAGCCTCCCAAGACGATAACATGCCTGAAGAAAACCAGCAAAACCCACAAGACCTACAAGACCCACAGTCTCATCCCCAATCCCCCAAAACCCTAACCCTAGAACCTCCGAATCCCCACCAGGACGATCAAAATCCGCAAAATCCACAAGACGCGCAAAATCCACAAGACCCATTCGAGCAAAACCAAATCCAGGACGACCCAGAACCTTTTCCGGTTCTCTCTCCCCGAATCGCCGACCCTCACGTGTCCACCATCACCTCCGTCTATCGCCGAGCCCCGAAACGCAAGAGGAAAGGGGTGAAGCGCCGTCTCGATAGAGAAAAGTCCCAGAAGAAGCTCGAGATCCTCGTCGAAACGTTCAAGCCCATCCCATTCGTTCCTTCCAAAACCCTTGACTTCCAGAGCCACGAGAAGCTTCTAAGGCGGCTCGGCCTATGGGACTTTGTCCACATCGAATTCGACAAGAACCTCCGAGCGGACCTCCTCGCGCAGCTGATCGCCATTTACAACCCCCAATCGCGGTGTAGCTACGTGAATGGGGGTCGGGTCAACGTCAACCGGGCCGATTTGGCGCGTGCGTTAAAGTTGCCGTTGCCGGCGAAGAAGAATGTGGTGCTACTGGACGAGGAGGCAGAGGCGGAGGCTGGGGGATCTATGGCGGAGTCGATAGGGTTCGTGGAGGATTTCGTGTCTAATTGGGTGCTTTTGCATGAGGATACGTGGATGATGCCGAACGAGGTGTTGAATTGGACGAAAGTGATCAAGGAAGGGCATTTCGAGAAGGTGGATTGGGCTAGTTTGATCTGGTTCATGGTAGAGAAGGAGCTGGGGCAGGCGCCAAATCTCACAAATTGCTACTACGCCTCTCATTTGCAGTATCTGATAAGGTCGCAGCGCGAAGATTTGCTCAAGGTGGAGCCTAAGGTGGAGGAGGTTGAGGTGAAGGATGAGGAGGAGGAAGATGAGGAGGATGTGGATGGTAGTGCGGATGTCAAGATGGGTGAGGTTGAAGAGTTCCGGGGTCACGAATTGGAGGAAAATAGTATTGAATTGAGTCTTGGTCAAGACAATGTGGAGAGAGTGGAAGAGAAGGTTGAGAGAATTGAAGAAAAGGTTGAGAGTGTTGAGGAGAAGGAGAAGGTTGAGAGAGTTGAGGAGAAGGTAGAGGTTGAGGTTGATGTTGATGTTGATGTTAATGTTGAGAAGGAGCGTGGTGGGAATGAGGATGTTATGGATTTTGAGGAATGTAGGGAGGAGTATAAGGAGGAGGAAGGAGGTGGGCAATGGCTATTTGATAGGAAGAGCAATGTTGGCGATTTGGCAGAGTCGTTTCTGAGGCCGTGTAGTGTTGGTGAAGTTAAAGGATTGGATTGTGAGGAGGAAAAGAGAGAAGAAGTGGAAGAAGGAGAGGAAGGACAAGAGGAAGAAGGGGAAGAAGAAGAAGAAGAAGAAGGGGGGCAAGAGGTTAGTGGGTTTCATCTTTCGCCTAAGAGTAATCCGCTAGAGGGGTTGCCTTCAGGGAGTTTAATTCAGGAAATGGAAGGGGTGCAAATGCCTTTTAGCACAGAGTTGGAACTCCGTGATCATTCGGCGGGGGATTTTTTATCGTCTAGGGATGATGGTAGGATTATTTCTGGTGGTTCGTCGCTTTTTGGTAATAATAATAAGAGAGGGATTGGTCATGACAATGATAACATTCATAATTCTCTTAATGAAGGTAATAAAAGGTTGAGGAGTGATGGGCCATGGGATGGTAAAGTGGCTGATTTTGATATGTGTATGGAGCAAGTACAGCATTGGGTTGGGAAAGCTAGGATGATGTATGCGGCAAAAGAACAGGCATGTGGGGAAGCTACTGTGAATCAGCAGTTCTTGCTAAATGAGTTGCAGCAGCGAGATAGTATGATTGACCACTTGCGCGCGACTAAGTATGAAGAACAGCAAAAGAGTCAAGTGGAGTTTTATAGGCTTGATCGTGAACTCTATATGATGGGACATCTGTTGGATGGCTATAGGAAGGCGTTGAAGGAAATTAATGGAGCATTTGCTGAATACAGAGCACGCTGTCCGCAGCCTGAAGAGCCACTTTACAAGGATGTTCCTCAATCTGGAGGTCTTGTTCTCAGCTCCATGGAGCTAGAAAAGCAACGCTTGAAGCAAGAAGAAGAAGACAGGATGGACCGTTTGGTGATCGAGAAGAAGGTTAAAGTCTTTGAAGGAGGATGGATTAGTAAATTTGAAGCACATTTTGAAGGGGTTGATTTGCTTGGTAGTAGGTTGCTGAATGTTGAGAGTGGAGCGAAACTACTTAAGGAATCATTTGCAAAACGTAAGCTTTCTGAAATATCAGATGGAGCTCCCAATGAATGATGCACTACTCTGTAAGTCTTCACTTTTTTGCTCTCAATATTTTAAAAGAGGAGCAACACTTATTCTTAATATAAAATCTTGAGCTTGCAATCGGTATTTTGATGTGTGTATATATATATATATATATATATATATATTCTAATCTAGTATGTCTACTTATCGAAAAAAAAAAAATAATCTAATCTAGTATATCTGTTGGCACCTAGAAGCAGTGAGAGAGTCTGTTATGTTTAGTAGATTACATATGTACTTCATCTTTTATCAAACTAATTAGTAATTAGAAAACATAATTCATGGTCAGTTCTGACTTCTTCCATCACAATTGGCATCATCTATGAGCTTAATCTACTTATGTCATGACAACTCTTCTTCGTTTGCTGTTTGTGGTTAGTGTGTGTTCCTTTTCTTTTTCTTAATTGGGTGTCTCTCTTGTATACTTTCCATCTACTTGGGTTGCGCCCCTTACTGCCTCTTTATAAGATTGGATTACTTATAAAAAAAAAGTGGATTCCATTGATTGAAATTGGTGATTAATTGGGAACCAAAAAGGTAAAATCAAAATATCAAATCATACTAAAATTTGTTTCTGTCATCCAGCCTTTCTGTGGCAAGTCCACTGACCAAATCCTTAGTTGGAACTACTTTGGTCTTTGTTTGGGTACATTAACTCTTTCTCCCATTTTTCAATAATTTTAGCTCTATATCCCTGTAAACCATACATTGTCATGTTGTTTTCTTCGACCTTCATCTCCACCCCTCTTGGTCTTAACCATAGCTATGTATAATTTTCTCCCCTCCCCCCCTTTCTTTTACTTTCCTATTCTGTCTTGGAGCGAGTCTTGTTGGCTTAAAAGTAACTAATTGAAAAATTAGGAAATCAATAGTTGTATTAGAAAGATAATATTGTTTTTTATCCATTAATTAGGATATTTTGTTTAGATATAGCTTATACGTGTAGCTTATGACTTTCCAATAAAGTTTTGTAAATAAGTTTATGTGATGTAGGGTGCGATAAACTGATTCTATTTGACTTTTTTTTTTTAATTTTTAATTTTTTAATTTTTTATTCAATTTTATTGGTTTGTGTATTTTTATAATTTTCAGATTTTAGGTAAAAGTTGAAATTTTAGTACATTAGATCTTATTTTGGGATTTATTATGTTATTGGGTTTTACTAGTTATTTGGTTTTAGGTCTTTAGTAGTTAAAGTACAAGGAAGATAAGTCTGTTAGGGTTTAGGCATCAGATGCCTATATATATATATATATATATATATATATATATATATATTAGATTTAAGAGTTTTTCTCATGATGGCTGAATGATAAAAGACAGGCTATGAAATTTGCAGCAATGAGGGTTGTGTTGCAAACCTTCTCCAAGGTGTAATGCCTTGGAAAACTAGGTTTAATGCCTAGGTTTGTCCTTTTTTCCCCCATTATTTTCTTTCAATTTCCAACTATTTTGAGAAACTTCAGCAGGATTTATTATGGAACATAGTCGGTGATGAGTTTGAATTCCATCTAGTCAGTTGGTCTACCTTGATTTCCTCAGGCAAGTTGTGGTAGAGATCGGTGGTGGAAGTTGTTAAACATGACAGCTTTTGGGGCGGGTGGTGGTCCAATGTGTTTATTGGTCCAATCGGGTTGGGGTGTGGAAACAAATTTGAAGGGGATGGGGTGGTCCTCAAGATTTGTGTGGTTTGAGGTAGGAGATGGGTCTAGGATCAGGTTTTGGCATGATGTGTACTGTGGAGATCAGACCTTTAAGGAAGCTTTACCGGTGTTGTTTTCTATTGCTCGCCATAAGGAGGCCTTGGTGGCTTATCATGTGCAATTTTCTAATGACTCATTAAAGTGGAATGTCACCTTTATCTGATCGGGGTGCATGACTAAGAGGTGGAATTGGTCATTTTGTTATTTAATCTTTTGTAACTTGTCAGGTTGAGTCAAGGTAGCGAGGATAGAATGTGTTGGGCCCCTTCCAAAAGGCGGAGGTTCAAGGGCAAATCTTTTTATTAAGCACTTAGCCTTCCTACTAGCTCTTCCTTTCCTTGAAATTGCATTTGGAGAAATAAGGCTCCTATGAGTGGTGTTCTTTGTTTGGACAGTTGCATTAGGAAATATATTGACTGAAAGAGGCACCCTGTTGTGATAGATTGTTGTTGTATGTGCAAGAAGGGAATCCATTAATCACCTTTTGCTCCATTGTGAGGTGGGTAGAGGCTCGTAGGTTTTGGTTTTCAGTCGTTTTGGGATAGAGTGGTCATGCCTCAACGGGTGGTGGAGCTGTTGGCTGCTCACAATAGTCCTTTATTTTCTAATTTCCTAGAGTTTTTGGATTTGTGCTCTTCTCCCTATTTGGGTGTCCTTTATGTATGCTTCCTATACTTGAGTTGCACCCCTTCGTGCTTTCTATTAAGATTGAATTCTTTTTTCTTTTTTTCGTTTTTTCAAAGGAAGACATGATTTTTGACAAATGTGCTGATAAGGTGTTATCAGGTCATGAATTAGAAGTGTGGAAACCAGCCTTGGCTGCCATTTGCAATGAAGTTAAACTTGAAAAAAAAGAAGACTGATGTTCGGAAATCTCCTCCGGCAAGGGGTTTCTTCAGTAGGGGTTTCTCGGGCTGAGTCCCGCAGCGCAGGTTAATCATCATCCCTTGCCTGAAGTGTCGGTTGTTTTATCGTTGCTCTAGTAGTAAAGGAGGTTGGGTTAGAAGGAGTTTCTCCCTTCCGTTTGGGTGGTTGCTCCTCCGTCACTCCTGCTGTTGACAAGGGTGAGGTTTTCAGGGTGGCTGGTTTGATCAAATCTCATAAGTGGTTGGTAGTCTTTGGTCTATCTTTGGAGATTTGTTGTGTGGGATCAAGGAAACAATTTTTGTGATGGGGAGTGTAACGCCCCATCCTAAATGACACAATATTGTCTACTTTTGGCTCCCCCAAACAAGACTTCCTAGGAAGTCACCTATCTTAGTACTACTCTCGCATAAGCTCGCTTAACCTACGGAGTTCTAATGAGATCATGACCATCACGAGTTTAAAACGCATTGATAGGAATCAAAGATACACAACAGCAGCATAGCAAAGCCCTTCCCACGTCAATATTGTCCTCTTTGGAGCCTACCAGGATTCGAACCCACGACCTCTTGGCATCCTTCAAGGATTTGTCCCACTAACCACCAGGTTAGGAGAACGCATTGATGTCAAGAAGGGTATAAGTATACATATAAGAATATTTCCATCTCTATACCCAGGCGATGTGGGACACCACAGGGAGGATGGAGACTTACCATAGCCTTTGGGTGTGTTTCCCCCCACCATGCCCTTGGATTGGGATTTGGATTGTGATAAGGATGTTTGTCCTGTGGGAGGGGTTTGAGGATTTGACTTTGGTTCCCCTTTTAGCCATTGAAGAGAACCCTCCTTGGTAGGTAGAGAGCTTGCGTTCCAAGACTAGAGGTTGAAGGGAGTCGTTGAACTTAGAATGCTCCATTAGCTACGACGTTGCATGTGCATCCTCTAGGCGTGGGAAAGGCAAGGCTCATGTGCTGTAGTGTTGAGTGCTTGCGTGGGCTTCGAGTCAGAGGGCTTTTGGTTTATGTGTGGTTCGGGTTGGTGTACTTGTTGGGTTTGAGGCTGTATCGGGTTATGTGGCTTTTCTTGTTTTCTTTGGGCTTTTGTTAGGTGCTTTCTTTGTATACTGCCTGTGTACTTAGGGGCGCCTTACGCTTTTTAATAAAATTTCCATTACTTATAAAAAAGAAAAAAAGAAAAAAAAGACCTTGTGATGAAAGAAAATTTTAAAGAGATGCAAACTATGAATGGAACTTAAAACTAAGCAAATTGAGTGGAAATGATGCGAGTTAGAAGTAAAGAATATGAGGGACAAGGAGTCTCATCTCTCGGTTTATGTTGAATATAAAGAAAAAGGCCATTATTGTCTACACTAACTTTTCAAAATATTGATTTTTTTGTCATATAAAATTTCTTTAATAGTCTAGTTGAATTGATGGATGTATCACTATCATCATTGCTGCATGAAACAAAGAAGAGAAAGAAAATTCAAAATCAATATTTTGATGTCAAGGATACACTTAAAAGAAACCAAGGATAATTGTACTTCAACATTTCAAAACTTGAGGACGGGTTTTCTTCAACCAGGGGAGCATGATGCAGGGAGCAATAAACTGGTTTTGTTTGATTCTAGTTTTATTCAATTTTTGGAGTTTTGGTATTTTTATAATTTTCAGATTTTCAGCTATAAACTGGATTTTTAGTGCATTAGATCTTATTTTGAGTTTTATTATGTTATTAGAATTTATTTGTGGGTTTCATTAGGTATTTGGTTTTGGGATTTTAGTAGTTAAAGTTTCAGGAATCTAAGCCCATTAGATTAGGCTTAGTTTCAGGAATCTAAACCCTAATGTAAGGTGTTTTGTTTTTAAATGGTTGACTGAAAATAGACACTTATGAAATCTTCAGCTACAGGAATTGTATGATGCAACCCTTTTCCCAGGTGTGATGCTGAGGCTTAGGAGAACTAGGTGTGGTGCTTGGGCTTGGGTTTGTCTCTCTTTTTTCCTCTTCTTTTGATTTTTTTGAATTTTTTTTTGATTTTTGATTTTTTTTAAATTTCCAGTCATTTTGTTTCTAATGCCAGTCAATATAAGATCTGATTCTTCTTATTTTATGTCCCTAAAATCCAATCCTAGAGAGCCTCAACCACCCATCCATTAAGTAGCTCTCGAACAACTCATAAAATTTCAATTACTATTCTCGGGTTACTGTTCACAGCCCTGGAACAGCCACCCCAACCCTAAGTTTTCCTCTTTATTTCATCTCTAAATCTTGTTCTTTAAATCCATATTATTAAAAAATCCATATTTTCCAACATTTTCCCACCAAGATTCTACCGTAACTTGTTCGAAACCCTAAAACAAATTGCTGTCCAGATTCTTCTACATCAGACGAGGTATCACATCGTTTATTGTATGTCACTTTTGGTAATCAAAGCTTCTGTCCTCCATCATTATCCCTCCAGTTGAAGGACCGTAAAAAGCAGTGGAAACTTCAGTTATTACTTTTTCTAGTTCTTTAAATAAAGGGATAAATACAAATTCAGTACCTGTGATTGGTCTAAATTATAAAACGCTTCTTGTAGTATCAAAATGAACTCAAAGGTCTTTAAGGTATGCCAAAAAAACGATTTAGTCCCTGTAGTCAAATTCCGTTAAAAAATTTAACAGATTTCGTTAGTTGCCACATCACCACCAATGAAATGGTGACACGTGTTGCTCTTAATAAAAAAAATATAAATATATTAAATATATAAAAGTAAACAAAAAACTAAAAAATGATTTTTGTTAAAAAAAAAAAAAAAAAAACTACACAGTGTTCTCTCTTCCCCCATTTCATCATTGATCCTTCCCCTAGATCCATTTTCTCATTTCCCCCAATTTTCTTCCCAAACACATATTCCCCGCCCCCCAAAATTTCCTCCTGTGCAATGACGACCACCACCGTCGGCCTTCCCCACCGTGCGACGACCTGTTCTACCACGCTGGAGACCCTCACCGACCAAGTCTTCTTGTCTATCACGTTTTTTTCGTTCTCAATTTTTTCATGGGTTCTCAAATTTTTCATGGGTTATTCTTTGTTTCAAACGGGTTGTTGGTATTTTCTTTGTGGAAAGGAAGCTCCCTATCATATTTGAATTAATTGTGGGTTTGCTGAAGAAGAAAAGAAGTCGGTTCAATTTCCTTAGCTCTTCTTATCCTCTCACCTTTGTTGAAGAAGAAAAAAAGTGGGTTTAATTCATCCAAAAAAAGTGGGTTTAGCTCGTTGTCGGAGATGTGGTTGGCTCGTCGTCAGAGGTGCTCGGCGTCGTGGTCTTTGTTGCCGGCCGTCGGTGAGGGAAGAGGGTAGAGAGATGAAATGGGGGAAGAGACAGAGATGAAAAGGGGGAGGAGAGAACGATGAAATGGGTTGTAGAGAGAACACTGTGTAGTTTGTTTTCTTTTTTTTGTTTTTTTTTTTTTTTTTGACATATTTAATATATTTATATTTTTTTTATTAAGAGCAACATGTATCACCATTTTATTGGTGGTGATGTGACAACTAACGGAATCTGTTAAATTTTTTAACGGAATTTGACTATAGGGACTAAATCGTTTTTTTGGCATACCCCAAGGACCTCTGAGTTCATTTTGAAACCACAGGGAGCGTTTTGTAATTAAGGCCAACCACAAAGACTAATTATGCATTTATCCCTTAAATAAAATACTCTGCCTGTCCAATAAAAAAAGAAGGTGGTGGTGCTAGCTGTTACCAGTCAATGCTTTAAATTCCACTTGTCACACTACTTTTTTGTGCATTCACACGATAGCGGTTTTCTTCTTCTTTAGTATCACTGGCGTTATACTTTGCTTATAGCTTTTGTATCAGAGTTACGGATTGAAAATTTACCAGTACTTGTTTTCCAATATTATGAAGCAGATCCATGAAGCGATTGACAGGATACGGGTTGAAGAGCTTGTTAAGGTACATTTTCCAATACTTGAATGTGTGGATAGGTGCTATATTGGTCATCTTTTCCTGATAACATACAACATGCTGGTTAAAACTTAGTAGGTTGTGTGTGCATTCCTTTTTCTTTTTGATTTGGTTTTGTCCTTTTCTGTTCTGTTTTTTGGATCTCTTTCCTTGGGTGGTATAGCTTATGCCTAGTAAGTCTGCTAGTAATTTTATCCGGAGCAATGGGCACAATGACATCTCAACAGGGTTAATTTGAATATATCTGTCTGCTGGGTTGTCTGACTAATGAGGGTATTGAGAAAAACTATCTTAGTTTAAGAATTTCTGATGTTAGGTTGTGCCTGTGGTATGGTATTGTACTATCATTGTAGCCCGTATTAATCTTTGGGAGTTGGTTATTTCAAAGGGTTAATGTGCAATTTACACTTCTTTCAATACAGGTTGGTATTACTAATCTGCCATGTTTTGCTGCAAACTTATTCTACCAAGATGTATTAAGTAGCTATGAGTGGCATTGAAGGAGATACACGAGGAAAAAATGTCCTATATGTTATTGCTTGTGTGGTGTTATTATCTGAAACCGGTAGTGTATAGGGTGGAGTCAACTATCAAAAGTAGTGGACAAGTTACATATTTTTATCAATAATACATGCAACTCTTGCTCTTGGAAGTTGGTTAATGTTTTCTTAATGAGTAATCAGATTTTAGTTGTCTGCATAATGAAATATTTTCTGAACAATCGTTGGCTGGTTTGACAATGATTTTGTCCCTCATGCCTACTATTTGAGGCGTATTTATTCAACACAAAAACAGGATACAGGATCGTTCGACTGCTACATTAATCTAGAAACTACCCTTGTTGAGACTCGCACATGGAATGTGTTATAATGTGTTGTGAAATTCACTTTACAAAAGGCCTTTAGCGGTGGAGGGAGAGGTGTTTAGAAAGGAGGAAGAAGAGAGCGAGGCAGATCTAAAGGAGAGAAGGGGTTAAGGGTGGTAGAGTTGGGATGTGGATGGTGGGCAAGGGGCAGAAGAGAGACAGTGGAGGGCAGGGCAAAGAGAAGGGGTTAAATTCGAGTGAAAGAAGGCTAGATCTGAGAGAAGAAAGGCTAGCTTGGCGGGAAAAGAATGGCTGTGGAGGGCAACAGAGGGGGCAGGGGAGGCGGTGGGACGGGAGAGAGGAGGGAGGGAAGATGGGTAAAGGAGAGGGAGAGGGAAAAAGGATAGGAGAGAAGCAAAGAGCAGAGATGAGGAAGTAGATGGTGAAGAGGAGTGGCAGAGGAGGTGGAGGGAGGGCTGTAACTTTCCCCTCCTGAGAAGCTGGCTAAAGTTATTGAAATTTAAAAACTCTTTTTGGGTGTGTGAGATTTATGATTCATACTTAAAGCGCATGTGATCATAACCTTTTTAATTGTACAAAATCTATGAAGTTGTCAAACTAAAGAATAATTTTTGAACTCTTGGCCTCTTCCAAAATGAATATCCCAACATCTCACTTGCCACTAAACCAAGGGACGATTGGTATTAACAACTTTGCCATCTAGGGTTAATGTCTAACAAATTAAAGCATACCTGTTGGGGATAAATTATGGGTGGACATCACTCAATCTGCCTTTACATGGAAGCTAATGAGGCCATCTGCCTTTACATTGAAACTAATGAAGTCATCAAAGGAAACAATCTTAGGATTTTCTCCACATGAAAATTATACACCCATATGACCATTAATGTGGCCTACATGGTAAATTATGGCGTTATCAACTACACATATTGGGCAATGAGTCTCTCCCATAAAAAGTGGTATACCCGTAGGTATAAAATATGCTCACATATGTGTTGATTCTCTTATAAACTCTAGTATCAGTTTTCTCATATTAACTTTTACTTAGGGTTGAATATCGGTTAAATTGGTAAGGGTAATGGTATTTACCAACTTTATACCGACAAGAATAAGTTTTGACTATTTTGATTAAGTCGATGAAGTCGGTTAGTCATGGGCCTTTTACATTAGACCAAACCTGTTTTTATGGGCCAAAATGGATTGTTTTTGGGCCCAAATGGATATGTTTTTGGTTTAAACAAGTGATGTGAAAAACTATTGAGGGTCAAATTCGGTTAAGTCGAATCGATTCAGTAAACCGACAAAATAAAAATTTTACTGCCTACCAAACCGAATTGATGTTGAAACGATATTTTTAATTTGACTACTGATTGTTGGAAGTAAGTAGGCGGTCGGTAGCGGTTCGGTGGCAGGCAGCAGTTGAATATTCTGCTCATCCCTACTATTACTGACTTGGGTGTCTGAGTGGTAATGGTTGAAGGATTGATAAGCTTTTTGACGACCACTCTCTTGTTTTGTAAGAGGAATTCCATCATTGGCATAACCATCCAAAAATCTGTATCAACATTGGAGAAGTGAAGTGGTACAGAAAGTACATATACAAATTAAAAACTGCAAAATTAAAAACTGCATATTTGAATGTAGAACATGTGTTCAAAGAATAACTAAGTACTACAATGAAGATGATGGTGCTGGTTGTAAGCACTCAAACTATTAACTTTGAACGGTTGGACCTTTGGGATGATTTTGGGCAGTCGAACCTTTTGGATGGTGGAAAAGCTTGAAATTCTTAGCAATGAGCTGATTAATTAAACTATCGTGGTAGAAATATCATTACTCAATGTACAAATACAAGGCACCTTCTTAAATTTGTGAGTAAGACTTATCATTTAGAAATTATTAAAAGAATCCACCAAGTATGTACATAACCTAAACTACTGGGACAATTTGTCAGCAATCCAAAAATAATCCACAACTTGATATATCTAAATAAGCCACTATTAATGTCTTGACCAATTCAACAATGCTGTTGTAATCAAACTTACTTTCTCCAGCTTGAAGTCTAGATGGTTTGAAAAGAAACCATGTGCATGTTGTAAGATACAGGAAAGCCATTTGATTCTTTCTATTCCACGGAATAAAATAGAGAAATATTGATAAAATATCCTCGGGCTTCTTTTATTTTTTACAATAAAATTTGTAATTCAAATTTATGATCATTTTAAATAAGACAATGTCGTGTCTTTCTTTTTCATGATGAGGCAACAGTAGCAAAATTGTTTTAAAAATAGGATTACTGAATGTACCAATGCAAGGTACCTTAAAGACGAAACTTAAATTACGTTGTTTTATTCTGCGATGATTTAAATTAAATTAGTGAACAAATCCATCAGGAATTTACTAATTAATCCAAACTACTGGGACTGTTTGTCAGCATTCATTAAAGAATCTAAATCACCAACTTATTCTTTCAAGTTAGTGTATCTAAATGGGCCAATAATTATACCTTGACCAATTCAATAATGTATTTTTAATCAGGATTAATTTATACCCCATGTGAAATGTTAAGATTATCTGAAAGTAAAGTATGCAAGATGCAGGAAAGTCGTCTGATTCTTTCTGTTCCACTACATAAAATACAATATTGTTGCTAGATTTTGTACTGCTTCTGCAGCATTTTGTTTAATTATTCACTAATACATGTTGGAGAAGCAAGATTTTCTATTGCTATGATTTTGAATGTGAAGTAAATTTTTAATTTGTGAAGAGAGGCTTTGCTTATAGCATGTTATGTGCATAATATAAATATCGTAATATAAAATATAAATATATTTTCTGGACCAAATATTTCATTTGCAATTTGTAAACATTTTAGATATACTACCAATCATAGTACGGAACATTAGAAGCAAATGGTATAGTCCTTGGGTACTACAAAAGAGCAATTGGATTATGAATTTATTATGCCAATTTTGCATCAGTACTAGAAGGATACACCAATCCTAGTTGGATCACTAGTGTGAGTCATAACAAGGCCAGCTACCTTTGCTGGTGTTGCAGTTTCATGGGCTTTAAAGAAACAGAAGTGCATTTCAAATTGAACAATACAATATGAATTTATAGCCTTGGCATTTGTGGGCAAAGAGGTAAAATCGCTATGAAATTTGTTATTAGATATAAAGTTATGGCAACAATTGATTTCAACCATTTCTTTGCACTGTGATAGTGAAGCTACTATGCATGTCAAGGACATGAGTGTTGCCATAAACCATTATCCCACCATACTAATGTGACATTGTCAATCAGCCTTTGATTTTGATTTTTTTATTTTTTAAGCTTTAACAAGGGCATATATAAGGGTGGGTTAACAATGCCATGCCAATATATTAGGACAGTGACTTCATCTATACATGGTACACCCGTCACAAAATAACATTGAATTCAAGGCTAAATACAATACAAATATCTCTGTGACTGTTGGTCAAGCCCGTATGAAGCTCATGACCATTATATCGCACATACTGGTGTACCATATTATACGATGCAAATATTTTCATTTATTCAGAAACCATACAAAAACGTTTATCCATTTGAAGCAATTTAAACATGTCATAAAATCAGTAGGCTTACGACATATTATTTGAAAAGGAAAGCATGCTCAGTTTACTAACATATCATATATTGTATTAAAAACAGTTTTGTAAGCATTTACTTACCTCAATTGCTCATCCACAAACTCCGACATTTCAAACTCCTCATTACTGCGAAACATACCCTAATACTATATACAATACACTTGAGAGTTTTAATCCATGCACGTGAAAACCCTAATCATGCCGTCGGTACACTAATCTATGCTTAAAACGCTAATTACCCATTTCTGGTCACTATCGAACGTTCAGCTTCAAAGTCGATTGTTTGGCCAATAATGTTTGAAGGTTCGGTCAAATGCAGTTGAACGTTGATGAATGGCATAATGCATAAAAGACCCAAAACTTCTACTCAGTTCGCATTCTAACTTAACCAAAGCTCCTGATCACTTTATAAAATCATATTAAATCATAACGACATAATAAAAGATGAAAATCACGAACATGTCCATTACTTTTTGGAAAACTAATTACCTAAGTGTGATAAATCATAGACCTATCATAGCGACTCATAAAATGTAAGGTAAACAGTAAGGTCAGTACACTAATAACATGAAAAACAGGTTTGAGGTTCAAGGATTACCTTATCAAGGATGAACTACACCTATGCCTCTCTCTCTCTCTTGACCATTCTTGCATTCCGGCACTTAATTTAAATCATGAGTGTTGGTTTTATAAAGCGAGATTTGACAAATAGTTGTGTTTATTTTATTTTATAATTTTATTGTTTTGAGGTATTACAATATGTGCGGCCAAGTAAATACTTGATAGATCCATTCACTAAGGAACTCTCGAGAGATTTAGTGAAAGGTACATTATCTAGTGGAATGAGGTTAAGATTTCATTTAAAAGTCACCTATAATAGGAACCCAACCTTACACTATTTACAAATAGTTTAAGGTTTAAAGAGTAATAAGAAATTATAGTTAAATAGTTGACATAACACCAAAATTTTATGATTTATTATGATAACCCATTTTAAGATGTTTAGTGCTAGATGAGTGTTACAATAAATGAAGGATGATGATTGCTAGATTCTTAATGAAATCAATAATTCTCCAAGACAGTAAAAGAACTTCACTTATATGAACATAGGAAGTAAGATAAATTTTAAGGTTTACTTTTGTAAATGGTAATAAAAAAAACCCAAGATGGAGTATGTGGATAAGTGCAATTTAATTTGTGACGTTTTTGGCTAAAACTATATATATATATATATATGTGTGTGTGTGTGTGTGTGTGGTATTTTCGTTGTGTGTGTGAGGTATTTTCGTTCCTAATATATAAAGCCTTGGTGTATGACTAGGCCGCCATTGACTTCGTTAGAAATTTAAAATTCTTACATTAATTGAAGGTTTAAATCCAAAAATACATTCGTGTATGCACGAGGATATATTAGTATTTGACTCACCATTTATTATCACAATTTACGTGGGGAGTGTTATAAACTTTCTTAGATTGTGATATCAAAAACATGAGTTTAATGGCTCATGGGTAAGGATAAATCTTAAGAACTTAGGGGGAAGGGGTTAACTTAAGAGTGTATTTGGCATTGCAATTTTGCATATCAAAAGTGCGATTTTAAACCAAATTGTAAAAAATGTATTGTTTGAGAGTACATTTTAAAAAAATTACGATTTGAAAATGTAAAAAAGTTAGCATTTTCAAATCGCAGGATATGGGGGTGTGTTTTTAAAAATGTACGATTTTAAAGGCTAAACATTGATTTTACCAAATGTTTAATTGTGTTTTTAAGAATTACATTTTCAAATCGCAAACCCAAATAAACCCTACATGGTAATTAGAAGCTCATTCAATTTAATGATTATAAGTTCATTTAGTTCAACTTCAAAAGCAAATCTTCCTAATCATCCAAAGAACGGTATGCAAATACGCTGATGAGATGCTCAGTCAACTCAGCAACGTTGTTTTGGTAACCGTATCATTATATGCGATTAGTGGTTTCGTTGACCGGATACCAAAGTGATTATGCGGATGGTAGTTAGTTGCAATTAATAACCGCCTATTTGTACAGTCTTATCGCGAACGCGACACAAACTCAATACGAAATTAGCGAATTAGGGTTAAGGGGTTTGACCTGTTTAATAAAATTGGTCAGATTAAAGTTGACCTATACAGTCTTATACATATACTTTGACATAACCTGAACTCAACATTATTGTTAGCAATTTTTGACAGGACCCATGAACTTAATAAGAACCCAACACGAAATTAGCAGGTTAGGATTGATGAGTCAGACTCATTTAATTAAATGAGGCAGGTTAAGGTTGACCTATATAGTCTTATACTCATTCTTTGATATGACCTAAACCCAATGCCCTAACAACAATTGCCACTCTAGCCTCCGCCCAACCTTGCGAATAGCCGGCCAACTCAGCCCAACTTCGTCTCCGGTGGCCTTCTGCCTTTATTTGCCACCCCCAAGGGGTAATTGGTCACTAATTTGGGATATTATTTTATAAGTTAGGGTATTTTAGAAAATGCTTTCGAAATCTAGTTCCATTTCAGTTAGGAAATTTGTTAATTCAAGTTACGAAACTAATGAATGGGAATGAACATTTGATGCAGAATAGTTTATGAGGAGACCAATCACAATGGCATGTTCATATCTTGTGATTCTAACATCATATGGAGGCAAATTTGGTTGCTTTAGAAAGTGTCATTGAAAGGCCTACAATTTTGAATTTTCATGAAAATTTCTTAATTCAAAACTTTGCTAAGTTTAAAGTGTCTATGAATAGAAATATGAATATCCGTTTCACAAAGTTGTGATAAGGCTCTTTTGTAATTCTTTTTTTAGGATAGTGAACCTACTTCTATTTAAACTCAATAAGAACGATTGACTACCAGAGTTGAAGTATTTTTAATTTTTCTCAATAAGAAACACTTTGGAAATGATTTTTCATTAGTGTTTATATAATTCTTAGATTTTTCTAGGATTTATAGAAAGGTTGTGAGTATGGGTGGTAATTTGTGCTTGCATATCGAGTTCGGGTTGTGTTGATGTATGAGTATAAGACTATATAAGTCAACCGTAACTTGACTTATTTAATTAAACATGTTAGACCCCACAACCTGAACCCCTAAAATTTGTATGAGGTTCGTGTCCAATTTGTGAGTTCTTTAAAACATTGTGTGCCGTAAATGTCTTTTGTTGGATTTGAATCGTGTTGAGATATGAGTATAAGACTTTATGAGTCAATTTTAACTCAACCTATTTAATTAAATATGTCAGACCCTTTAACCTTAACTCGCTAATTTTATGTTGGGTTCCTAAGTCGTATAAAAACTTGTTGGCCTTAGTTGTGTGAGTTATAGTGCTTGTAGATTCGGCTTGATACTATGCCACACCCAATCATTATTCTATTCCATCTTCTTTTATTCCTAGTAATACTCATTCTTAGGAATTTTTTTTCCATTACAAAAAAACGTTAGACAACGGTTACTATGCAATATTCTGGCATTGACTTTGAGAGAAGATTCACAAGGCGAAAGTGAGGAAGTATTGGGATTTGAATCTGCCTCCCTTAGACACGATCAATTGTCTACCAAAAGCTTGAAGTCAACTTATTATACTATCACTCTAATGCCTTGCTTGTAAATATTTGAAAAGTTCTGCATACGCATCATCTGTTTTGTTATTAAATCATACGGCAAGAACTTTGAAGAAGTCCATTTATGGAGATTACGGAGAAGCCACTGCGATATTGACATAATTCAGGTAATCAATATATATATATTCTGACTCTCTGAGTCAGTGTAAAATGCCCAAAAGAGCAGGAGAAATGCATGCAATCCACTGTTTATTTATCTTCTTGTTCATCTTGGTATTTAGTTCTTCAAATGGCACGTCCAACGCCATGGATGATGCTTTGGAGAAACGCCAACTTGACTGCAAGCTCAGTTTAGGTGCTGTTGTAGATTACACTTCCCTTGCCGGAAAAAAAGAGAAAGTAGCAATGGAGATGGCGCTTAAGGACTTTTATGCCCGGAGAACGAGTCTCCGGCAATATTACCCAACTCTACATGTGAGAAACTCTCGAGGAGACACCATCGGAGCAGCCTCTTCTGGTGAGAACTGCTTTTCCTTGTCTTGCTTCTTCTTAATTCATGTCAACACGCATTTTCTCCACAAGTATGAATTCTCTGGTGCTAATTGATCAACAATAATTTTACATAAATATCGAAGATCAATTATACCATGCATGCATGTGATTGATAAACACAATGATATGTATAGTTATCTCATGATCATGTATCGAAGATCAATTATACCATGCATGCATGCGATTGATAAACACAATGATATGTATAGTTATCTCAAGATCATGTATCGAAGGTCAATTATACCATCCATGCATGTGATTGATAAACACAATGATATGTATAGTTATCACAAGATCATGAATTTGTTATCAATATGCTTGGCTAACTGTAATTATTCACATAGACAGTACACCAATACAATAATCATCACATATCGCACAAGAGAATTTTTTTAATGTACTGCTCATATTTGTTCATCCATGAATACTTTTCTATCCTTATTGACCCATCATCGGAAGGATTATTTTCAAAATAGATGAAAAACAAGAAAGATAAAATATTGGTGTTTTTCAACAAACGGAGAAATTGGTGTCACACTGAGATAATGGTCATCACAAGAGAAGAGTAATCACAACTCATAAAGAAAAAAATTTGTTTATTCATCAATTCCAATCCGTCTCTTTGGAAGTAGAAATTTAAAGAACACTTAAATAAACAATGACAAAAAGCTTAACTCTAATTTGATTGACTTTGAGACAAGCTCATTAATGAATTGCAAAATACCACTCACTCTCATACTATAAAATTAAATATATTAAGAACCTAATTAATATAACCTAAATTAAACTACTAATCTAATTAAAACTAAAAAACTCAATTATTTGTTTTCATCCCGCATTATTCTACCCTTTTTTTGAAAAAAAAAAAAAAAAAAAAAATCTAAGAGTTGAAGACATTTGTTTTTAGAGAAATGGTAGGGGTCAATAAGTTTATCATATTTGACCCATATTCGCTTACAAATTTAATAGATCAACCATTATAATTGTGGAGTCCACAGAAATACACAAATATAATAATTGATTTATAAGATGAGATAAACTAAATATGAGAAAAATATTAACCTATAGCATTTCTCTCTTTCTCTCTCTCTCTTTTTTTTTAGTAGCCCATTTCACCAATTCTTGGAAAGAGCTCGGAGGACTTCTTGTTGACACCTGGACGTGTTCTTGTCACTACATATTGTTGTTCACGGCTTGTCATCCTGCTTATGTTCCTTTGTATTTCACTTGATGACTGAAAACTACACAAAACAAGACTATTTTCTTTTTCTTTCCCACCAAACAAATGTAACGAGATCCAATTGATAGGAAGAGATAAATTTAATCACTTAATAGTGGAGTCAAAGGTTTGAACTTATAATGTTTGGCTCTGATACCATTTTAAGTCATCACTTATTCCAAGGTTAAGCTAATAGAAAAGTTAATTTAATCACTTAATTATTACTGTAACAATTCGTGGTTGGGCGGTAGGACAGCCAACTAGGGTAGCGCAGTGGTTGGCGGTGCGTCTTGGATTTGAGTGCGGTACTTTCAGGCGGTGGCAAGCAGAGTGAAGGCCTGTAGGTGACAAGTGCAGCGGTTATGTAGTCGCCGACACTTCTAGGATGACGGTTGAGATGTTGCTGTCTAGATGGAACTATAGAAGAGTTGGAGAGATTGGTGGGCAAGATTTGCAGTGATTTGCGTCGCAGTAGTGTGCAACCGAAGGTTGTAGTTCCGACGTGGGTTTGGCAAAAGATCGAGGCTTTGGGGTTTTGTTTGGGATTTTTCTTTGGTTTCTTTTGATTTTTGAATGACAATGATATATAGGGGGTGTATAAGTCAGATTGCCAATGACTGATTTTGGGGCTGTTAGCTTGCGATGGCTATTGGTGGGTAGGATGTTTGGATGGATTTGTCACAAAACACAAATAGTTTATCATATTTACCAGCAGATCATCCCTTTGTTGTTGCGAAAGTAGGCCGCTCCCCTATTGCCTCGTGCTTCGTGTGGTCATCCTGGTATAGCGTATGTCTTCTTAGTAGGGACTTTTGCGTCTAATACCAAACTTGATGCAACACAAGAAAAACAAAGAATTGACGTCTCATCAAACAGAGAAATTGGTGTCATGCACCATGGGAATGGCGTTTTAGTGCAAGAGAAGAGTAATTACAACTTATAAAGAACAAAATCTGTTTATTCATTAATTTTCATGTGTCTATTGGAGTACAAAAGAAAACTTAAAATAGAAAATGACAAAATCCTAACCCTAATCTAACTAATTTTTTGCTAAATCCATTATTGAATTACAAAATAACACTAAACTCTTAAAATAAAAATAAAATACTAAGAACCAAATTAATAAAACTAATAATCTAAATCAAACTAAAAGATCATTTTTTTTTTTTCCATTATGCACATTAATTGGAATGTAGACTCACAATTTTGATTGCAGCTAAGACCCTCATTAAGAAGCATCACGCAAGGGTAATCATTGGCTTTAGAGCATGGCAGGAGGCAGTCTTTGTTGCTCAGCTTGGCAATGAATCCCAAGTTCCTATTGTATCACTGTCAAATGAGGCCCCACCTTGGGCCTTTTCCCAATGGCCATTCCTGGTTAGTGCAGCTCGCAACGTAGATGCTCAGATGAAAGCTGTAGCAGCTATAATTCAGAGTTGGCAATGGCGACAAGTTAACATCATCTATGAAGACTTCAACCCAGTTGCGAGTGGCATAAATCCCAACATCATTACCGCTATACAAGATGTCGACGCAGAGATTAATGAACTTGTGGCTCTCTCCCCTTTTTCTCCTTACACTTATATATCTAAAAAATTGGAGAGCCTAAAAAATGGACAATGTAGAGTTTTCATTGTTCACACTTCCATTACATTAGCCACTAAAATCTTCAAGGAAGCTAGTGAGATGGGAATGATGGGGAAAGACTTTGTGTGGATCACCACCAATGACATTACAAGTCAGATAGATTCACTTAATGCATCATCCATTACCTCGATTCAAGGTGTCTTGGGAGTGAAGACCTACTTTTCCACCCCTAATAAACGCTCAAAAGATTTCCAATCTCGATTTCAGGTTATGTTTCATTTGCAATATTCTAATGGGCCACTTCCAGAACCAGGAACTTCTACTTTGCAGGCCTATGATGCTGCATGGGCAGTGGCTCTTGCATTAGAGGGAAATCTATATTCAAAAAGTAGTGGTTGTGTGGATAAAATGAATGGACAAGAGTTGTTAGAAAAAATATTGAAAACCAAATTTGAGGGCCTGACTGGTTTATTCAATTTTAGTACTGAGCGGAAATTGGTTCCAGTTCACATTTTTCAAATAGTTAATGTTGCCGGAAAAAGTTACAGGAAACTTGGATACTGGACAGAGGGATTGGGCTTCTCAGAGAGCATCCATAAGTCAAGCATTTACAACAAATCGATGAGCATTCTAGGACAAGTGTTTTGGCCAGGCGGCCCCTGGTCAGTGCCAAAAGGATGGGTGATACCAACTAGTCATTCATACCGACTGAAAATAGGAGTACCTGCGAAGAGCACATTTAGAGAATTTGTGAATGTGACATATGATCATCTTGGGGGCGACCCAATCATTAATGGATTTTCCATCGAAGTCTTCAAAGCCACATTAGCACTTCTTCCATATCACTTGCCATATGATTTTATACCATTTGAAGGCACCTATGATTCTTTGGTGGAGCAAGTTCACGTTAAGGTAAAATATTACTTATCTACTACAAACATTTTATACTACATGCCCATTTAAACAGTATACTAAAAACTTGTTCTTGCTTAACTTTGCTTTGTATTAACACAAATGACTATTAGATCTAATTAATGATTACAACATTTCAAAATGGCTTCATTTGGCATGTTAGGGTAATTTTTTACAAGTTGAATACCTTTATGTCTTCAAAAAGCTTGGTAGAGTGAAATGAAAAATTTGCACCTTTGTAGTTGCCTCAGCTGAATTTTTACCTTGTATTTGTGAAGAATCTTGATGCAGTTGTTGGAGATACAGCTATAGTTTCCCATCGTTGTGAATATGCAGAATTTTCGCAACCGTATGCTGAGTCGGGTCTCCAGATCTTGATATACATAAAACCTAAAAGATCAGAAAGAGCTTGGTTATTCCAGAAGCCATTCACCACCTACTTGTGGGCCTTTACAGGGATCATTAATGTTTATAATGGATTTGTGGTATGGTTGATAGAGCGGAATCACCACCCAAATTTTCGAGGCAATATACGCAACCAAATTGGAACCATGCTTTCCTTATCCTTCACAACATTGTTCTCACTACAAGGTAAGCATATTTATCTTCCTTATTTGTTTCTCTTAATTACTTACATTAAGCCATTAAACAATTTAAACTACAAAGATAGTAACAATTAAAGTTCCACATGTTCCTTTTTTTTTTTTTTTTTTTTTTTTTTTTTTTTTTTTTTACAAAAGTAGGGGTGTTAGAATATTAATTAAAATATTAAATTTACTATCTCCTATAAGCTCAAGCATTTTGAATAATTGTTATTTATCATTGTATTAGAGACAAAATCTTGAATTCAAATCTTGTCTCCATTAATTAAGTATTCTATGTATTGGGTCTCATTTATTATAAGAGAGTTTGAGCCCACACTTGAGGAATAGTGTTAGAATATTAAATGATTTAATTTATCATTTCATATAAGTTTAAGCGTTTGGAATAAGTGGGATGTTATACTTTAAAGTCATTGAAATCTACGCAACAAAGATATCAACACTACTTTGTGTGAGACACAAAAGAAGTTTCCAGTAATACAATGAATCTGAAATAAATTAAACTACATTAGCTGGAGAATCCATAAATAGTGTACAAGCTATGGAATGCTACATAACTATTTCCTTGATCTCATGTATGTTATGTCCCTCAAAACTAGGAAATCATGAAGTCATGTGTTTACTTGTAGGAGAGAAATTACACAGCAATTTGTCACGGATGGCTATGGCAGTATGGCTATTTGTTGCATTAGTCATCACACAAAGTTTCACTGCCAGTCTAACAACATTGCTTACCATTCAAAGACTTGATCCAATAAAGGTCGACATCGAGACACTTAAAAAGAGTGGAGCCAAAGTTGGGTGTGATGCGAATTCCTTTGTTGTGAAATATTTGGAGGTCATAGGTTTTCATCCGAACAACATAAAGAGAATGCATACAGAAGATGATTATCCACAGGCTCTCATGACGGGAGAGATAGCAGCAGCCTTTCTTGAGGTCCCATATGTTAAAATGTATCTTGCTAAATATTGTGATGGTTTTACCACTTCGGGACCAACATTCAAAGTTGGAGGCTTCGGATTTGTGAGTGCCCACTAAGCCATCATTTGCTTTGAATTACTCTTTCATTTTGCTTTCCCAATTAAAAGTCTTTTTTTGGATATACATTTTTATATTTCTGGATATACATTTCCAGAAATATAAAAAACAGACGTATAAAAGAGTGAAAAGTTGCAAGCGCTTAAAGTTTATGTGTGGTCTAAAAGATTATTCTCATGTCTTAGGCTTTTGCGAGGAGTTCTCCTTATCTACCTGATATTTCCGAAGCAGTTCTTAAAGTGTCTGAAAGTGGAAAATTGCAAGAGCTTGAGCGTTCTTTAAACTCATCCTTCAACTGCTCCACCGCTCAACTTGTTGATAATCATGATAGTCTTGGAATAAATAGTTTTTGGGGCCTCTTTGTCATCACCGGAGGAACATCCACCATTGCTCTTTTGATATTCATCTTTCATTATCTTCGGCAAAGATGGTATCAACCTTCTTCCAATGAACAACAACATCATAGCCCCGCTAACGATGAATTATTGATGTTTGGTCCTGAAATGGAAAACCGATATCAACAATATTTGTAACAAAGAGGTGAGTCAACAACACACGTTATAGCTACTTATATCATTTAGTTCAATGCTAAATCTGGATCGAACCTCTAGATTTAGGGTCTAATTGTTTGCTTAGGATTTTTTTGCTTCTCGAATTGAATGCTAGATTGATGTAATATATTGTAACAGATACGATAGATGAGTATGGTTTTAACTGTTGGGAATATGAGTGCAAAAACATACTAGCGCAACGCAAAAATAAAAATTATCATACCAAGATCGAACTTTAATGAGAACATGTGAACAACTATACTATTTTAAAATAAGAAGAAAATATACTTTAGTTCCCTAAACTATAACCGCATTTTCATTTATGGCTCTAAACTTTTAAAAATAACATCGGGGCCCACTGAACTACCACAATGTGTCAAATTAGACATTTTTTTTCATTTTTTTTTTGCCTCAAATGCCCTTGGAGTTATTAAAAAATTAAACAAAAATTGGGAGAAACTAAAAATACCAAAAAGGGGTGGCATTTTTCATATTAGCTCCCTTAAATTTTTTTCAGAAGTTTTTTTTTTTTTTTTTTTTTAATTTGACATATGGTGGTAGTTCAGGGGGGCTCGATACAACTTTTTAAAGTTTTGAGGTGTAAATGGAAATGTAATGATAGGTTAAGGGGCTAAAGTATATTTTCTCCTTAAAATAAATTGTAAAAGCAAGAACCACTTGGTATTTTGACCACTCATTGGCTATTAGGCAAAACTTTCTTCTACACTTCCAATGAAAAACACATGCAACCTCATGGATTATGATGCCTTCAAATCTTCCTACAAATGACTAATAATAACTAAGAGTGTGGACTTTTATCTTGTTCTTCAAAACTTAAACTTATTCTTCAGAATATTTGAGAATATTTAGTTCTTAAAAAATAATTAAGAACTGTCATTGTTAGAACAATTTCTGGTACGGTGTGAACACGTTCCCCGTGCTCGAACTTGAAACAGGTGAACAAAGTAAGCACGAAGAGAAAGCATCCTGTGTTGAGCGTAATCTCCCTCCGATGCTCAAGTAAGATCTCTTAGAAAGTATGTGTAAGCTCTAGAATAAATAAACGTGTCGTTGATACAAGGGGTCTTCTAGCGTCCCTGATTTTTTTTTAAGTCATATTTTAGAGATATTTATTTGATGATATATTATTCATATTAGGTAATGATATTTATTCTTGAAGAATTGATTAGATCATATGAATATTATGGGAATAAATATTGATTTGAGATCAGATTTGATATGAGAGATTATATTTTAATTGGGTGATTTAAGAGATATGATAATTGAAGATTGATTAATATATTTAGGAGTATGATTATTATACTTGATTGATTTAATGAGATTTTATGAAGTGAGGAATTCATGGAGTTATTAATGGAAGTTGGGATTTTATTAGATTTGTTTTTTATAAATTGGAGTGAAATCCAGCCCACTTCCTATTTTTTCTCTCTTTTAACTTTCCTCCTCTCACACACGTACATCTCCCTTCCCACTTTAAATATTTTTTATCTTTATTTTCCTTTATAGCCACATAGAAAGATTGAGATGAAATCAGAGAAAGGAGATTGAGAGAGAAAGTGAGAAAGAGAGTTTGGGAGAGAGAGAGAGAGAGACAGTGATTGGGAAATTTATGGGTAATGATCAATTGCAGCAGAATGAGTTTCGACAAGTAATTACCTTCGATGATTCATTATTGTAACTCACTGTAAGTATTCTTACTTACTGAGTATGATATTGATATCCAATAATACGGATTCTTGTGGTTTTATAACTTGTCTGGCCTTTCGATATATATGATTCAACAATGATTTATATTGTCGAAAATCAATTGACTCACTACTTCATAGTTTTTATAGTGCTTGCAGCAATAGAAAATCAAGGTAATTATGCAGTTGTGATTAGAGATTCATATTGAGATGTACAGAGATTCCAAGTTGGTTAAGTGTTGTCTAGAATTTAGATTGTCGAATAGATTTGTATAAATGCCTTGTACGGCATAGCTTTGTGTATTTTTGTATAAAGAAAAGTATTTTAACGGTATTGTTTTGTATAGATAATTACAGTTTTTCCGCTATGTGAGATTATTTCAGCGTAATACTCGAATTTATTTACAAGATAAAAGAAGAGAAATATTGAGATGTTACAAATGGTATTAGAGCACACTACAAAAAAAAAGGAGATAGTTTTTGACGTGGCACACAGTAACCCAACTTTTGCCATGTCAGTAATTATTGACGTGCCAAAAGTGGCACGTCAATAATTATTTTTCTGACGTGTTGAATGTGCCACATCAATATTTAGTGATGTGGCACATTTCACAAGTCAAGATATAGCAACGTGTCAAATATTGACACATTGCTAAATTTAAATTCAATTTAATTTTAAAAATTTTATTTAAATAAGTTAATTTAGTGACGTGGTAAACTATAACACGTCAATATTTATGACGTGTCAAATGACACGTCAATAAACATTGACGTGTTAAAATGACACGTCAATATTTATCGACATGCCATTTTGACATGTCAATAAATTTTGACTTGTTATTTTAACATGTCAATACCTTATTGACGAGTCATTCTGCCACGTCAGTAAATATTGACATGTCATTTTGACACGTCAATATTTATTGACGTGTCATTCTTTCACACACTAAAATTTAATAATAAAAATTCTGTATTTTTTTAAAAAAAATTTAACGATGAATATAAATTAATAACAAAATAATTAACGATTAATAAAAAAAAATTGATAAGAAAAGTTTTAATAAAAATTAACGATTAATAAAAATTGGACATGCATGCAGATATTTAAATATCTTCCAACCGATATAAAATATTGCAAAGTGTTTATAAATATTTAAAAGGCACATTAAATTTAATCTAGATTTCCTCTATAACGGTTTGGAGAACATTCTTGTCCATAACAATTAATAATTAATAACAAAATTAATTTAATTGCTATGTGTATAATGATTATTGTAATTAATTTTATTAATGCTTCCTCCACATGCATTGATTTTTTACTTCGAATTATATATATATATATATAGCTAGCTAGCTAGGGTATGTATATATATATGTTAGCTGAAATAATTAGCGAGCTTCAAACCTATCTAGCTAGCTATAGCTGTTAAGTATATATATACGGTAAATATATATACCTTTCATGGATTGGAAAAAGTCACTGCATATATAAAAACAAAAACCATACACCCTTAAAGCTTCTACATGCCAAACACCACTGACGACTCTGAGTTTAGACAAGTTATGTGTGAAAGTTAGTTAACTTCATAGTCAGCCAGGTGAAATATTGAGACCTTAAGCACAACAGGATTCCTCTTGATCTGCTCAAACACGCACACATCTCCTTCTTCTAAGTCTTTGTCTTTGCATAACTGACACCACCCTATAGTTTTTCCTGATATATATATATATATATATATATATATATATAGCTAATTAATAAAAATATAATTAATTAAGGACCTCTTTTCTGACGTGCCACATGTGGCACGTTAGGAACTTGCATTGGGAAGGACAGCACCTCGCTGGCCGTCCCATCGCATTTATTTCTTCCTTTTTTTTTTTTTTTTTCCCCCTCTCCCTCCCTGCTACATATTTTCTTCTCTCCCGCCCATCTCCCACGCGTACAGTGCAGACCATTTCCCATTTTCCCTTTTTCTTTTCTTCTCCCTTAGCTTCGGCAGGTCTCTCTTCCTCAACTCCCTAATCTCCCGCTCTCTCTCTCTCAGCTCTCTCAACTTGGAACCGGCGGCACTAGCTCTCTCTCTCAAGCTCACTCTCCATCTCCGATCGTCGGCTAGCTCCGATCCATCTCGCCGTCGCCATATATATATATATATTGTTTTGTTTTATATATATGTTTTATTTTGTCTTGAATCTGCATGATGTTTCGTTAATGCACTAGATTGAGTACTTGTGAGCAAGTAATTAATTTGTTAGCTAGTTTTATTTTTTGTATGGTATATCTATTAATTATTGTTGTATATGAATATGCATGCCTTCAAAATGAATATATAATGGTGGGTTCTTGTTTCAGATTAGTTTTTTAAATGTGTTTTGGTTTTAAAGTTCATATATATTGTGTTGATGTAAAAGAATATATAAAAAAAACTAACCTAGCCAATTTTATTATATTTAGGGTCTCCATATATAACGAAACTAGGTAGATGTTATATTTACTCTAAATAGAAGATAGAGACACCTAATTATTTTAAATTAGAAGAAAATATTCACAGAGCTAGGTTATAAACGAACTATTTTTCCTGTTATGATTTGGTTCATGCCATTTGCCCTTTAATCTTTAAGAAATTATTTATTTGAAGCACATATATACAAATATTCCTTTTTGCTACCATGTTGGCGTATCCTTTGAATCCGACTAAATACCCAATTATATAGTTACATGCATACATTAATTCACTTTTATACTTTACAATATTTATCTCTTAAATATTGTGCTAATTAATTTTATACCTTGATTTACTAGAAGACAAACAAATTGTGCACAATCAAGGACCAACAGGAAAAATAATTTAAGAAAAAAAAAAAAGGAAGAAGAAGAATGAAAAAGTTTTTCCTGCAAGATTTGGGGTTGATCGGTTCATGGACCCCAGACGGACATTTAAAAAATTTAGCTCGTCTTTTATGCTATTGCTAGAAAGTAATTCTATATCTTTACTTTTTAAGTAACACTAATCAAATCTCATTGCCATGTTGCTTTATCCTAATGCCTAAAATAATATGATCACAGATATGTAAGTCATGCATACATATGGTAGTGGATATTTCATACATTGTATACGTAATTAATTGGGTGAGTGCTGTTTTTCGCAGGTTACCATGAGTAGTAGGAGGAAGACAAGAGCACAGAGGGGCTCGTCTTTAATGTGGCAGTCTATGTCTCATGAGTCTCCATCATACCACCTAGATGACAGTGAGCAACAAGACGTTGCTCAGCTTATGGGGCAGTAGGACGAGTATCGACCAGTACTTCCAGGTAATGTGGAAGGGAAGATCCCTATCCATAATCCATACGTGTAACGCCCCGATATTTGAACTAGCAAATATCGAAGTCGTGACGCTGCAACTTTAGAAAATACAATCTTACAGCGGAGTATGTATATTAATATTTTTTTTCTTTTTCTATGACCTAGGAATAACTTACACAACACAGTTGAGCTGACTGAAATACCTCAAGATGATATATTATTAAATAAAATAGAAACATGGTTTTCATTACAACATATGTACACACTAGGTGTACTAAATATATGCCACAGATGGCACCTAAATTAACATAGTAATATTTATTAAGTTCACACACATCACCATACATAATAAAAGCGATTAACATAAATGAGTCTTGCTCCATAGAGTAAGCATCAATCCTGCAGTAGATGGTCTATCAACCATCAAAACCAGTAAAAGGACCATAGTCCTCACTTTCTATTCCTGCATCAAGATCTATGTAAAGATGACGTTATCATATTTACATAGGCAAACAAATGAGTAATCTATTTTCCTAGAGATAAAGACTAAAAAGACTAGTTTGAACAAGTAAGATTAAATACTAAAATATAAAATAATGAATGAGTTGTGAATGTAGCGTAATGATAGATTAGTTTGTGTTTTATGATAATCTTTCTTCAGACCTCTTGTCATGAGCTCTCAGCCTGCTTACGTCCATTATGTCCCTCACACTTTAGAGGTTTACCTGTTTGGTGCTGGCAACTACACCGCCCCAGCTTAGTTATATATTAGGCCAGTTGGACGGTTATATACCCCCATCCACTGAGATACCGACAGTTCTTCGCGGCAATCCACCCAGCTTGTTCTTAAAGTGGCTATCTTATCAGCCCATTTTATTAGACACATTATGCAGCAGTTGTATTGCAAAATTATAATAATAAGACAAAATAAGAATTCCTATAACAATAAAACAAAGCTAGTACTCAGTAAGTATATCCATACTTACACTCCTTAGTGTAGTATTTTGCTCCACTTCTGCATATAAATACATATATACAAGCAATACTTAGTTCATTCTCCAATAATATCATTGTTTAAAGACCCTAATCTTTTTATATTTATTTATTATCCGTCACTTCATCTTTACTTACTCATTTTATTATATTAATCTAAGATAGTCACTTATAACTAGCTTTATGCCTGAATTCATTTTTGGTGACGAGGCTAATGGCCAGTATCACTAAATACAAATTAGTATTATAAATAATATATATAAAGCATGACTCATATTTTGGAGATGAGACCAATGGTCTGTACCTTCCAAAGTATGAATCAAAATTTAAATGACAGTAAAAGAAATAACTGAATGTAAATGCTGAATTCATATTCTGGGGATGACCGTCAAAAATATGAATTAAAATTTAAATAACAATAAAAGAAATGACCGAATGTAAAAGCTGTAAAGTAAATAATATATAGATAATATCATAAGCCTTTAATTGATTTTGTCTACTAACTCATTATTATTAATTCACTTGTATCTATTACGCTATTTTATTACATTATACGCTTATTGGGTCTTTAAACAATTAAATGAGAACAAGTGATACAAGCAATAAATCATAATATTTATACAAGAAACACTTACCCAATAATCCTTAGAAGTAAAACTCCACCAAATCTTCTCTAGGTAACTAGTTTAGAAAAATAAGAACACTTTGAATATTACAAGAAAGATCTAAGCTATATGGTATTTGACTAGAACTAAGAAGTAAAATGAAAGGAGGAGCAAACAATTTTACTTGTTCTAAGGTTGTAAAAACTCAAGTGAAAGTGAATTTAGCTAAGGCTCTATTTATAAGAGAATGAATGGTTAGGATTTATTTTTACACATTTGATCTAAGGGTTGAGATTTATTTAACCAAAAGAATGAACCTAGTCCATATTTCATGCTCTATACCAATTAGAATTTTCGTCCAAAATGAGGGCAGTGTATCCCGATCCATTTTTCAATGTCCAAACCTACTCTGATTGACATGAAATTTTGAGAGTAGATAGAGGACTCCGAGATAAACATTTTATATTTTTGGTTTGACTTCATCCGAGTTCTTTTGAGTCTATTTTTGGCCTATACAAAGTTTCCTATTCAACTTAGGCTTTAATCTATTTGCATTCCCACTTGGCCACTTGCCTTATTAAATCATTATAATCATGATATTTACTATAACCCTTATTACTAGAAGACATTAAGCTTTCAACAAAGGAGGCTAGCCTTGGTATCTTACTTTAGCAGTTTTGATCTCATTTAGACAGTATGAAAATCAAGACACTGCTTTTTAGGCTAAAAACTGAAAAGCTTCAAATTAATTTCTGACTTCGCTAAACACCAATATAAATAATTTATTCACTAGATTGGGTTTGATTATGCCTATAAACATATTAGTGAAGCTAAATTTTTAGAATTTAAGTAATATACATAAGAGGTCAAAAATTAATGTAATATACCTTTAACACTAAATAGTTATTTAATATCATTAATCCACATATCATTGTTTTAATTTATCGATTATTCTTTTAATCTATTTAATATTATTTAAATAAGAGTTTTAAAATCTAGGTCGTTACAATACGGTTTGACAGGCATGGCTCAGATGGGGTATCGGCCTGATTTGTATCTGTATGACATGGATGCATCATTTCATCCAACTCGCTGGCTGACGTACAGCGAGTTAGGGCAGAGTTTCCAAGGCCATGTGGAACAGCTATACGGCCAGTATAGCACAGGTACAGACGAAAGTTTTTTTGAAAGATTGAAAGTTTTGAAAGTTTTTGAAAGTTGTTGAAATTATCTCTTTGGTCTTTTGAAATTTTTTTGATTATCAAAGCATTAGTTTCTAACTATATTGGTGCGATATCAATTATATTTCAATGCAACTATAACTTCATAAAATTATAAACATTTAAAAAAAAGACAAAGTAGGTGGCGAGGATAGTGAGACACAGTGCTCAGAAGACATGACTGGTGGGACAGGTGCCATGAATGACCCGCAGCCCAGCGACTCTGCTTCCGCCGACGGTTAGGCCCTCAACTGGTCCGGACGATAAGTAAGTGTATATGCTCAAATGTCATACGTATACGTCTTAATTACTTGTAGTTAGTATTCAACTCGAAATAACTTACATTGGTAATTTTTAATCTATTAGGTACCGATCCAAATGGAAACACCATTATTGAGGTATTCACCATTCTTGACTTGCACAGGTTGTTGAGGGTCCCTGCCGGCAAAAGGATTATACTTGAGTACAATGCTTCATGGCAGCCTGCCGGATTTAGTGCCATGAGGTTTAGATGAATGGCCGGTAAGGTCATAAGGAGCTAAAATTATGTCCGAATACCAGACGACTGGACGAAGGTACCGTAGTGTACCAAGGAGGATATATGGGATGCCTTGATGGTATGTGTATTTTATTATGTCAAACACTCCTAATGTATGTATATATATATGCTCTAAGTTGTACATATATATATGTGTGTTTATATCTATATATATATACACATATATTTTAGGTTTTTTTAATTTATCAATTTTGAACTTGTGCAGGTAGACTTTTTCGTCCCGCTAGAGTGCAACTTGGCTGCCATAAAGAAGGACGCGTTCCAAGATATGGGCACCAAACTGAGGCCTTGGAGACACGAGCTAAAAAAAGTTCTTGTCATTACGACGGACAATACTCCGGTCACCGTACGGGTGAGAGTGGGGCAAGAAAGGCTCTCTGGGTACAACGCCGTCGACTTGGAGATCTTGTTGGAGAAATGGTGTAGCCAAAAGAACAAGGTATGTCATAAGTTATACTATAATTTTGTGCAGTGTCATTAATTGTAATTGTGTTAGTATTAACATATTAAGAATGTTAATTGTGTAGGATTATGTGGCGTATATGAAGAGCTTGCGAGCATTGAACAATACGCCCCATTGCACCGAGTTGAAGAGCTATGCAAGGGTGACACATGAGGAGGTATGCGTGCAATTTACCCTATATACATATCTGTATGTTCTATTTTTTCAGCAGACCATACGTGTGGGCACTCCTCCTACTCGTGCACAGTCTTACATCCGCACACATAAGAAGAAGGATGGTCGATATCCGAATGACATAGTCAAGGAGAGATGTGTATGCTACTCACCTTTCATATGTTGTGTTGCTTATATATTTGATAATTTATTTGTGATTAACAGTTGGATGACCCACTGACCCAATAATTAATGTAACATACAGGAGAGGATGGAGGAGCTTATACCCACTGACTCTGCAGCATCGTCGAGCGTGACAGAGGGGACGGTCAGGTGGGTGCCGAACGACGCGTACGCCCAGGCACTTGAAAATAAGCCTGAGTACGCTGGTAGGGTTTCGGCAAGCTGGACCGAATATTCTACCTGTGCAAGGTTACATACACTCATATTATACATCGTCACAAGCACGGTCACAAAACACCGGGCACTCCACAATCTCACAAGAAGGTCTTGACAGAGTACTTGAGGCGGAGAGGGCAAAGCACATGGTAGAGATGGATGCCTTGTTGGCCGTAGAGTGGGAGCAGACACTTGCGCAAGTAGCTCAGCAAGTGGTAGAGTAGGTGGCTGCGCAGATGGTTGCGAAAGATGCGTAGTTGGTTGAAAAGGAGGCTCAAATAATAGCAATGTTTGACGACCGTTTTCGCCAGCTCGAGGAAATGATGCGGTCGAACTCCGCGCCAGATAGAGCTTCCCCACCCTTTGTGATTGTGCAATCGTCGGTTGATAGTGGATCAGGTAATAACATTTTTTAATGGTCAATGTGGTTTTAGAACTATCCCTATATATATATATATATATTTGTGTGTGTGTGTGTGTGTGTGCACTTCTAAATTTAGAGTTTGGATATGTTGTAATCATTCTCATTAATGATGTTGTAAATCCTGTTGAATTTGGTTTATATATATCATGGTTGGTTTGGTGGTGGATGTGGGTTAGAGATTTGCATTTGAAGTATTTGGTATTGTGAGATGGACCACTATGGTCCTTGTAGAATATTGTTTGATGCATTTGATTGGATCACGAAAATATGTTGGGGGTATAGATATAAATCTGAATTTGTTGAGTATGATGTCAATTGTTTACATACTGATGTTGCTCAATGATTAAGCCTCGATTATATTCTAGAATATTGTTTGGTGATTATTTGTTTTATCATTTGCAGCTAGTGGATATCATGGGGAGGATGCTATCGATGTCGATGATGTGGATTGAACAAATGGTTGGCCATTCGCACTTGGTGTACGTAAGTTATTTGTTGATGTAATTGTATTTGTGATAGTTTTCTTGATGTACGTAGTTATATATATATGATAACAGAAATAGTTTTATTGGTGTATATGTATTTATTTGTGGTTGGTGTATAGTTTTTGTGGTTGGCCATTCACACTTGGTGTATATGTCTTTATTTGTGTCTTGAAGTTAGTTTTGGTTGATAGTCTGTGATCAATGTTGATGGATATGAATTATGTTATTTGCATGGATCGATGGATAAATTGTATATCAGGTTAATTATAATCCAAAATTCGGGTACATCCCTAAAAAAAATTCAAAAAAATATATAGGGGGCGGGGCGGGGCGGGGGGGGGGGGGGGGGGGGGGGCAGGGGGGAATCAAATTTTAAAGCTGACCAAATATTTTGACATGTCACGTTATGACATATCACAATTTTCTAACGTGTCATAACGTTTGACATGTCAGAAATTTTCTGACGTGTCATTTTTTGACACGTCGAAAATTTTCTAACGTGTCAAAAAATGACACGTTAGAAAATTTTTCTGACGGGCCAGGATTGGCACGTCAGAAAAATTTCTGACGTGTTAAATCTGACACGTAAACAAATTTTTTGACGTGGCAATTTGACACATAAGAAAATTTTCTGATGTGCCTCTCCAACCACGTTAGAAAAATTTTCTGAAGTGTCACTTTTAAAACGTCAGAATTTTTTTGACGTGTCATAAAATGACATGTTGAGAAATTTTTCTGAAGTGCCATTTTTGACAACCAAAATTTTAATGCCTAGCACACGTCAAAAAGGCTACATCAATAAATTTTATTGATGTGTCAGACCACCTAACACGTCAGAAACTGAATGTGAGGAAAGAAAAACATTTTTTGTAGTGGCATTACCTAGCCTAAGATGGTGGAAACGTACACAAGCCTATAAGGGTCACTAGTGGACATGCGTTGGTGATGCCAAAAGTGGGTTATATTATAAGGGTCGTCAGTTAAGATGCCAAGAGATTTATAAGGGCCAAAAGTTTAAAAGGCCGAGAATGAAGAATTTCCCTGAGGATTGCCAGTGGTGACACTGGGGCCCAAGAAGAGTGCTTGTGGCATCTCACATCACCTGGGTGTGGAATATGTTATGATATTTATTCTATGAATGGATTGACTTTTAAAGTTATATGGTAACTTGGGGTAAGTTATGGGTTAAGTGTGATTTGTTTTTAAATTGGGTCGCTCAATTTGAAGATATGTGATAATTTATGGGCTTTAATTTCGAAGACGAAATTCCTTTAAGGGGGGAAGATTGTACCGTCTAAGATTTTTCAAAATCTTATTTTAGAGATATTTATTTGATGATATATTATTCATATTAGGTAATGATATTTATTCTTGAGGAATTGATTAGATCATATGAATATTATATGAATAAATATTGATTTGAGATCTGATTTGATATGAGAGATTATAGTTTGATTGGGTGATTTAAGAGATATGATAATTGAATATTGATTAATATAATTTGGAATATGATTATTATACTTGGTGATTGATTTAATGAGATTTTATGAAGTGAGGAATTCGTGAAGCTATTAATGGAAGTTCGGATTTTATTAGATTTGTTTTTTTATAAATTGGAGTGAAATTCAGCCCACTTCCTATTTTTTCTCTCTTTTAACCTTCCTCCTCTCACACACGTACATCTCCCTTCCCACTTTAAATATTTTTTTATCTTTATTTTCCTTTATAACCACATAGAGAAATTGAGATGAAATAAGAGAAAGGAGATTGAGAGAGAAGGTGAGAAAGAGAGTTTAGGAGAGAGAGAGAGAGAGAGAGAGAGAGAGATAGTGATTGGGAAATTTATGGGTAATGATCAATTGCAGCATAATGAGTTTCGACAAGTAATTACTTTTCATGATTCATTCTTGTAACCCATTGTAAGTATTCTTACTTACTGAGTATGATATTGATATCCAATAATACGGATTCTTGTAGTTTTATAACTTGTCTGGCCTTTTGATATATGTGATTCAACAATGATTTATATTGTTGGAAATCAATTGACTCACTACTTCACAGTTTTTGTAGTGCTTGCAGGAATTAAAAATCAAGGTAATTACGCAGTTGTGATTAGAGATTCATATTGAGATGTACAAAGACTCCAAGTTGGTTAAGTTTTGTCTAGAATTTAGATTGTCAGATAGATTTGTATAAATGTCTTGTGCGGCATAGGTTTGAGTATTTTTGTATAGAGAAAAGTATTTTAACGATATTGTTTTATATTGATCATTACAGTTTTTCCGCTGTGTGAGATTATTTCAGCGTAACACTCGAATTTATTTACAAGATAAAAGAAGAGAAATATCGGAATGTTACAAATGGTATCAGAGCATTACCCAGCCTGACATGGTGGAAACGTACACAAGCCTATGAGGGTCGCTAGTGGACATGCATTGGTGATGCCAAAAGTGGGTTATATTATAAGGGTCGTCAGTTAAGACGCCAAGAGATTTATAAGGGCCAAAAGTTAATAGGCCGAGAATGAAAAATTTCCTGAGGATTGCCAATGGTGACACTGGAGCCCAAGAAGAGTGGTTGTGGTGTCTCACATCGCATGGGTATGGAAAATGTTATGATATGTATTCTATGAATGGATTGACTTTTAAAGTTATATGGTAACTTGGGGTAAGTTATGGGTTAAGTGTGATTTGTTTTTAAATTGGGTCGCTCAATTTGAAGATAGGTGATAATTTATGGGCTTTAATTTCGAGGACGAAATTCCTTTAAGGGGGGAAGCTTGTACCGTCTGAGATTTTTTAAAGTCTTATTTTAGAGATATTTATTCTTTAGGAATTGATTAGATCATATGAATATTACAGGAATAAATATTGATTTGAGCTCTGATTTGATATGAGAGATTATATTTTGATTGGGTGATTTAAGAGATATAATAATTGAAGATTGATTAATATATTTTGGAATATGATTATTATTTTAGGTGATTGATTTAATGAGATTTTATGAAGTGAGGGATTCGTGAAGTTATTAATGGAAGTTGGGATTTTATTAGATTTGTTTTTTATAAATTGAAGTGAAATCCAGCCTACTTCCTATTTTTTCTCTCTTTTAACCTTCCTCCTCTCACAAGCATACATCTCCCTTCCCACTTTAAATATTTTTTTATCTTTATTTTCCTTTATAACCACATAGAGAGATTGAGATGAAATCAGAGAAATGGGATTGAGAGAAAAGGTGAGAATGAGAGCTTGGGAGAGAGAGAGAGAGAAAGGGAGAGACAGTGATTAGGAAATTTATGGGTAATGATCAATTGCAGCAGAATGAGTTTCGACAAGTAATTACCTTTGATGATTCATTCTTGTAACCCACTGTAAGTATTCTTACTTACTGTGTATGATATTGATATCCAATAATACGGATTCTTGTGGTTTTTCTAACTTGTCTGGCCTTTTGATATATATGATTCAACAATGATTTGGATTGGCGAAAATCAATTGACACACTACTTCACAGTTTTTGTAGTGCTTGTAGAAATGAAAAATCATGGTAATTATACAGTTGTGATTAGAGATTCATATTGAGATGTACAAGATTCCAAGTTGGTTAAGTTTTGTCTAGAATTTAGACTGTTGGATAGATTTGTATAAATTCATTGTACGGCATAGCTATGGGTATTTTTGTATAAAGAAAAGTATTTTAACGGTATTCTTCTGTATTGATAATTACAGTTTTTCTGCTATGTGAGATTATTTCAGTGTAACACTCGAATTTATTTACAAGATAAAAGAAAAGAAATATCGGGATGTTACAAATGGTATCAGAGCATTACCCAGCCTGAGATGGTGGAAACATATACAAGCCTATGAGGGTCGCTAGTGGACATGCGTTGGCGATGCGAAAAGTGGGTTATATTATAAGGATCGTCAGTTTAGACGCCAAGAGATTTATAAGGGCCAAACGTTAAAAGGTCGATAATGAAAAAATTCCCTGAGGATTGCCAATGGTGACACTGGAGCCCGAAAAGAGTGCTTGTGCGTCTCACATCGCCTGGGTATGGAATATGTTATGATATTTATTCTATGAACGGATTGACTTTTAAAGTTATATGATAACTTGGGGTAAGTTATGGGTTAAGTGTGATTGGTTTTTAAATTTGGTCACTCAATTTGAAGATAGGTGATAATTTATGGACTTTAATTGCGAGGATGAAATTCCTTTAAGGGGGGAAGATTGTACCGTCTCAAATTTTTCAAAGTCTTATTTTAAAAATATTTATTTGATAATATATTATTTATATTAGGTAATGATATTTATTCTTGAGGAATTGATTAGATCATATAAATATTATAAGAATAAATATTGATTTGAGCTCTGATTTGATATGAGAGATTATGTTTTGATTGGGTGATTTAAGAGAAATGATGATTGAAGATTGATTAATATATTTTGGAATATGATTATTATTCTAGGTGATTGATTTAATGAGATTTTATGAAGTGAGGAATTCATGAAGTTATTAATGCCAGTTGGGATTTTATTAGATTTGTTTTTTATAAATTGAAGTGAAATCCAGCCTACTTCCTATTTTTTCTCTCTTTTAACCTTCCTCCTCTCACAAGCATACATCTCCCTTCCCACTTTAAATATTTTTTTATCTTTATTTTCCTTTATAACCACATAGAGAGATTGAGATGAAATCAGAGAAATGGGATTGAGAGAAAAGGTGAGAATGAGAGCTTGGGAGAGAGAGAGAGAGAAAGGGAGAGACAGTGATTAGGAAATTTATGGGTAATGATCAATTGCAGCAGAATGAGTTTCGACAAGTAATTACCTTTGATGATTCATTCCTGTAACCCACTGTAAGTATTCTTACTTACTAAGTATGATATTGATATCCAATAATACGGATTTTTGTGGTTTTATAACTTGTCTAGCCTTTTGAGATATATGATTCAACAATGATTTGTATTGTCGGAAATCAATTGACTCACTACTTCATAGTTTTTATGGTGCTTGCAGGAATGAAAAATCAAAGTAATTATGTAGTTGTGATTAGAGATTCATATTGAGATGTACAAAGATTCCAAGTTGGTTAAGTTTTTTCTAGAATTTAGACTGTCAGATAGATTTGTATAAATGCCTTGTACAACATAGCTTTGGGTATTTTTGTATAAAGAAAAGTATCTTTACGGTATTGTTTTGTATTGATAATTACAATTTTTTCGCTGTGTGAGATTATTTCAGCGTAACACTTGAATTTATTTACAAGATAAAAGAAAAGAAATTTCGGGATGATACAAATGGTATCAGAGCATTACACAGCTTGAGATGATGGAAATGTACACAAGCCTATGAGGGTCGCTAGTGAACATGCGTTGGTGATGCCAAAAGTGGGTTATATTATAAGGGTCATCAGTTAAGACGCCAAGAGATTTATAAGGGCTAAAAGTTAAAAGGCCAAGAATGAAGAAATTCCCTGAGGATTTCCAACGGTGACATTGGAGCCCAAGAAGAGTGCTTGTGGTGTCTCACATCGCTTGGGTATGGAATATGTTTTGATATTTATTCTATGAACGGATTGACTTTTAAAATTATACTGTAGCTTGGGGTAAGTTCTGGGTTAAGTGTGATTTGTTTTTAAATTGGGTCACTCAATTTGAAGATAGGTGATAATTTATGGGCTTTAATTTCGAGGATGAAATTCCTTTAAAGGGAGAAGATTGTACCGTCCCAAATTTTTCAAAGTCTTATTTTAGAGATATTTATTTGATGATATATTATTGATATTAGGTAATGATATCTATTCTTAAGAAATTGATTAGATCATATGAATATTATAGGAATAGAGAGAATGAGATGAAATCTTTTTTATCTTTATTTTCCTTTATAATCACATAGAGAGATTGAGATGAAATCAGAGAAAGGAGATTGAGAGAGAAGGTGAGAAAGAGAGTTTAGGAGAGAGAGAGAGAGAGACAATGACTGGAAAATTTATGGGTAATGTTCAATTACAGAAGAATGAGTTTCGACAAGTAATTATTTTTGATGATTCATTTCTGTAACCCACTGTAAGTATTTTTACTTACTGAGTATGATATTGATATCCAATAATACGGATTCTTGTGGTTTTATAACTTGTCAGGCCTTTTGATATATATATGATTCAACAATGATTTATATTGTCGAAAATCAATTGACTCACTACTTCACAATTTTTGTAGTGCTTGTGGGAATAGAAAATTAAGGTAATTATGCAGTTGTGGTTAGAGATTCATATTGAGATGTACAGAGATTCCAAGTTGGTTAAGTTTTGTCTATAGTTTAGAGTGTCAGATAGATTTGAATAAATGCCTTGTACTGCATGATTATTTCAGGGTAACACTTGAATTTATTTACAAAATAAAAGAAGAGAAATATCGGAATGTTACAAGTCTGGCCTATAAATAGGCTGAGGGGTTTACTTAGATTAGTACTCCTCCTTTAACCTTATCTCAGCTCCACGATGATCTTATCAGAGTCTTGCAGTTTGGTTTGGACTGTGAGTAGTAGCTGTTTGCAAACTCTAACACGATCCTTATGGTATTGGATAACCATCAAATGGATTCCTTAACTCAATAATACTCAATCTTTGAGTACTAAAAGTTGGTTCGTCCAGTGTCTCTGACGTAGTAGTAAGATAGTTCCCGGGAAATCGAGGGATTGGCAGCTCCAGGAAATATATTCCCGGGTGACTCATCCCCACGTAACCATGTCTTGGCGATGTCTTTCTTCCTTTCAATGATGGCTTTCATGGGCTGGGCCCCCATCAACTTTGAGTTTATACTAGCCATGACTCTACCCATAGCTTTGTCACTGGACTAATGATATCGCAACCCACCGAGCCCTAAGGGTGAAGGATATTTTTCCAACAGTAATAATAGTGTGTTTTGCAAGAGCTATTGGCTTGGACTACTATGAGAGGAGGGAGAACTACTCCATGCGGAAAACTCAATATGCGTTTGGTAAAATCGTAGTTAAGCCTTTAAAATTTAGCATTTTTTTTTTTTTAAAAAAAAAAACCTCTTTATCTGCAATTTGAAAATGCAGATTTTCTACATTATCAAATCGCAATTTTTTTTTTTTTTAAAATGAAATCCCAAACAATCTATTTTTTGAGATTTTTTTTTATTTTAAATCGCACTTTTTGTCTATAAAATTACAATGCCAAACACACGCTAACCTAACATACCCATTAAAAATTTGTCATACGGCATCTACACTGAATTCATAGAGTATAGTGAGACTTTAATCAATTAAAGAATCTATGGTTTATCTTGCTAAGAAAATAGCCTATTAAGAAAATAATAATAGGGTTCCTAAGAGAGAGAGAGAGAGATACTTCACTGTGTTTGTCCGACCAAACATTTTCACTTGAATTGCTACCTTAACATCAAGAGCTTGGAAGAGATACAATAATTCTTAGGCGCTATGGATGATTTTGGCCAAACAAACGTTTTGGGTGGCACACAAGGATAGGAGGCTAACATATGCTTGATTTTCTTAGCAATGAGTTGATTACAATCCTAGTAAAAATAGCATTACTCAATGTACAATTATATGGTACCTTAATGTTTAACAACTTCAATTACTGATCCTCAAGGAGCTCAATTGACTGGGGGTTGTGTCTCATGAAGCAAATGTCAGTGGTTCGAATCATCTTCCCCTTTTCCCCCATTGTGCGGATATGTCAGAAAAACAAGGGATAAATGCAAATTGGTATATGTGATTGACCTAAATTAAAAATCACCCATGTGGTATAAAAAATAATTTATAAGACTCTGTAGTTGGTGTAAATTACAAATCATTGTTTGTGGTATAAAAAATAATTTATAAGTTCTCATGGTAGGCCAAAATAACAGTTTATTCATTGAAATCAATTTTCGTTAAGTAATTTAAAAAAATTCATTACTTCGCCACGTCATACCTAATAAATATGCAACACATGCTATTATCAATTTCTGGCATTCAAAAATGACAACTAGGACTTTTCACATTATTTTAGGACGCCAGCTAAGAGTACACATCAACCTTACTCCAAGTTATACTGCTATAGTAATTTAACATATTCTCTTTTATACCCAAAAATTTTTCCAGTGCGTAATCCTCCCTCATCTTCAACTTCATTAATCGCTTCACAAAATGTGATCATCAAATTCCCGCAAAATGGTCCAAAATTGTGGCGAGAAAGATGAAAGTGAGGGAGGGTTATGGACATAGTAAAATTTTGGAGATATAAGAGATTATGTTAATTTACTGTAGCAATATGACGTCGAGTGAGGGTTGATGTGTAATTTTAGCTGGTATCCTAAAATGATGTAAAAAATCCTAGTTGTCATTTCTTCAAGTCATAAATTAATAATAACATGTGTCACGTTTTAATGGGCATGACATGACAAAGTAACCGATTTTGTTAAGTTATTTAACGAAAATTGATTTAAGGAAGTAAACTTTTATTTTTGCCTACCCTAAGGACCTATAACTTATTTTTTATACCACATAGAGTGATTTGTAATTTAGGCCAACTACAAGGATCAATAAATTATTTGTTATATCACATGTAGTGATTTGTAATTTAGGCCAATTAGAATGACCAATTTTGCATTTATTCAACTAGTAAGTAAGACTTATCATTTAGGTCACATTCTTATTATGATTCTATGATGCCAAAGAAATTATTAGAAGAATCCACCAAGTATTTACATAACCCAAACTATTGGGACAATTTGTCAACATTGCAAAAATAATCTACATTACCAACTTGATGTTTCAAGTTGATATATATAAATGGGCTAGCATTACTTTCTCTAGTTTGAAGTCTCTTGATGGCTTGAAATGAAGGTAGGTGCATGTAAGATAGATGGAAATTCATTTGATTCTTTTTGTTCCAACAAAAAAAGATATAAAATAGAAAAATATTGATAAAATCGCCTTGACTCAATTTTCAATTTTTCAAATTTGAAATTCAAGACCCATGTCCAAAAAAATGTTTTATTTAATTCATACAAACCAGTCTAATAAAGTGACCTGTGTCATTAACATATAAGGAACACATATTTTTTTAATAATATGTGATTTTCACATGTTTTTTTTTAATAGCAATGTTAATAAGAAGGTATATATTTCTCCCATGTTTTAATGACAAATACCACTTTATTATATTACTTTGTATAAATTAATTACTTTTTGTTCACTGATTAATTAATTCTGTACTGTGTTTCTTTCAGCAACTTAAATTTGTGAAGTACAACCATTCTCTTTTCTTAGACCATTAATTTTATATTTTATTTTTATAATTCTGCGATGTTTTATAATTAAATTATAGAACAAATCCACCAAGAATTTACTAATAATTCCAAACTACTGGGACTGTTTGTCAGCACTCAGAAAAGAATCTGGATCACCAATTAAATGGGCATATATGTTTACGTTGAGAAATTAAATAATGTATTTTTCATTAAGATTATTTTATAGCAGTGTAAAGTCTTTTAAGATTCTCTGAAAAGGAAGTATGTAAATAAAATAAAATATTGTTGCTAGTTTTTGCACTGCTTCCGTAGCAGTTTGTTTAAATATTCACTAATACATGTAATAATCCATGTTGTACAAGCAAATAATGGTGGGAAATTTCTTTGGAACTTGACACAAGTGATCAGTGTCCATATGCCAACACAGAGCCGTGATTTAGAGCACGCGCATGCTCCGAAGGCCAAGGCAGCAAAACATTTTTTTTAATATTTTAATAAAAAGAAAAAAAAAAATTTTGTTGGCGTGCTTACTGGCGTGCTATTTATCTTCACCTGCCAACACAACATGCGTGGAATGGAACCTGCTGGAACATTTTTTACTGTGAGTCGAACATTTTTTGAAGTTGTACATATAAATGATCAAAATTTAGGAAGAGGAAGAAGAAATGGTTTTTGATCATGTTGAAGCAGATTATATGTTGACGGGGCTTTTGCGAAATAGAGAAAATAATCACTAGAAGTCTGCTAGTCCTCGAGGAAACTCAGATACTTAAGTCAATAAATATTCTCTAATAAAACTTTTTTTTTTTGAAAGAAATACATTCCAATTTCATTGATAATAATCACGAGCATAAAGCTCTTACATCGCAGAAGCACAAAGCCTTGAAAATGCAAATTATAGCCGAAGCTATAAGGATACAACATCACCTAAAACCTCCGTTAACCTATGACTAGTTTTCAGTTGAAATAACAGATCTGTATAAGATAGATGCAATCCAATGCATAGGTAGTGCAAATTCTTCTTCTACCCAAAAGCTAGGATGAAGTTCACGTCCACAACTCGAAGGTTTGGACTAAAATTCACATCCACGACCTAAAAAATCTGGACCAAAGTTTAGTTTACATCCAAGCAGGCAGATCGAGTGGCCAAGCCTTATTACAAAACAGAAGCAAGAAAACCGAAATAAAACGTGGGCAAACCAAAGAGGCAGGGCCTTATTACAAGCAAATAACCGGAATGAAATGCATACAGGGAGAAAACATGAACAAAGACAATACAAGGAAAATAAAACAAACGGGAACAGGCACACGCAGTGTGGATGCCGATTGTGCACTCGCCGGAAACTGACACCGGAAGGGAACGATGGAAGCTCAACGCGGTGGGGATGCGGAAAAAGCCCAAAACAGTGGATGGAGGGTGGCGAAACCGATCACCAGCAGGCCGGAAAACCATCGCAGCAGGGGACGTTGAAGCTCATCGTTGGAGGGGCACGAGGAAAGACCCAGCATTGGATGGTGGGCAGCATAGCAGGCAGAGGAGATCAGCGACGAACAAAAAACAAAATTGGGGGGAGTTTGAAAAAAACCCCCAAAATCAGCACCCACACCAAGTGGCACACAAGCAAGGCTACAAGAACATCACACCAAAAACATAGCAAAAAAACAGAAAGGAAAGGAGCAGAAAGCAACCAGAGAGCCCCGCCAAGGACAAAAGCGGAACAAAGAGGGAGGGGCAACCTAGGCCAGGGACATCGAGTAAACTACTGGCACCTAGTGCAAGGGTAGGCGAGGGGGAGGAGGGAGGCAACAAACGACCATCCCTCCTCCCCTCACCATGGGGGAGGGGGCTTACCTGAGGTTGCAGTGCTAGAGAGGAAGTGAGAAAACCCTAAGGCCGTTATTCTCTAATAAAACTGAATAAAGAACATGAGAGAGAAGAGACTCTGAGTATAATTTGTACCAAGGGCCAAGGGGGTGTACCCTTTTTTATGGGAGAGGTTCATTATCTAATATGGTAGCCTTGATAAAAAAAAGGTGTGATTTTATTTATAAGTTTGATTTACCATATATATCGCATTAATAGCTATGTGGGTCAGTGGGGGTATAATTTCCATATGTTGAAGATCACAAGAGTGATTTGATTTGTTTTCTTTTGACCTGATTATCTTCCATGTAGAGTCTGATTGAGTAGGGTCTACTTGCAATTTATATTCCCAATAGATACCTTCTTAAAAAAATTAAGATGAGAAAATAAAGCAACAAAAGTTTTCAGCCAAAATGAGTTGGAGGAACTTCATCCAACTCTAAACGAATCACATGCACTCTAAAAGACAGAAATTTCCACCAAACCAGTTTACAGGAAATATCTTTCAATCCATTTAAAATAATGCCAAGTGTCTATAAATATTTAAAAGGCACATTAAATCTAGTCTAAGTTAGTAAGCTGCTATTAATGACATTAAGAATTTAATGTGTCTTTTAAATGTTTATAGACACTTGGCACTATTTTAAATGGGTTGAAAGATATTTCTTCTATATTGATTTGGAGGAAATTTATATCCCGCCCTAAATGCATGTGATTCTTACATGCAATTAGGATGCATGTGATCAGTTTAATAGACTGTTCAAGTTACAAGAAATTATTTTAACCTAGTTCCAAGGAAAAATATGTTTAATCAAATATGTATGGATAATCTAAGATTAACAATATTTGCAGGTAAGCAAGTAGTGAGCAATCTCTCTCAAGAGACATATTTTTAACCAAAAGTATGGGTGAAAAGCGATTGGGGTTAGCGATTATTGGCTAAAGCTGCTAACCGTAACAGTTTAGGCGGTTAGTAAAATTCACTAACTGCTTCCGCTATCCGCCTAAGCGGTTAACCGGCAGTTAGCGAGTTAATAACCCTAATAATCGCTAACTGCCTTTTAAAAGAAAATTTAAAATTTTAAAAAATAAATAAAATTTTAAATTTTAAAGAAAACTAAAATGATGTCGTTGGTAGTATGATAATATCCTACTATATACAACATCATTTCTAGAATTTTATATATATTTAAACATAAAACAACGTCGTTTTACGTATTTTTATGTATATAAATATTGTTAGGTTGTATTTGACCTTATTCAATGAGAAAAACCTGTGTTCGTAATTTCTCATTCCTTTCCCTTGTGTTAAGGTAAAGATTGGAGGCGTTTTGGGTTTTGTCATTAAATTACCAAAATGGGAAATTGTTGGGTTTAGTTTGGCTTTATTTAATGATCAAAAAATTTGTTTGTATTTTTCTATTCTTCCCCAAGTGTCGAGGTGAAGATTGGATATTTGTTAGAGTTCTTTGCCTTCCCCATTGGATGGGGCGTTAGAAGGAGCCCGTGATAGGACTGAAGGAGTGCTCTCTGGTTTTCCGTCAGGAGCCCCATCAAGACGGGACATGTGACAGGAAGTTTTTGTTTTCCAATCAGAAGTCATGCAGAACGGGACATGTAACATGAGGCTATTGGCTCCTCATCAGGAACCTCGTCAGAACGGGACATGTAATGGGAGGTTATTGTTTGCTCATCAGGAACCTCATCAGAACGGAACATGTGACAGGACCAAAGCTGAAGCTACTGTTTTTTCGTTAGAAGGTACATTATGACGGGCTCATGATGACAGGTATTTAAATCTACTTTTTACTCTTTGCGTCTTAATGAGGATTAACTCCCGTTATGACAAGGGTGTTTCAAAATACAGATTTTGGTCTTCGCGTTAGAACAGAAGAAAATCCACGTTAATACGGAAATAAGTAAAATTTCAAATCTATATATACCTGTCCCATTTTCTGCAGAACTATTTGAACCTCTCAATTTCCATTTATGCTCTTCTGAGTTTGGAGATTCCCAGTGAAGAAAGGGTTGGTAGAAATGGTGAGGGAGCCATTGGGGGATGTGGAGGTGTGTGGGTAAGGTGAGCTATTGGTACCGTCAATGAAACCATAAAGATCATGGTCTAGGAGGAAGGGTTCGACTTGAGTTTTCCAAACCAGAAAGTTTCTCTTGTTGAGCTTGGTGATAGATTAGGCCAAGTTGGATATGGGTGATGTAGGGTTGTTTTGATTGGTGGGTTTTTGATTTGTTGTAATGTAAGAGGGTTGAAGGAGAACCAGAGTTTGAGGATGAAGAGGCCATTGGGTTTGCATCTGGGGTGTTTGAGAAAGAGCTTCAAAGACGAATTGGAGGGCAACGGGTGCTAGGGACTACGTCGTTAGTTGTTTGTTTACTGCTCTGATTCAATAAAGATGTAGGTATTTAGAAGGTTTGTATCCTACATTTTTCTCTATTGATGTTAATTTGATAGACTTATGACACACACGTTGTTCCAAGAGGTAGCTCAATCAGCTGGGATCATGCCTAATGAAGTGGATGTCACTAGTTTGAATCTTCCTCCTTCTCTTGTGTGGACATGTCAAAAAAAAAAAAAAAAAAAACACACGTTTGAAGTTACATAACAGGAAATAAATACAAAAGAAAAAATATTTTGTTTCCTTACTTGGGCTAGTTGTTGCTTGATTCCTTATTTGTTTTATTTGCTTTTGTTGCCTTATTAGTTATAGCCTTGCTTTATATGTGGTTGCCTTGTGTATTTGGTTTCCTTCTGTGTCTGATGATTCAATTTTGTTTAGGCCAAGTAGATATATTGCTATTATTTGAATGTAGACTAACAATTTTGATTGCAGCTAAGACCCTCATCGAGAAGCATCATGCAAGGGCAATCATGGGCGTCAGAGCATGGCAGGAGGCAATATTTGTTGCACAGCTTGGCAATAAATCCCACGTCCCTATCGTATCACTATCAAATGAAGCCCCACCGTTGGCCTCTTGCCGATGGCCATTCTTAGTTAGTGCTGCTCGCAGCATAGATTCTCAGATGAAAGCTGTTGCAGCTATAATTCAGAGTTTGCATTGGCGAAAAGTTAACATCGTCTATGAAGACTTCAACCCAGCTGTCAGTGGCATCACTCCGCACATCATTACCGCCATAGAAGAAGTTAATGCGGAGATTAATGACCTTTTGCCTCTCTCTCCTTTTTCTCCTTACCCTTCTATATCATAAAAGCTGGAGATCCTAAAAAATGGACAATGCAGGGTTTTCATTGTTCACACTTCCATTACATTAGCCACTAAAATCTTCAAGGAAGCGAGTAAGATGGGAATGATGGGGAAAGACTTTGTGTGGATCACCACCAATGACATTACAAGTCAAATAGATTCACTTAATACATCATCCATCATCTCGATGCAAGGTGTCTTAGGAGTTAAGACCTACTTTTCCACCTCCAAAAAACGCTTAAAAGATTTCCAATCTAAATTTCAAGTTATATACGTTTCGTTTGCAATATCCTGATGGGCCACTTCCGAAACCAGAAGCTTCTACCTTACAAGCCTTACAAGCCTATGATGCTACATGGGCAGTGGCTCTTGCATTAGAAGGAAACACATATTTGAGAAATAGTGTTGATAAAATGAATGGAGAACAGTTGTTAGAAGAAATAATGAAAAGTAATTTGGAAGGGTTGACTGGTGCATTCAATTTTACTAGGCATAAATTGGCTCCAGTTCACATTTTTTGCATCGTTAATGTGGCTGAAAAAAGTTACAGGGATCTTGGATTACTGGACGGAGGGGTTGGGCTTCTCAGAGAGAATCCATAAGCCAAGCAATTATAACAAGTCGATGAGCATTCAAGGACAAGTTTTTTGGCTGGGTTGCCCCTGGTTAGTGCCAAAAGGATGGGCGATACCAACTAGTCATGGAGGCCGACTGAAAGTAGGAGTACCTACAGGGAGCACATTTAGAGAATTTGTGAATGTGAGATATGATCGTCCGGGGAGCGATCCGGTCATCAAAGGGTTTTCCATCGAAGTCTTCAAAGCCACATTAGCACTTCTACCATATGACATGCCATATGATTTTATACCATTTGAAGGCACCTATGATTCTTTGGTAGAACAAGTTCATGTTAAGGTGAATTATTTTTTATCTACTGCATAATTTTTATACTACATACTCAGTTAGACAGTATACTAAACGCTTTTTCTAGTTTTATTCTGTAGTTGTTTTGAATCCATTCATCTACAATTGCAACATAGAATTTTTTTTGGATGAATAAGAATCCTTTTACAACAACAAAGAAGAATACAACTCACTCTCTAGCAAGACATTGGAACAAAGCTACAACATAGAGCAGAACGACACATCACTGCAACACACCCTCACCAACAAGTACAACCAAAGAAACACCCAGGAACTTAGCCTCCTACTATCAACCCATTACAATCCAACCCCATTTAATACAACTCCAGACTTTGTATATATCTATACATCCTAAACAAACTATACTTGTGGGCAAACAAAACCAGACAAAGAATACAATCGTGGAAACCCGATCTACTGCAGATAGACTTATTCAGTAATGAATCTTTGAACACTCTCCATCCCCTATAACTCGACTTCTGATATCCCAAGCTACGCTTTTCATCATTTGGTCCTCTGAATTCACCACATTCCCATGCTTCAAGTCATTTCTTCTCCTTCAAAGACGATAAATGATAGCTCTCCAAAACCCAGTTTGCACAAGCTAGCTTTTAAGCTCCTTCCCTTTAGATCAGCAGTACCCCATTTCACAACCTCTTCCCAAATCAAAGGAGGATAAGCTATCAGACATTTACCCATCACCTCCCTCCAAATGCTAAATCTACATTGAAAGAAAATATGATCCTTATGTTTAGTATATCCCCTGCAGAAAGTGCACAATGTATCACCTCTCTAATTCCCCTGCAATAATTGACTACCAGTTGATAAGCAGTTGAAAGCAAGCCAAGTAATAAAAGAGTGCCTTATAATAGCCAAAGGAAACCACGCCAAAGACCACACCATTGAACTTCCACCTACTTAGTCCCAATCACACCCCATGTATTCTCAATCAAGAACAAACCTTTCAAAGTAACCACCCAAACTAGCAAATCAAAATTTCTTCTCTCCGCTAGATCAAGTTTGCTTTGATTCTCACGACAAAAATTATGAGTGTTAGTAACAGTGGTTTAGTAACGTGTCACTAGGGTTAACACGTTACTAAATTTTAGTAACATGTATATAGTAACGTGTCTGGCGTGTTAGGAATTTGATTGTTGCTAAATCCCGTTTAGTAACGTGTTAAGACTGACACGTTACTACTTAGTAACGTGTCAAAAACTGACACGTTACTAAGTATTAGTAACGTGTCAAAAACTGACACGTTACTAAGTATAGTAACGTGTCAGAAACTGACACGTTACTAAGTAGTAACGTGTCAGTTTTTGACACGTTACGATTTTGTGCATAAAAATTTTTTTTTTTTTTTTTAAATTAATTTCTCCAAATTTTGTTTATTTGTACACACCTGATCATACATCATAAATTGCTCTCACCATACATCATCAATTGCTATCAACATACATCCATTTCTCAAGTCCTATCCCAACATTCCCCACAACATATATCCATTTCATGTCCACAAAAATTGATATATATATATACAATAACATTGTTGTATATTACGTCATTGTCCACAAATAAATTATAACTATATACATATACATTAACAAAACCTTAAACATACAAGTTAAGTGATTCTCGAGTACATTACGTATAAACACCCCAACAAAAAATCTGGTGAACACCATCATAACGGGTTGACTTCTCCGCACTCACTGCAAATGATTACACAACAATTAGTCAGCAAACAAACACTCGAACAATCAATCAGGAATCATCAAGTCCTAAGCGACTAACTTCGTCAAACTATACAAACGTCATACTCAACAATATTTAACAGTAGTGAAGTGAATAAACAGACGATAAATAACTTCAACGCTATAGCTATACTGCCAACACACACCTTAGAGTACAACGCTATAGTTTCAATGATAATCCAAACTGTGAAAATGATCTAAAATTACAAAGCATATATATGATCTACGCGTATCCAGCATTTCCACAACCACAACACATATTAATTTGTATTCCTAATTCCAAGTATTTTGAGTTAAGTATATACGCTATTTATAAATATTCGATAATAACTGGCGCGAAATAAGTCATATGTATACATACGGGCTTGCTGAACCAGTGGTACAATGTCTTGATAAGCGAGACTTTTGTCCACTCGGGGTCCGTTGTGGGTGTTCGTTTTGATTGTCATCCTCAGCTTCTAGCCTTACGTCATCTACACATATTACGGTATAAATGTGTTATACACATGCATGTATTCCAAAAACATATGAACAAAGTGTGATTACCAAACAAATTTATTAACTATTAAATTGATAGCCATTTTAGAAGTTACTCGTATTACTTTAAGAGAAACAAAAACTAATATAGTTTTACCTGGTCCGCTAGCTACTGAGGACCTCACAATCGCACGGACTGGGGATTCTAAGTCTGGCGGAGCTCTAACATTGGTCACCTTTGGCTCGGAGACATGTCTCGAGCTCTCAAGCACACGAAGTCGGGCCTCATACGCCGCCATCTGTGCAGCCATAAGTGCGTTAAACTCCGCAGTAATCTCAGACCTCTGCTGTGCCAACTGTGCAGCCATATCTATCTTGTGCTGCTCCCTTTCAGCTCCGAGTGCTCTTTCAATCATTTCCGGGACATTTGAGCTTCTTGGGTTCTGTGAGGATGGTTTATAGTAAGAGTAGATGTTGCCGTGCGTAGGAAGAATATTCTTACTAACCCCCCGAACACGACCCGCATATTCTGGCTTAGAGTTGTGCACTTGGGCGTATACGTCGTTTGGTGCCCACCGAATGGTCCCATGAGGAGCGTCTGCCAATTTTCCAGGATCGTTTTCCACTAGCTCCTCCATCAACAACTGTAAGTTACATTACATCAAATCATTGTTATTTATGTTGTCCATCACAAATAAATATTCTATACACAAATACAAATAAAAAGATGAAGGGTGTAAACAACATACAACTCTCTCCTCGACCACCCGATTTGGGAAGCTACCGTCTGTCTTTTGGTGAGTCTTGATGTAAGCCTTCGCTCGAGTAAGAGTTATGCCCGTATTAATTAGCTGCAATTAAAAACCCACAACACAATCCATATGTTAGTATGTATATTAAATTAATGATGACATATATATGTATATAAATGGTTAATGACAGACATACCTCCTCATTGCATAACCTTGCCAAGCTCTTCGAGCCAGTGCAGTGTGGTGTGTTATTCTTGGCTCGTATCTCTCTCATATGCTGAGCAAAGTCCTACACGTACACAACACATATACGTTATTAATTTGTGACACATCTTTATAATATCAAACTGTTACTGAAACTACACAATTGAAATTAACTTAGTAACCTACTTGATACGCGGGATCACACCATTGCTCCAACAATATATCCACGTCTGTCGTGTTGTACTCTTTAAGGAGCTGGGACATCCTTTGCTTCACTATCGTAGGCGTCTCACCTCGTTGAATATGGAGTGTCGCTCTAAAGTCATGTCTCCAACGCCTCAACTTGTCGCCCATGTCACGGAATGCGTCCTTCTTGATCGCCACAATGTCAAAGCCAGGCGGGATATAAAACTGCGTCTGCATAAGTTTCAAATTGAGAAATTATGACATGTACATCAATTAATCGTTAGTACCAGTGAGTCAAATAACTGCTATGTACAGTTGACTGTAAATTGAGAATTTCGTAACGTTTCACATACCATCAATGAGCTCCACAAGTCCTCCTTCGTGTTGTCGGGTACCTTCAACCAGTCGTCAGATATCCTAAGGAAAGCCCCGCCCCTAACAACCTTGCCCGTCACCCGTCTAAATTTTGACCCGCTTAGTCTTACTGGCTGCCACGATCCATTATACTCCATCACAATCCTTTTCCCAAGGGGGATGTCCCATACCTTGCGCGACGTATTTATATGCAACACTTCAATATTATTCTGTGAATCTGCATTGATGTTTAACACACAAAAATTAAAAAATACCGACATTAATCGGAAGTGAATGCTTATAAATAGAATAAAATATATAAACAAATACATACTTATTTCAACATTGACTACTATACATACCTATCGTCCGAACCTCGCTGATACCCAACACTTGCCCAGCAAGTCCAGCTGGCTGGCCGTCCAATAAGTCAGCTGTCTCCACCTCAATGTCCTCATCGGCCTGCGTATCACTATCATCCACGCGTGCCATGCTGTGTGGCGGGCGATCAAAAAAGTCGTGCAGCAACCGACCCAGCTGGGTCAAATTTGCTGGCGGGGATTGCAAATCCGGAGATTGCCCGAACTGGGTAAGGCCTGTCCGACGGGATGGGTCAAGCAAATCTGGGTTTACTTGACTCGAGGAGCCTGGAATATCTTCATTATTGTTGAAGATATAATTATGTGTCGCAAGGGGTGGCTCGTCTACATGCTCTGGAAGTATCGGTCGATACCCTGGCTGCTGACGCAGTAGCATAGCAATGTCCTGCGCCTCACTGTCATTAGGGTCGAACAGTCTCGACCCACGTCCACTCGTAGTCTGTCGCGTAGAAGACGGTGTCCCTCGTCCTCTTTTTGTCCTCCCTCGATTACTCATACTACCCTGCAAAATAAACGAGCGCGGGATTAGTAATCTATACAATGTATTAGATATACAATAAATGTTTAAATATACACCAACAAACCAATGAATGACAATCAATGTATAAATATATAACAAAGTCAAACATGTACACAATATTGAAATATAATGTGATAACATACGCTTCGATCGGTGCTAAATCTTGTCGAACGTATTCGACGTCATCATGCGGATCATCAGGATTTCTGTTCAATACTAGTGGCTCACTCTCGTGGTAGTTGACATGATCATCATGAGGCCCTTGGCCCTGACTAACGTCGTATACGTTTCTAGGTTTTGTCCTTACAGCACAAGCCCAATCTGGGTTCCTTTCATCTTCGACGTAAAAAACTTGTTCCACTTGAGATGTCAACACATACGGTTCATCAGTAATCAACTCTCCCGTATGGACAAGGTTTTTAAAGTTCACAAACGTTAAGCCATACTTGTCCACCTTATATCCCCTGTCCAATGTGTTGTCCGCCCAATCACACTTAAACATAACATACTTCGTCCTATCGTAATACTCCACCTCAAGTATTTGGGTTAGCTTCCCGAAGTATATTTGGCCATCAACAGTTGGCACGCACACCCCACTGTTCTGCGACCTCTTTCCCACATCATGTGCAACCGTACAAAACAACTTGCCGTTCACAACATATCTATTATACTGGACTGCTGAGATCATCGGCCCTCTACAATGTATTACTAGTTTCTGACCCATTTCATTCCTACGTCGATCGTCCAAACGATCGACCTGCGAGTATAATATAATGAAAGTCGCATAGTTAGTGTGTTGAGGGAATAGAAATAAGAATCAAATACAAGAAATTTAATGGGCACACATGACATTAGTCTTACGTAGTCACGGTACCAATGGAAAAATTGCTCAACATGTTGGGTTTCCAATTGATCATCCGTGAGTCGCCCCCTAATTCTTGGTTCCCTAAGTGTATCCATGTGCATCCTACAATTTCAAATTAAATATGAAAACCATAAGATACAACTAAGGGTGTAAGATAAATGAACATTCTATGCTATAAACCGACTCACATCCGTAATTGGAGAAACTCGTCCGAGTTAAACATAATATAACGGTGGATTTGAGTCAATGTGCGTTTGTCGAGGTCGACTCGTGTCCCAGCCCCTTTAGACCCATCCGGGTTTCTTTGCGGCCTATTGTGAAATGTCGGTACGTTATCTAAATAATGAGAGCAAAACGTCACCAACTCAGTTGCAATATACCCCTCCGCAATGCAGCCCTCAAGAGCCGCTTTATTTCGCACATTAGATTTAAAACCCCCAAGGCTCCTACATATCAAAGCAGTCAATCATTGGATTTAATTGTTTTTAAATAAATGAAGAGAGAAAAAATGTAAGTCTTGCGTCAAATTAACTTTACCTCTCTCCCGAATACATCCACCTATATTGTACAGGTTCACCGAGGCGGCATTCACGGACAAGATGCACGACAAGATGAACCATGCTCGTGAAAAACCCAGGTGGAAATACCTGCTCCATCTTGCACAAAGTGATATAGACATCACTCTCAATACGATTCATATCCTCTGCAGTCAATGCCGTCGAACAAATGCCTCTGAAGATTGCAGACATTTCAACAAGGGGTCTAACCACTTTATCTGGCAGTGACGTAGCACGCAATGCAATAGGAAGAAGTTGTTGCATCAGTACGTGATTGTCATGGCTCTTCAAGCCTGAAATCGATCGGTCTTTAAGATGTACACACCTGGAAATGTTCGAGGCATATCCGTCGGGCACCCTAACATTTCGAAGAACTTTCAAGAAACTAGTTTTATCTTCATTGGACATCGTGTGACAAGCTGGGGGCATATAGATTATCCCATCTGCCGTGAACGGATGAAGTGTAGGTCTCAAACCCAATTCTTGCAAGTCTTTACGTGCTTCAAGGTTGTCCTTTGTTTTCCCTTTGATACCCAATAATGTGCCTATTATGTTGTCCATCACATTTTTTTCTATGTGCATAACATCAAGATTGTGTCGTAATAAATTATTGTTCCAGTACGGCAACCTAAAAAAAATACTTTTCTTCTTCCACACAACATTATCATTATGAGTCCTCTTCCTATTTGATTTATCAATGGGCTTTGACTTACCAGCGCTCTCATCCCCAAATACCATCCCTTCTAACTGTTTTAGAATTTCATCTCCACTTGGCACATTGGGGGCACATTCTAGTTCTTGGCTACCGTCAAAAGTTCTTTTGTTCCGCCTCCATGGATGATCCATGGGCAAGTATCGCCTATGCCCCATAAAGCAAAATTTTTTCCCGTGTTTTAATTGTCTAGACTTTGTTGCATGCATACAGCAAGGGCATGCCTTTCCACCCCCGGTGGGCCACCCGGACAAGCTTCCGTATGCGGGAAAGTCATTAATTGTCCACATCAACTGTGCTCTGAGCATAAAATTCTTTTTCAGGGAGACATCAAATGTTTGTACCCCTACATTCCATAGTTCATGTAATTCTTCAATTAAAGGTTGCAGGTAAACATCTATATCAATTCCAGGTGAACTTGGACCTGGAATAATCAAAGATAATATAAAAGAAGTTTGTTTCATACACATCCAAGGAGGCAAGTTGTATGGTACTAGCATTACAGGCCAAATACTGTGGGATGTGCTCAAGTTTCCAAAAGGATTAAACCCATCTGAGGTGAGGCCAAGCCTTACATTCCTGCTGTCCGCTGAAAAATCCGGATATAAATTATCAAATGACTTCCATGCTTCACCGTCGGCCGGATGTCTCAACACACCATCTTTTGTGCGGCCGTCTGCATGCCATCTCATATGGAGCGCAGTATGCTGCAACATAAACAACCTTTGTAGCTGTGGTATGATTGGAAACCACCGCAACACTTTCATTGGACGTCGCTTACTCGACGTTATGGGCTGCCCATCCTCGTCTAAATAGATTTCATCCTTCCATTTAGATTCTCCACATTTAACACATAATTCTAAATCCTTATTGCCCTTCCAGAACAACATACAGTTATTACGACAAGCCGGTATCTTCTCATACCCGAGTCCCATATCCCTTAGAAACCTTTTCGCCTCATATGTATTACCGGGCAAACCCCCATCATCTACAGGAAGCAACTGATTGATGAAATCTAGGAAAGCTGAGAATATCGTATTACTAACTCCACCCACACACTTCAAGTTATACAAATGTAGAGTAGCACTCAGTTTACTGTGTTTGGTCTTCTCATGAAGTGGCTGGTTCGCGTTTTTAAGTAAGTACTCGTACTTTCGTACGTCACATTCATCGGCTTCATCATGCACAATGTGTTCTTCCTCACCTTCCACCTCGACCTGATGCTCACAATTGTCTTCCCTGACTTCGTGCATGCCAAATAAATCACGCAACAGGCTGTGCATATTTCCACCTTGTTCTCCGCTTTCACCCGCATGTACGGTCGGACGGTTCAAATGAGCGTCTTCAACTGGAGCTCTTACAGGCCTCTCGCCGTGAAAAATCCATTGTTGGTATTGTGGCCACATTCCTTTCCCCGCTGTCAAGTGCTCGTAAACCAACCCTGGCGGGTGTTTCCTGTTGTTTCGACACATCTTACAAGGGCACGCAATAAGTCCATCTGGAGTTCTACAATTCCTAACTGCAAAGTCTACAAATGATTTACACCCGTCTCTGTATTCCTTCGTACCCCTAGACTTCGTCATCCAACTCTTGTCCATAGCGTTACTATGTACATTAAGTAAGTCGAAGTTAGTTTTGTAATAACCATATCGAACATATTGCCCACTAATTAATTTAACTACATTTGTTATGAGGACCCTAAACAAAAGCACTAAATTGAAAATAAAAAAATGAATGAATGTGGAATGAAGATACACTAGCCTCAACCATTCAAGTAACTTTTACAGTATTCAAGGAAAATAAACTACTCTCTTCCAACATCGATCGGTGGAAGAGAATAAAAAAATTTAATGGATCACATGCTAGGATTCCCATTTAATAATATTTGTCTTAATATTTGTCTTAACTTTAAATATTAGAAAAAATAGAGGTTGTATTGGCATTTAACTGCATTTTATATAATATGTTTTCAACAAACCGGATTTGGTCATTCTAATATATATATATATATATATATATATATATATATATATATGGCGACAAACAGAAGTAAACCTCGAAATATGCATGCCAATTTATGAAATCTAGTTAAGAGGAGAGGATCTATTTATGATTCGAATCAAATTTTATTATATTTAATGGTATATATGTTTAAATGACATACAATATATACACTATTAAATACGAATATCAGGAAATCAAATATATATATATATACCATTCAAAAGCCTAACAATTAACAAATAATATGTCATTCAAACAATAATATCAAGAAATTAACCAAAACCCCCAAGACTCCGAATATGCCATTCAAGCAATAATATTAGGAAATCAACCAAAACCCCCAAGACTCCTAATATGCCATTCAAGCAATAATATCAAGAGATCAACCAAAACCCCCAAGACTCCTAATATGCCATTCAAGCAATAATATTAGGAAATCAACCAAAACCCCCAAGACTCCTAGTATGCCATTCAAGCAATAATATTAGGAAATCAACCAAAACCTCCATGACTCCTAATATGTCATTCAAACAATAATATCAAGAAATCAACCAAAAGCCTAAAAATTAACTCCTAATATGCCATTCAAGCAATAATATTAGGAAATCAACCAAAACCCCCAAGACTCCTAGTATGCCATTCAAGCAATAATATTAGGAAATCAACCAAAACCTCCAAGACTCCTAATATGCCATTCAAACAATAATATCAAGAAATCAACCAAAACCCCCAAGACTCCTAATATGCCATTCAAACAATAATATCAAGAGATCAACCAAAACCCCCAAGACTCCTAATATGCCATTCAAACAATAATATTAGGAAATCAACCAAAACCTCCATGACTCCTAATATGTCATTCAAACAATAATATTAAGAAATCAAACAAAAGCCTAAAAATTAACTCCTAATATGCCATTCAAACAATAATATTAGGAAATCAAGCAAAACCCCCAAGACTCCTAATATGCCATTCAAACAATAATATCAAGAGATCAACAAAAACCCCCAAGACTCCTAATATGCCATTCAAGCAATAATATTAGGAAATCAACCAAAACCCCCAAGACTCCTAATATGCCATTCAAGCAATAATATTAGGAAATCAACCAAAACCTCCATGACTCCTAATATGTCATTCAAACAATAATATCAAGAAATCAACCAAAAGCCTAAAAATTAACTCCTAATATGCCATTCAAACAATAATATCAAGAGATCAACCAAAACCCCCAAGACTCCTAATATGCCATTCAAGCAATAATATTAGGAAATCAACCAAAACCTCCAAGACTCCTAATATGCCATTCAAACAATAATATTAAGAAATCAAACAAAGGCCTAAAAATTAACAAATAATATGCCATTCAAACAATAATATCAAGAAATCAACCAAAACCCCCAAAACTCCTAATATGTCATTCAAACAATAATATCAAGAAATCAAACAAAAGCCTAAAAATTAACAAATAATATGCCATTCAAACAATAATGGTTGCAGGAAATCAAACAAAAGCTAAACAAATTTGAGAAATTAAAATGGGTTTCTTCTCACTCCTATATCAAATTTCTCAAACATCAAATTTGAGAAATTTGAGTATATACCTGCAGTATAGTATTGGAGAGGGGGAGAGTGTCGGAGAGTCACCTGGGTTCGACGCCGCCGGGAGGGAGACAACGCCGGCCAACGTAGAAGAGAGGAAACGAGCGGGGGAGAGAGGAGGCAGGGCGCACACGTGGGAGGAGCTAGAAGCAGAAATGCAGCAACGCCGGAGGAGAACCAAACGGCCGGAGGAGGAAGAGAGAAAAAAAAAACTGTTTGGGAGGGGATACACGGTGCTGGCGCGCTGGACTGGAGGGAAAGAAAAGGAAGAAGAAAAAGAAGAGGGAAAAAAGAGGAGAACTTTGGAGGAGAACTGGAGAAGTACTCGTGCAGGGGAAAAAAGATTCAAAAAAAAAAATTATGTGGCAACTTAGTAACGTGCCACACGTGGCACGTTACTAAGTTGCTAAAAATAATTTTTTTGAATCTTTTTTTTTTTTTAAAAAAAAATATATATAGTGTCAAAAAATGTATATTGTGTCGAAAAATATATATATATATAGTGCCGGAAAAACAATTGTTGGACTAGGATTTTATTCTGTAAAAAATTGTGTCGGAAAAACTTCTTCCATCTGGATGTATAAAATTGTCATATACAGAGACTAAAACTATATTGTTTCGACTTGAGGAAACGAACTTAAATAAATACATAATCACATAGAAATATATAATTTGTCTTTTACATATTATAAGAAGAATTTTAAAACTTTTGGGGCCCCCCAATGGTATATGTGAGTCCGCCCATGGTCATATAATTATGCTAACCCATTACTCGCTGAAATGGGTTACCAATTTTTTAATAATGTCTTTCTTGATTTTATGTATTTTTCCCTACATTTTTTATAGGGGTATTTTTATCATTTTAGTTCAAAAAGGGTTACCTTACAAACTTTTTTTGTAGTTTGAGTAGATATTAATGCAATATTTAATTTGAGAGATATTAAAAAGTGAGTGTTAGCTAGTTTCAAGATTTGTTTTTTTCTTTCAAATTTTTAAATAAATTGACAACATGCATATACTAAAATGATTTATTTAGTTTTCATAATAATTTTGTTACATTTTATAATAACATATACTAAAGTAGCTACGAAGAGATCCAATTGTTGCTCAAGTACAAATTAAATTATTCATATTACTGCACTAGTATATAGATAAAGCTTTCCATTTGATATATTTATCATATTGTAATGATAATTAAACTATTTAATTGTGATTTTTAGAAATAATATTCTAGACTATATACAGGGTTGCTAGTATTTTTTTTACATACATATATATATTTTTAAAATAACAAATATGTAACCAAATAATATTAATGGTATTAATTAATTTGACAAAAAATTAGTAACGTGTCAGTTTGACACGTTACAAATTAGTAACGTGCCAAAATGACACGTTACAAATTTGTAACGTGTGGAATTTCACACGTTACAAATTTGTAACGTGTCATTTTGGCACGTTACAAATTTGTAACGTGTCAAACTAACACGTTACTAATTTGTAACGTGTCAAACTAACACGTTACAAATTTGTAACGTGTGGAATTTCACACGTTACTAAAATAATTAGTAACGTGTCACTCTTTGACACGTTACTAATTTGTAACGTGCCAAAAAGTAATGAATAGTTAACACGTTACTAATCAACATAATTTTTGTAGTGTCTGTTACCAAATACTTGGACCTTGCTGGAGGACAAAACCAGTCTTTGCCCTTCATGACACTTGCTAATTTTGCATTAAGGCAGGTGCCCCACATCGTAATTAGCATGGAATCCATACATGTCAAAGAGCACTCCATCTGCGTGCCAATTATCCAGAGATGGACCGATTGACTACCACCAACTTTGAACTTGACAGCATAGACAAGAGCAATTTCAATCTGCTAGAAAATGATAGTTTCTTCGTCCTCCATGAGTTAATTCTTGAGGAAATCCTCTCTATCAGACTAGAGAAATCCAAAACCATGAGTTTTCTAGACAAAATAGGAACTCGTATGTATCTTCTTTTTTTTCTGGAATAATAATAATTTTATTGAAAGAAAAGGGCAAAGCCCTTGTGCACAAAAGAGTATACAATCTAAAAAACAAATTCAATCTATGAGATTCTGAGTAAAAATTAGGAACATTTACAATAAACCAATCCAAAATAGATCTCATAAAGGAGGATTTTTGAAAAAGCACATTGGACTCGCTTTTCTCAAAAAGACACCAATTCCTTTCTCTCTAAATGCTCATCATTAAGAGAGGAGGAATAACTTTCCACATTGCCTCTTTGGGGTGTCCCCTCACTTAAAATTTCCAGCAAAGAAAGTGCTGTATGATGTTACTAGGTATGACCTAAGAAACCTCGAAAATGTTAAGAACCAAGTGCCAGAGATCAGCAGTATACTCACAGTTGATGTGAAGATGATTAATAGTTTCTCAATTCATTTTACAAAGGCAACAACACTTAACTGGATGGAAACCCCACCTTCTAAGGTTATCCACCATGATTATTCTACCTAATGTTGTTGTCCATAAGAAGCCAGTAATGCGAGGAGGGGCCTTTGTTGGCTGCCGACAAGGTTTTTCCCTACTTAAGATAAGATTTTGATTAAACAAAATGGAGCAAGTCATACAAAGATTTATCTAGATGGTTCTCCATCCATCTAGAAAGTTCTCTTCAAAGATTTATCTAGATGGTTCTCCATACATCTAGAAGGTTCTCTTCAAGATTTATCTAGATGATTCTCTATTAATCTAGAAGGTTCTCAATTTGACTTCATCATCTAGATGGTTCTACCTTGGAGGTCAAGTTCATCTAGAAGATTCTAACTTGGGGGCTAAGTTCATCATCTAGATGGTTCTAACTTTTGCTATAAATAGCCAAGGGGCCTTATGCCTTAGTTGATTGATGATTGAGGAAGATCAACAACAACACACAAGAAGAGAAGCCAGGAGAGGAGCGCTTCAGTTATACTCCACAGAGAGAGTTAAGAAAAGAGTGTTTTAATACACCACTGAGAGTGTATATTAGTTTCAACAGAGGTTGTTTCTCTCTGTATTATTTTACTCCTGTATTAACTCAAGTTTTGCATAACTTGAGTAAACACCACGGTAACAAGTTGTTTATAGTGGATTGATCGGAGTTAGTCCCGTGGATGTAGGCCCACTGGGGAACCACGTAAATACTGTGTGTTGAACTCTTGCATTTATCATTCTATTATTATTCTGTGGAGTTCGCACAACCATTGAGTCAAGGGTGTGTCCATCCCTAACCAGTGGTATCAGAGCCAGGCTGACGGTAATACGGTACTATTCACCAACGTCTTTTACTTGAAGATTGTTGTGCAATTTTAATGGAAGGTACAAGCAGCAAAATGGTAAGCCTGAATGGCAGCAATTGGCTGCTTTGGAAAGGCAAGATGTTGGACATTCTTTACTATAAAGATATGTATGCTCCAATTGAAGGTGACACAACCAAGCCAAAGGAGACTTCAGATGCAGAGTGGAAGACATTAAATTTACAAGTAGTTGGTCTCATTCGGCAATGGGTGGATGACAAAGTCTACCATCATATTTCCGATGAAACCAATGCTTGTGAATTATGGAAGAAGCTGACAGCAAGATACGAGCGAAAGACAGCCGTAAACAAAGCCTTCTTGATTCGACAACTTGTTAACTTGAAGTTTAAGGAGGGTGTTTCAGTTTCCGACCATTTGAATAATTTTTAGAGTATTGTAAATCAACTGAACACTATGAAGATGACTCTTGATGAGGAGCTACAAGCTTTGATGCTCTTGAGCTTTCTACCAGATAGCTGGGAAACCTTGGTGGTGTCCTTGAGTAACTCTACTCCCGATGGCAAGATGACCATGGAGCAAGTCACAAGTAGCATGTTCAATGAAGAAACCAGAAGACAGGCTGCTAGGACAAACAGTGCACAAGCTCTTGTCACAGAGAACAGGGGCAGAAGCAAAAACAGAGGTTTCAAGAGTCGTGATAAATCTAAAGGGAGGTCAAAGTCAAGAGGGAGGTCCATTGAAAGAAGAAAATGTTATCATTGCGGCAAGGAAGGTCATATGAAGAGAAATTGCTATGCTTGGAAGCGAGAACAAAACCAAGCTAACTACAGCCAAAGAAAAGATGATGAAAAGAATACAACTGCCACTTGCTTGGGGCAAGATGTGGTAGTTCTATCTTATGGAGCTGGGGATTGTTTGCATGTTGTGGGTAATGATGAGGAGTGAGTTGTAGACACTGCTGCCTCTTACCATGCTACTCCTAACAAGGAAATCTTCACATCATACAAAGCAGGTGACTTTGGTATGGTAAGAATGGGTAACACTAGCAACTCGAAGATAGTTGGGGTTGGTAACATCCGTGTTCAAACCAATGTCGGGTGTATTTTGGTTTTGAAGGATGTTCGACATATTCCTGACCTGCATCTCAATCTCATGTCTGGGAATATTCTTGATAAAGAAGGGTATGAAAGTTACTTTGGCAAAGGAATTTGGAAGCTTACCAAGGGATCTTTGGTGGTGGCCAAAGGCAAGTCTTGTTGTTCATTTTACAAGACGCATATGAAGGTGTGTCGTGATGAGATGTTCGCTGTGGAAGATAGTTCATCTCCAAATGTATGGCACAAAAAGTTAGGTCACATGAGTGAGAAAGGGCTGCAGATTTTGGCAAAGAAGTCGCTCATTCCTGTTGACAAAGGTAAAGCTCTTAATCCATGTGAACATTGTTTATTCGAGAAGCAGCATAGAGTTTCTTTTACGTCTTCACAAAAGAAATCTACTATTCTGGAGAGGGTCTACTCAGATGTTTGTGGACCTATCGAAGTTCCAACCTTGGGTGGCAATAGATATTGTCACATTCATTGATGATGCATCAAGGAAAGTGTGGGTCTATCTATTAAAGACAAAAGATCAAGTCTTTGATAGCTTTCAACAATTCTATGCCATGGTTGAAAGAGAGACTGGAAAGCAGTTGAAGTGTTTCCGTACTGACAATGGAGGAGAATACACTGTGAAGAAATTTAGAAGCTTTTGCTCAGAGCATGGAATAAGGCATGAAAGGACTGTACCAGGCACCCCACAACACAATGGTATTGCGGAGAGGATGAACCGCACCATTGTAGAAAGAGTTAGATGCATGCTCAAAATGGCTGGATTAGACAAGTCATTTTGGGGAGAGGCCACTCTGACGACCTGCTATTTAATCAACCGTTCACCTTCAGTTCCTTTGGGTTTCGACATACCGGAGAGAGTATGGAGCGGAAGAGATGTCTCATATTCTCATCTGAAGGTATTTGGGTGCAAGGCTTTTGCACATGTTCCGAAGGAGAACAAGTTGAAGCTTGATGACAAGGTACTTCCCTGTATTTTTCTGGGTTATGGAAATGAAGAATTTGGATTCAGGCAATGGGATCCAATCAAGAGGAAGATTGTCAAAAGTCGAGATGTGGTTTTCTATGAAGACCAATTCTATGGTGATGCAGATAAACCTGAGAAGTCTAAAGCTGCGATTGAAGATATAGTTGATTTATCTTCCAGTCCTTCTCAGCATACTCTAGACGAGGAAGTTCTGCATGATGCTACACTAGAATTGACTCCCAGTGATGAGCCGGAGTTGCTTGATAATGATGAGGATACTGAGCAAGGGGAGCATCCTCATGATTAGGAAGATTCAAGATCTCAGGTTAGAAGATCTATGAGAGAGCATAGACCGTCATCCATATATCCTACTTCAGAATATATTTTGCTTACTGAAGAGGGGGAGCCAGAAAGTTTCCAAGAAGTACAATCTCATAAGGATAAAATCTGCTGGGTAAAAGCCATGCAAAAAGAGATGAATTCCCTGCAAAAAAAATGATACTATGAGTTGGTAGAACTTCCTAAAGGAAGAAAAGCGCTGAAGAACAAGTGGGTGTTCAAGCTGAAAAGGGATAGCAATGGAAAGCTAGCAAAGCACAAAGCACAGTTAGTAGATAAAAGCTTTGCACAGAAGAAAGCAATGGAGGTCATTCCTTACTCCTTAGTTGTTGGGAGTCTTATGTATGCCATGGTGTGCACACGACCAGACATTGCACATGTTGTAGGTACTATCAGCAGATTTCTCCCAAATCTGGGCAAAGACTATTGGGAAGCTATGAAATGGATCTTAAGATATTTGAAGGGTACTTCCAATTTATGCTCAAGGACAAAGCATATTGATGTGAGGTATCATTGGCTATGTGAGGCGATAGACAAGAAGCAAATGAAGCTTGAAAAGATCCATACAGAAAAGAATCCCTCTGATATGTTGACTAAGGTGGTTTTGACTGGGAAGCATGAGCTATGTTCCCAGTTAGCCGGTTTAAACTTCCTGTGAGTGAAGTTAGTCATGGCTTGCTCCTCTAAGTAGGGAGGGGGAGATTTATTGGCTGCTGACAAGGTTTTTCCCTGCTTAAGATAAGATTTTGATTAAACAAAATGGAGCAAGTCATACAAAGATTTATCTAGATGGTTCTCCATCCATCTAGAAAGTTCTCTTCAAAGATTTATCTAGATGGTTCTCCATACATCTAGAAGGTTCTCTTCAAGATTTATCTAGATGATTCTCTATTCATCTAGAAGGTTCTCAATTTGTCTTCACTATTTAGATGGTTCTACCTTGGAGGCCAAGTTCATCATCTAGATGGTTCTAACTTTGGCCATAAATAGCCAAGGGGCCTTATGCCTTAGTTGATTGATGATTGAGGAAGATCAACAACAACACACATGAAGATAAGCCAGGAGAGGAGAGCTTCAGTTATACTCCACAGAGAGAGTTAAGAAAAAAGTGTTTTAATACACCACTGAGAGTGTATATTAGTTTCAACAGAGGTTGTTTCTCTTTGTATTATTTTACTCCTGTATTAAGTCAAGTTTTGCATAACTTGAGTAAACACCACTGTAACAAGTTGTTTATAGTGGATTGATCGGAGTTAGTCCCGTGGATGTAGGCCCACTGCCGAACGACGTAAATACTGTGTGTTGATCTCTTGCATTTTTCATTCCATTATTATTCTGTGGAGTTTGCACAACCATTGAGTCAAGGGTGTGTCCATCCCTAACAGCGTTAACCTTCCAAATACTTCTTCAAGGGAATGAACTATATGCTCACTTGACTGTAACATGTTATAATATCGCTTTGCTGCAAAGCTGTGGCTGCTAGATGGTGTCCACAACATACTATCCACTTTTTTCGGGCGAGTTTTCGAGGAGTAAAATAGATTGAGAAAGGAGTCAAGAGATTCTACTTCCCAATTATGGGCTGCCCTAATAATGCTTGGATTCCAATGGATTGGGGAACCGGAGAGGTCCAAGTAGTCTGACATCAAGGCCTCCTTGTTACAAGCTATGGAGTAGAATTCTGAAAATGAATAGTTCAGAGCCCCTTCTCCACAACACACGTAATGGCAAAAGAAAATGCGGGAACAATCCCCAACCTTGAAGGAAACAAAGTTGGAAAATTATACCCAACCTTTTCTAATATAACTCCAAATACTCACCCTGTAAGGTCCTCACGATTCCTTTGAATCCAATCGCCTCTCTGGATCCTGTACTTTATAAAAATCACCTTTCTCAATAAAGAATTTTCCTCATGCCTGAATTCCAAAGCCATTTTCCGAGGAGAACTTTCTTGAAAAACATGAGATTTTTGATACCCAACCCCCTTTAGGAATTGGGGAGCAAACAACCCTCCAATTCACCACATGTATTTGGGTTCCCCCCCTGGATCATCCAAAAGAAAATTGTAAGGTGTCCCCTCACCCACTTAAACAAGTAGATCTTCTAACTAATCATTTTTTTTTTTTTTTTTGTTGACAACCGAACTCAAATGACTTTAGGTTTGAAAACAACACCTAGAGGGAGACCCAAGTATCTTAGAGGAAGAGAAGAGATGTTACAATAGTGATAGCCCCGCACTCAAATGACTTTAGGTTTGAAAACAACACCTACAGGGAGACCCAAGTATCTGAGAGGAAGAGAAGAGATGTTACAATAGTGAATATTGGCTATCTCCTCAAAATGCAGAACCTCCCCTATGAGAACTAACTTAGGTTTTTGGAGGTTCACCTTCAATCACGTAATGGCCTCAAAACACAGGAAAATGTGACCCAAATTAAGAATTTGATCATTGTCTGTGTCACATAGAATAAGTGTATCACCTACAAATATGAGATATTTTAAAAGGGGTATTGTCAAGGTTGTCTACTTGAAATCCTAATAATAAACCCCCAACCATTGCTCTAGAGAGCATCCATGACTATGACATGGAGAAGGGGCGAGAGAGGGCTCCCCTTGGAGAAGGCCCCGAGTACTTACGAAGAAGCCATGCGACCTACCATTGATTAGGACAAAAAAATGGGCCGTGGAAATATGAGCAGAAATCCACTTCCTCCATTTAGTACCAAACCCACTACGCATCAATGGATAAGAGAGGAAATCCCAATTGACATGACCAAAAGCCTTGTCTAGGTCTAGTTTGCATAAAACACCAGGAAATCTCGATCTCATCCTACTGTCCCAGCACTCGTTGGCTATAACTGTTTGAAAAACACTATGCCGACTCCAAAAACTTGTTTATCACAATTTATGCGGAATTAATACTATGAAGCAATAAACAATTCAATCACCCAAAATATATAAAGTAATAAAGACACAGACATAGATATTTTGGTTACGAAGAAGAAACTTTTTAGAAACCGATCTAAAAGTAAAACCTCTCTGGGGTAGCCAAACCCAGGAAATCACTATCAAAAGATTATCCAGAGATTACAGACATTAGGAATACTTACAACCCTTTGCAAGACCTTGGCTCTGTAAGATCAACAAGCCTACAACTCGTCTCCTTGCTCACAATCTTCTTCAACGTGATTCTCCTTTACTGGACTCTTCCGATAGACTTCTCAACCGTAGATTTATCAAAGGAATAACTAAAACTCTAAGAGATTCAATTTAACGCTCACCACATATGATCTCTCTTAGCACAACCTCCGACGAACTCTCTGGGTGTGAAAATTCGTGCCTCTCTCTTCTATAATGATGTATATATACCCCCGACAAAACCCTAGACCTAACCCACTTAAAATCATGTTTTTGGGCCAAAAACTTATGGGATGTCCGGATAGGTTAATGGGCTGTCCGGGCAAAGCCTTGCGGAGCAAAAATAGAGTTTCTGGAAATGCGGTCCGGACCCGGGGAAGGCATGTCTGGACAGGGCATGCAATGGGTGAAATAGCATTCTGGAAATGCTGTCCAGACTTGATCAACAGCTCCGATCGATAGGCGTTTGTGGTCCGATTGACTTGAAATTTTGCAGGAACGTTCATAACACATGAATCTACATTATGAACGGTGGAGATTAGATTTTGAGCATTTTATATCAGTATTTGAGCCTATAAACAGTAGTATCTGCATTTTGGAACTGAATTAAGCCAACACAAGAACTAACAAACTCCTCCTTTGGCAATTCAGTTACAAAACCAAAATGCCGAGCCAATCCCATCATCTTCCCATATTTACTCCCCCTTTTTGTTACAGAATGACAAAAGGTCTTCATGTTTCCTGAAACACTTAATAAAATATATAAAGGCATATGTGGAACAAGAAGACATAAATAAAACTCATGATAAAAAGAATGACGTAGAATGCATGATCATAAAGAAACATCCGCAAAAGTCCCCCTCAATGTATGACTCAATTAACAACAAGAAACTGAAAATACAAAACATGTTTCTCCCTTTCAAAAGTCAAATGAACACAAATGATATACACATCAATGACTCATGTATTACACAACGAATATCCCAAACATGCTCCAAATATGCAAAATATGCATGAGACTAGTGATAAGTGCTAAATATTGCATATTTGGACCCCTTTATTTACATTAGTTAATCCTTTAGCTGTGTCGTTATTTAATATTTTGTGTTAGTTTTGTGTTTTTAGTATTTTGTAGGTCATTGAAGAAAAACTGCAGTTTTAAAGGGAAAAATGCAAAGTTTGGAAGAAAGAATACTTTGAGAAGACCTAGTTTGTGTTGTTAAGTCTAACCAAATCCAAGAAAAGGTTAAATCAGATTAAAGTTCATATTGGATAAGATTTCGGATCGGATTCAAATTCAGATTCTGCGTACGTCTTAGTATTTTGATCATAACTCTCCGCTCAAATATCGGATTGAAGTGATTCAAATGGCATTGGAAAGCTAGCTTAAAATACTACAATTTGTTGTGAAATAGGATTTTCGTAATTCTGACAGTTTCTATGCCAAAATCGACCTGCAATTAAAGGACACAAATCTGGACGAATCCTATTCCGATTTCAGACTTCTATTTTAACTGGGAGACAGACCTCCGAATTATCTAAGTTTACTTGGACTTCTAGGACTTCCCTAAGCCTATAAATAAACTTCTTTGCATTCAAGAAAAGTGACACAATCCTAGAGAGCAAAATTCTACAGTTTTTCTCTTTTTAGTTTAGGTTTTCTTTAGTTTATGTTTTATTTTTATGTGGAGCTAAATTCCTAACTAAGGTTGGGGATGAAGCCTCACCGATGAAGAACAACATCACTTTTATGTAAGTTTTTATTATTCTGATTTTATTGGGTTATTTTATTTCAATTGTTTTACTTTTAATCAATTGTATGGATTGATTCTTGGATATCTCTTGTGATTCAAGGATACATGTGATGATTTGAGATAATTTTATATGATTGATTGCTTGGCTTTTAACTCATAAAAATTGGATATCCCTTGTGATTTGTTCTACGGATATATCTGGTGTTTCAATTGAATTTGGATTCCTTTTGTGATTTGGTCAATGAATGGATACATGGGATGGTTTTGATTAATTCTTTGAAGCATAGTAAAACATATATATGATTTAATTTGTGAGAACTTCAGATTAATATTGATGAACATAAAGTATGTTGTTATGATTTGGTGAGTGTGAATTCCCAAACCTTAGTACCTTTATCCTTAGATTTACTTATTTTATTTAGTTTATGGTTTATCCTTTAATTTTCAAAACTCAAAAATCAAAACCCTTTTGGAACTAGATTAGGATTTAATTAGTTTAGATATAAATTGCTCTTTCAAAAATACAATTCTTTGTGGGATCGACCTCGCACTTGCAATCCATTATATTACAATCGATTCGTGCACTTGCGAGTTAAATAAATTTGCACATCAACTAGAAATGGCAAGAAACTCATATTGCTTAACCGAAGCCAAGAAAATATTCCATTCAACCCATGCTTGTGTGGTGTGTGTGTGTAAGCCATCCAAAGAGAAAAAATTTCGACTTACAAAATGAGGAGAAAGTTTCACCACCATAAGGTTTTGACAAGTATATCAAATTAAAAGTCAAACCTTATCATACTAGGGCCTAGCCACTCTTATCCTATACATTTCTCTTTGTAAAACATTTTGCACAAGTTTGACATAGTGAAATAAATTCCTTTTGGAATATGATCTTTTGATTTTATTTGTTTCACTATCTTGTTTATTTTTCTCTTTCAGAAAGTGTCCTTAAACTTTTGGTGCTTATCACAAAAGAGGAAGCATGAATTTTTAAGTCCTAGGTTCAACTAGCATATGGTCAATTTGAAAAATATGACTAGTCAAAAACCTCATGTTGTTACCTAACAGACCTCAAAATAAAGTGAAACAAAACCTCAATTTAAGTTTAAATGTGTACAAGAGATAAAGCATAGGCAAAATGTACAACATAAGCTCAGGCTTTAGGTAACCACAAAAACAAATCCATTGACACAAATTTTCATCTCATGCATATTAAGAACATTCCAAGACGCAAGGAATTAAATCCATAAAAAGCAACATGAGAAATTAATGGACTATCTAGGTGCATAAGACAAAATAAAGAAAAGAAAACAATCAAAGTAACATATTTTTGTCTTTTTGAAATTTTTCACAAAAGAAATGCACACGAAGGAAAAAAAAAAAAAATGCACAACAAACAAAAATGCAATGCAAAACAAAATAACATGCTTGAATTAAGATTACAACAGGCAAGACATGAATTTCTTTTAGCATTAAACTTTCATCACATCTTATAGGTCCCACTACAAAATAATGATTTGGTTTAATAACTACTTCTAGGTCTTCACAAGACATTACACATTCCTGAACATTTGATTAGCAAGTAGACAAAAATCTTGGTGGTCCGCACACAATATCTCATCTATAAGCTTTTTAAACATCATGATATATGAATTTCTTGAAAAATCCTTTATGAATATGCCTCAAAACAAGAATCTCAAAACAACCATGTATACACTCTTCATACAAAAAGTGTAACAACAAAAACAATGCAATGAATAAACAATAAAGCAAAAACAAAAAAAAATGCAAAGCAAAGAAAAATAACACGCTCTAGGATATTCAAAAATAAGCAAAACAATCAATCCTAGACATGTTATTGACTCACCTAACTTTAGGTGAGATCACTACCACTTTCCCTCCCTCAATGGGTGAATGGTATAATTCTTCCTAACCCAAACCTTCTTGAAAGAAGGTGTAGAGACGTGAACATTTTCAATCTTGTCTAATCTAGACAAACCTCTCATCATCATTGTGCATAACCCCAAAGGTACTTTCCTAGAAACAAAATTTTTATTTTTATGCATATAAGGTTTCAATTTAAAACAGTTGGCTCGAATGTGACCAACTTTTCCACAATGATGACAAGTAGGGATAAACCTTTTAGGAAGTAGATTTCTAGGAGGATGGACGACTCTATACTTGGGGTAAGATACACAAGGTTCAATATGAATTTTCTTAACTTTCTGACATTGTGAGGTCGAGGCAGCTGCTGTTTTTCTTTTAACCAAAGATTCTTCTACTTTTTCTGATTTAATAAATATTATCTCGGAAGTAGAATCATTATTAGAAGACAAAGCAACATGACAATCAAAACTTAACTCAGATTTATCAAAATCAGAGTTTTGAGTATACAACATATTCTCAAGGGAATTGCTAGAGAATTTTTCCAATTGAGTTTCTGACTCTTTTAATTTATTCTCTAACAAATCAACTTTAGAACCTAAAACAAGATTTTCAGATTTTAAAGAATCAATTAAAACATGTGATTTGGACAATTTAGTAACAATAGATTCTTTCACATGTTTAAGATCTTGAAAATCCTCCAAACAATTTGTGTATTGATGTCAAAAGAGTGAATTTTTCCAACAAATTGTTGAAGGAGTTTATAAGATCATATTCCCCTTGAGAAGTATTCATAGCAAACAAGAGTCAATAGATCTCACTCAGGAATTTAATCCAAATAGAGTGAACCCGCTCTGATACCAATTGAAAAACGCTATGCTAACTCCAAAAACTTGTTTATCACAATTTATGCGAAATTAATACTATGAAGCAATAAACAATTCAATCACCCAAAATATATAACGCAATAAAGAGGCAGACACAGATATTTTGGTTACGAAGAGGAAACTTTTTAGAAACCGATCTAAAAGTAAAACCTCTCCAGGGCAGCCAAACCTAGGAAATCACTATCAAAAGATTATCTAGAGATTACAGACATTAGGAACACTTACAACCCTTTACAAGACCTTGGCTCTGTAAGATCGACAAGCCTACAACTAGTCTCCTTGCTCACAATCTTCTTCAACGTGATTCTCCTTTACCGGACTTTTCCGATAGACTTTTCAACCGTAGATTTATCAAAAGAATAACTAAAACTCTAAGAGATTCAATTTATCGCTCACCACATATGATCTCTCTTAGCACAGCCTCCGACGAACTCTCTGGGGGTGAAAATTCGTGCCTCTCTCTTCTATAATGATGTATATATACCCCCGATAAAACCCTAGACCTAACCCACTTAAAATCACGTTTTTGGGCCTAAAACTTACGGGGTGTCCGGACAGGTTAATGGGCTGTCCGGACAGGGCCTTGTGGAGCAAAAATAGAGTTTCTGGAAATGCGGTCCGGACCCAGGGAAGGCTTGTCTGGACAGGGCATGCAATGGGTGAAACAGCATTTTGGAAATGCTGTCTGGCCTTCATCAATAGCTCCGATCGATGGGCGTTTGTGGTCCGATTGACCTGAAATTTTGCAGGAACGTTCATTACACATGAATCTACATTATGAACGGTGGAGATTGGATTTTGAGTATTTTATATCAGTGTTTGAGCCCATGAACAGTAACCTCTGCATTTTGGAACTGAATTAAGTCAACACAAGAACTAACAATGTTGAATCTAAAATTTTTCTCTCGCTAATAAATACATGCTAGCTGGTTGAAGCAAGTGCTCCTAACACTTGATCAATCTACTAGCAAGAACTTTCGCCAAGATCTTATAAACACTCTCTACAAAGTTGTGATTGGTCTGAAGTCTCTTACCTCTAGCTGTCCAATCTTCTTAAGGATGAGAGAAATAAAGGTACGATATAGGCTCTTCTCAAACTCCTCATGCTCATGGAAGTTATGGAAGACTCATAAGATCACCCTTCACTGTAGACAAACAAGAGTGAAAAAAAGAAAAAAGAAAAAAGAAAAAGAAAAAGTGAAGTCATACCCCTAGCGCTCTGTCTTCATCCATTCTAGTACTACCACTACTAGGTTTGTTATCGGGATAGTACCCTTTTTCATTTGAAAACGGTCTAAAATATGTTGCTTTAGACCCAAAGGAACTCCACTACATAAAATTGTACTCTTACTAGGATTAGCCACCAGCCCCGAAAGAGTGGTAAACTCATTCAACACTGATTTGATAGGATTTTGTAGAACACAAATCAACCACAAAAAACATAAGTCATACGCACAACACAAATGAGTTAGCTTCCCTTTTCCACATTTTGGATGAAATTCAAACAACTTCTTCACTATGACAGCCTCCTCCAATAATCGAGAAAGAACTTCCATGGCCAAAGCAAAAAAAAAAGTATGGTGAAAGAGGATTTGCTTCCCTAAACCCCATCAATTTATCACACCGAAGTTCCATTCACAACTATAGAAAATCTTGATGTAGTAATGGATTCCTTTATCTACTCAACAAACCAAGGAGGAACACCATAACATAGTAAACAAAGAATCACGAAATCCCAATACAACAAATCATACGCCTTCATTTAATCAACTTTAGTAGTACATCTAGCTCTCCCTTTATTTGATCTTAGGGTAGTCTTTCAAAATCACTTGAGCAAGTAAAACATTCTCACCTATGCTCCTATTTGGAATAAAGGTGGTTTGAGTTTTATTTAGAAGATCTAGACTTGGAAGGAACCAGTTAGCAAGGATTTTGGTAATACACTGCAATATAGAACTTTATAATAAATGAATATTTAGATAAATGAGTTTTCCTTGCATTCAGATAAATGAACATTATGATTACATCATTTCAAAATGGCTTCATTTCGCATGTTAGGGTAACTTTTGGCAAGCTGAACACCTTCACATCCTTAAAAGCTTGTGGAATGAAATGGAAAATTTGACACTCTGCACCAACCATGTAAGTCTTATTAAGTTTCCTCAACTGAATTTTTACCTTGTGTTGAGATACGGCCATAGTTTCCGATCGTTGTGAACATGCAGAATTTTCGCAACCGTATGCTGAGTTGGGTCTCCAGATGTTGATATATATAAAACCTAAAAGATTAGAAAGAGCTTGGTTGTTCAAGAAGCCCTTCACCACCTATCTGTGGGTCTATACAGTTCTAGGTGTTAAAAGAAATTAGATCCTGTATTGGTTGGGTTTGAGCTTAGTTGTGGCTTAATAGTTGTATATAAACCCAAATAAAATAAAATCCAACCAAAGTTTGGACCGTTAGGAATTCAGTTGTTGTGAATGTCGATTTGCTGAGCTTCCAAACATACTCAAAAAACATGTATAAAAAGTGAAAAATTGCAAGATCTTACAGTCTCTGTGTGGCCTAAAAGACTATTCTCATGTTTCAGGCTTTCGCGAAGAGTTCTCCTTATCGACCTGATATTTCCGAAGCAGTTCTTAAAGTGTCTGAAACTAGAAAATTGCAAGACCTTGAGCATTCTTTAACCTCATCCTTCAAGTGCATTGCTGCTCAGCCTGTCGATGATCATAGTAGTCTTGGAATGAGTAGTTTTTGGGGTCTCTTTCTCATCACTGGAGGAACATCCACCATTTCTCTCTTGATATTCATCTTTCGTCATGTTCGCCAAAGATGGTATCAACCTTCTAGAGAAGAGCAACAACATCATAACCTCGCTAACTATGAGTTATTGATGTTTGGTCATGAAATCCAAAATCAATATCAATCATATTTGTAATAAAGAAGTTTGAGTTTTGATCTTCTGTAAATGGAAAATATTTAATGTACATGAAAGCCGATGAATCCCCATACTCGAGGGATTCTATGATCTTAGATTTTCTTTATTTGTATTCCTTTTAAGATCAATTAAAACCGATCATATCTTATAAAGGTTTCGAAAAAGTGGTTTTTTTGTTTGAAAAATTATTTTGAAGTGATCTTACAGTCTCTATGTGGCCTAAAAGACTATTCTCATGTTTCAGGCTTTCACGAAGAGTTCTGCTTATCTACTTGATATTTCCGAAGCAGTTCTTAAAGTGTCTAAAAGTGGAAAATTGCAAGACCTTGAGCATTCTTTAACCTCATCCTTCAAGTGCATTGCTGCTCAGCCTGTTGATGATCGCAGTAGTCTTGGAATGAGTAGCTTTTGGGGTCTCTTTCTAATCACTGGAGGAACATCCACCATTTCTCTCTTGATTCATCTTTCATCATGTTTGCCAAAGATGGTATCAACCTTCTAGAGAAGAGCAACAACATCATAACCTCGCTAACGATGAGTTATTGATGTTTGGTCTTGGAATCCAAAATCGATATCAATCATATTTGTAATAAAGAAGTTTGAGTTTTGATCTTTTGTAAATGGAAAATATTTAATGTACATGAAAGCCGATGAATCCCCATACTCGAGGGATTCTATGATGTTATATTTTCTTTATTTGTATTCCTTTTAAGATCAATTAAAACCGATCATATCTTATAATGGTTTCAAAAAAGTGGTTTTTTTGTTTGAAAAATTATTTTGAAGTGATATATGTAGGCATCATGTGCATCAATTATTGCATAGCGGAAAGTAATCCTATAAGCTTATACTTCAAGAAAATGAAGCAATAATATGCATAAACGAAAGCACAAGAAAAATGTACCTACATGGATTTTCGGCCACTCCTTAGCTTGTTAGGCAATTTGAATTTTCTTCTTGCATGTTAATGAACGCCACGAACATAAATGAACAATCCTTCAAGTCTTCTCCTTGATGACTGAAGATGACCAACAGATTGGGTTCTCAAATTGTTTCCAAACAAATCAAAAACCTTGACTACTTGAAATTCAATCCCTTTGGCCCTTGTTTTATAAAATAAAACATGGCCATAAATAAATAAATATTGTTGGGGATTATGCCCATAATCTTAGTAATTTTAGATCCATGATGACATTTAATGTTTGTAATGAATATATATTTTATTCACTAATTAAATTATTTTGAGTATATGACATATAAAATGTCTTTTACATGCCTATTACCAATAATTCATCATGCATCTGAAAGGTCTTGAGGATGACATTGAATATGGCTATGGGTGTGAGTAACGTAGTTATCACACAAGGTTTTAGTTCATAATCCTTGTATTCTTAAAGATATAAAGTTCACAGTTGGTAAATGAAATTGGGGCAATTCTATTTTGAGTAAGACTGTTACACATCAAATCTTGGTGATCTACCATGATCAAGCGCATTGGCATCTTCGGATTGATGTGTAGGTGTTGAGACCCTAAGGCACTGAACAGACCAAGAAGTTTTTTCATAAAGATACTATCTATTAAGAAAAGACAATAACACCTTAATAGACTACTTTAGACTTTGATTCAAAATTCCGAGGAAATTGTGGACTCAGATGTTTTATGTAGATTACTTTGATGTATCCAAGAGTGAGACCTATCATCGGTTGGACTAACCTCAATACATTGGGTAATCGTATGAAACATATTGGGAAAACATTTTCCAAGAAGGAATCCAAATCCTTTGTAAGTAAGCAAAGAGATAAGAAATTTCTCATTGAGATAGATTTTATGGATATTATTCTCAAGACACTAGCTAGAGCATTTTGGTTGGCATACCAAAATATATATGTCATTTTTCACATTATAAGAATAACGTAAAGTTAGTGACTCAAGGATAAAGAGGTAGAGAATTAAGTGGCAGTATCTTTATCCTTAATTATACTATGGAGGAATGATAAGTCAACGTTAAGTAAGTCAAAGCGATTTATTGTTTAATCAAAATATTTATTGGAGTACAGTCACAATTATTTAGTAGAATTAATTGTGAAAAACATAATTACAGAAATATTTAAGCCAATAATTATTTTTCCCTTTAGGTCCCTCACCAAGCTGATATAAGTTAGCCATAGTAAGACTTTTTTATTTATTGGGCTAAGTGTTTTATTTATTTAAAACATGGGCTAGAGAGTATGTATTAGGTTGGGCTTGTGATAAAACCCATAGGCCTAAAAGAGCATGGGGTGTATGAGGCCAGGGAATATTTCCCTGGCCCTATGCATTGGACAGAGGAAACAAGGGGCTGGGATTAAATCGCAGGCCTAACTCTCTAAGTAGGGAGCCGCATGGCCTAAGGAGAATTTCTCCCTGGCCCATGTGCAATGCATGGTGGCTAGGGGAAACCCTAGCCGTCCATGCTAGTCCTAGTTTTACTAAGACTAGGTTTTCTGCTCCTTGTCCCACATTGCTAAGATTTGAAAATTCTCTCCCCTGCTAAGCCTATAAATAAAGAAGAGCCTTAGGTTCTCAAATGATTCCATCTAGTTCTCTTGATACATAGTTTTCAGAAACACTCTAAAAATGACTAGTTCATTGTGTTAACTCACGAAGAACAAAAGTTTAAGATTTGAAGAGTATTGTGCAATTATCAACCTAAATAATAGACGAATAAATGTATGTTTTAATTGTAAGTGCACAAGATCAAAAGGATAGTATAGAAAGCACGTACAAGATCATTCCCCCGATGATTGACATAAATTATGCTTAAAGAGAATTCCTTAAATAATTATTTGAATGAAAGGAGATAAAAGATTTAATTTAAATAATAAGAAGGACAGGTAGGGTCCCAATATCCATCGCTAATCATACTCGAATAAGATAAACAATATGCACAATGCTACAACCATATCAAGATACTTAATGTTTGCCAACCTAAGGGCATGGTATCTACTCCTTAGGCTATTGATCCCCCCAAAGAATGAATTTGGCATGGTATCCACTCTAATTATTTTCTCTCTCAAAGGATTTAGCATGGTATCTACTAAATTGTTCTTCAAGAAAGCATAAATATATGGAGATTGACAAACACATAAAGCCTAGAGCATGGTATCTATTTCCGGTTTTCCATGTTGATTAATCCAAGAACCTGTGATGGGGCTCTTTTGTCACTCTAAAAGGCCTAGGACTTGATCATCCAAATTGACCTAAATAACAAATCCACACCACATGCATATGATGATCAAGCACATTCATAAGGGGAATTCAATAAAATAGGAAATAATCAAGTTAAGTATCAAAACATGAATTGTAGTGAAGCAAATTGAAATCCTAAAGAGACATGATTAGAGCTTCAATCGAGCCCTAGCTAAAGTATTAGTTACACATAATTCGGATGGAAATCATCTTCATAAGAAAATAAATAAGGAAAAGAAGAAAAACCCAAAAATCCTCTTGGTTCTAGCCTCCAATTCTTCTCCCGAGCTTGTGTTCTACTTCTCTCCTTATTTGGACCAATTTAGAGAGTATTTATAGAGTTTGGAACAATCCTAGACGATTTTGTGCAGCCTAACAACTCAAAAATCGAGTTGGAGTTGGATAGAGTCCTTCCAAACCGTGTTTGCTGACTTCACTGTGCTCCAGCACACGATTGCGCTCGATCACAAGGCTTGGGCACTCGATCGCAAGGGTGCGCTTGATCCCACTGGCTTGGGCACTCGAGTGCAGTTCCTTCAGCTTTTTCCCGAAATAACTTTGAAGTATGGAACTTGCCGGAAACGCTTGCTTTTCTTCAAAATCCTAAAAATGCAAGAAAACACAAAAACAACACAAAACGTCAACTTATAACAAAACTAAGACATTAACACATGTGATTTAAGGGCTTGAATATGTAACATTCAGCATTTATCACGCCCCCAAACTTACATATTGCTAGTCTCTTAGCAATACAAAATTGAAACTAAAAAGAACATAAAACAATAACTACTCTACCTCCACTGTCGTGGGAAACATGATTGCATTTAACGTATGCAACAAGCCTTTTAAACCCCTAGGCATGCCTAGTAGGACGAGAGAAGTCTCGTGAGGGTTTAACAGAAATGCTATCCACATACATTATGCAAAAATCATGTCATCCATAAGATTTAAATATCACTTAAAACAATGATTTTTATTCATTACCAAGCTTAAAAGGATAAACTCCATATTCAAAATGAATTGGAATTCCAAAGTCTAACCACTTACAAATGACAGGCTGAGGCATCATAAGTTCAATTTAGTGTAAAGTGAACCACCACATAATTATGAGGTTTCAAATTATTTCCAATGTGCATTGACTTAATACCTCAAAGTTCACTGGGATTCCCATCGGAATGAAAACCATGGCATAATAGTAAGAGCATTTTTTTTTTTTTTTTGTCTTTTTGGTCGGGCCGTGCGATGCTTAGTTCCTTTAAGCTTTCTAATTTGATCCATGTAATGAGTGTTAGACCAATGCTTCCCAAACCAGATGGTTTTAGGAAACTAGGTGTAAGAACATTCATATGGGCTTACTAACTCGAGTCAAAAAGGCTACAAAACCAAATTAGCCATGCCATTAACCAAATCAAACTTCTCACCTTTTGACATGAACTCTCATTGCTTAATGAGGCAAGATGTCCAATTACTCAGTGAAAAGCTCACAATGATCAACTTCTTTTTTTTTTTTTTAATTACCAAAGTATCCATCCAACAAGTCACCCAGCTTCACCCAAGACATTCACAATCAGGTTCACATGTTATACCCCACAAACTACGTGCTAATGTGCTCATGGCAATTCAAATCGAAACAAGTGAATTCTCGAACGTCAAAAGTAAGTAACAAGGCTTAGAATTCTGGCCATCAGATCATGTGTTCAACATTCTAAGCTCACTAATGAAATTCAAATCATAGCTTTTGGATCAACAAAAGTCTCAAGAATAACATCAACATGCATTTTCAAAATTAAATTTTGGACAAAGTGTGTGTGTGTCTCCCATACCCTCAAACTTGAATTACACATTGTACTCAATGTGTAGAGAAAATGGAAAGATCATATCAGGCAGATGAGAAAATTTGTTGGAATAGGTATGGCTCGTAGCATACCCCTACCAACCTTGCAAGAACACTTGTCCCAAAAAAACAAACTGCTAAAACAAAACAAAGGAAAACTACTAATATAAAATTAAAATATAAACTAAAAATAATCAACAAAACTTAAAACAAAAACATAAAATTTTAAAGGATATGGCTTTTTTGTGCATGAAGTGACCTCAGTACCACTGATGTGGGCAAATGTGCTCAAGCTTCATCTGCTTGTGGCTCGAGCACTTTTGGTAGTAGCTTCAGTGCTACTATTCTGGGGAGATGCGCTCAAGCTTCCCTGACTATGTCTCGAGCGCTTTCGGTAATTGAGCTCCTCATCAGATTCTGTAGTTACAGCAACTTCAATGTTGCTGTCTGGATGTGCGCTCAATCCCCCTTGGATTGTGTGCTCGAGCGCAGTCATGCGCTCGATCGCCCTGGATTGTGCGCTCAATCGCACTGCTGCAAAACAAAACCAGAATTGCAGAACAGAAAACAAAAATAGATTATATGAAATTTAAACAAAATTAACTAAACCTAAGTGTACGTTTTACTCGCAAGTGCACAAGATCAAAACAATAATATAGAAAGCAAGTACGAGATCATTCCCATGAGGATTGACATAAACTATACTTAAAGGGAATTCCCTAAATAATTATCTGAATGATACGAGATAAAAGATTTAATTGAAATAATAAGAAGGACAAGTAGGGTCCCAATATCCACCGCTAATCATACTCAAATAAAATGAACAATATGCACAATGATACAACCATATCAAGATACTCAATGTTTACCAACTTAAGAGCATGGTATCTACTCCTTAGGCTATTGATCTCCCTAAGCAACGAATTAAGCATGGTATGTACTCTAATTCTTTTTTCTCTCTCAAAGGATTTAGCATGGTATCTACTAAGTTGTTCTTCAAGAAAGCATAAATCTATGAAGATCGACAAACACATGAAGCCTAGAGCATGGTATTTACTTCCGGTTTTTCATGTTGATTAATCAAAGCACCTGTGATGGGGTTCTTTTGTCACTCTAATAGGCTCAGGACTCTGTCTTCCAGATTGACCTAAATAACAAATCCACACCACTTGCATATGATGATCAAGCACATTCATATGGGAAATTCAATAAACTAGGAAATAATCAAGTTAAGTATCAAACCATGAATTGTAGCAAAGTAAATTGAAATCCTAAAGAGACATGATTAGGGCTTCAATCGAGCCCCAACTAAAGTATTAGTTATACATAATTAAAATGGAAATCATCCTCATAAGAAAATAAATAAGGAAAAGAAGAAAAACCCAAAACTCCTCTTGATTCTAGCCTCCAATTTTTCTCCCAAGCTTGGGTTCGGCTTCTCTCCCTATTTAGACAAATTTAGAGAGTATTTATAGAGTTTGGAACAACCCTAGACGATTTTGTGCAGCCTAACAACTCAAAAATCAAGTTGGAGTTGGATTAGAGTCGGATTAGAGTCCTTCCAAATCATGTTTACCAACTTCACTGTGCTCTAGCCCACGACTGTGCTCGATCGCAAGGCTTGGGCGCTTGATCGTGAGGTTGGGCTCTATCCCACTGGCTTGGGCGCTTGAGCGCACTTCCTTCAATTTTTCCAAAATATCTTTTAAGTATGGAACTTGCCGGAAACACTTTCTTTTCTTCAAAATGCTAGAAATGCAAGAAAATACAAAAACAACACAAAACATCAACTTATAACAAAACTAAGAGATTAACATATGTTAATTAAGGAGCTTGAATGTGTAACATTTAGCACTGATCACAGAGCCTAGCAAGAGCGCACTCTCTTTTGGTTATAATGAGTCATTGGTTAGAAGATCTAGAGATCAACTGTGTTATTGGAGATGAAGAAGCAAAAGTTCTTTGCTCATAGCCAAGGCGTGGCCGTAGATCTTCAAGTAAGTTATCTTTGTTTTTGATATTTGTTGAAATAGCAACCGTTCTTCATATGTTCTTCATAAAGTTTTCTTAGGCATGGGAATATTATTCCTTCACTATAGAAATTTTGATTTGCATACGTATTCCCAACAATTGGCATTAGAGCCATCTTTATTGAAAACATGAAGAAGAAAAATTGTTTTTCTTGTTTTTATTGTTGAAATTCAGAATTTATCCGAGGTTCTCCAAAGATTGAAAAATTTGTTTATGAACTAGAACATGTTCTTGGACATGGTAGGATCTAAACTGGAAAATTTCAAGTCATTTGGAGTTCGCTTGCTATTTTTAATTAAATTTTGCAAATAGAACAAAGTTGCAATTTTTCCTACAAAGCCTGTAGGGATTACGATTTTTTCTGGTGCTTATGGGCAAGTCATAAAAAAATTTTAAGACGTTTTTCCTGAATGAAACATTAGTGGTTGGCAAGATAGTTCAAACGGATCTTCGTTTCAAACAGTTATATCGAAAGAGTTATGAGCCATTGAACATTCGTCGACGAATTTGGAAACAGAAATTCGGCAAGCAGATTTGGGTTGTAAAACTCTTTTTGTGTAATAATCAAAATTTATAGAAATTTGATTATGAAACATATTGTATACATGATAAAATGTGTAGGGGACACAAAAGAAAATTTTTACAAGATTGATTTCATGGAGTTTGGATACTCTTGAAAAATTATATATGTTTCAAGTTTATGTTAAAAAACATGAAATTGTGCAAAGTTTTATTAAGAATTCTTTAAATAGCAATAAATGGTTTTATTCATTTAAAATCATTTGATTGCTTATGGGTTCTTGTGATGATTGAAAAATACAAAGGTGGTGCCATGGTTGAAAGACCGAAATACCATATAGAAAGCTAATTATGTATTTGACGCATAATTAAGGCATTTCAACATATTAATCATGAGTTTGATTCATGGATTAAATGTTGCCTTGGTAACTATGGTTCATGGTGAGATTTTCTTGACATAGTTGCTATGAAACACTAATAGTTTTAATGGACAAATTACCAATTTCTTCAAAGATTGATGTTTGGTCTCTTAAACATCAGAAAATATGAATATAGTTATACTCCTAATTAAGTTAGGAAAAGTTGTTTCTTTTGAAACCAAAGTGACAATGTCTTAAGTTGTAAAGGAATTGCAACTGCTAAAAAAACCCATAAGTTTTTAAAATATTATGTGGGAGATTCAATTTTGAATCTAGGAGCCATTGTCATAAGTGTATTGTAAATGATGAAGTAACGACACCTCGCCTTGGGCATCGGCTTTGCTCCCTACGGAGGGTATCTTTTTACTTATGGATTATGAGTACATTTCTGAAAGGATGGAAGAGACTGGTTATGTACTGATGGCGACCACACCAATGTGGAGCCAACCAACACTAGATCAAAACTAATTGACAGTGGGCATTTAAGGGGTCTAGGACATTAATCTCTCAAAGGAGCTATGTTATCTTGAGATTAAAGACTGCAAAACACGATTGTTCATTAATGAGGAGTCTAGGTAATTAAGGACACCTCGTATGATTTTTCACTCATCACGGAGGGTGTTTTTAATTACGGGATTAGGCAGCCGAAGCTTTTAAAATATTGTATGGCTTTTGTTGGGTTTAAATATTTTATTTACTGCTTAAATCATATGTCTAATACATGCTCAAAATCAAAATATTTTTACAAAAGAAAAAATGTGTTCATTCAGCCCATTCTCCACTATTTTAAATCAAAATAGGCTGACACGTCCGAATTACATTGACTGGAAACATAATCTGGACATTGTGCTCACGGCTGATCGAGGGGCAAAAAATTTGTGTTGACCAAGTCTTGTCCTTATGAGCCAGCTACTGAGGCATCCGAGGATGAGAAATAGCTATTTATTCGCTGGAACAAATCCGATGAGATGACCAAGTGTTACGTTTTGGCTTTAGTGTCAAACGTAATCCAACATCAGCTTCAAGATGTGAATCATGCTGACTATCTTGGAAGAGATGTTTGGTGACCAGAGTCATGTTGCTAAGTCAAACACGATGATGACTTTGTTAAACACAAAGACGGCTGAAGGAACTCTAGTGAGGGAACATTGTCTAGATTTGGTAGTCATGCTCAACACATTGGAGATGTTGGGTACTGAGATTGATAGGAAATCTCAAGTAGATGTGTCACGCCCCCAAATCTGGCCTTGATCAGTCTAGTAGGGTCATTGGCAATTACCCTAGTGATAAGTGTCAAATATTGCATATTTGGACCCCTTTATTTACATTAGTTAATCCTTTAACTGTGTTGTTATTTAATATTTTGTGTTAGTTTTATGTTTTTAATGTTTTGTAGGTCAATAAAGAAAAACTACAGCTTTAAAGGAGAAAATGCAAAGTTTGGAAGAAAGCATAATTTGAGAAGACCAAGATGATGTGGTTAAGTTCAACCAAATCCAAGGAAAATGTTAAATCGGATTAAAGATCAGAAGGATAAGATTTCGGATCGGATTCAAATTCAGATTCTGTACACGTCTTAGTATTTTGACCATAAATTTCCGCTCAAATATCGGATTGAAGTGATTCAAGCGGCATTGGAAAGGTAACTCAAAATACTACAGTTCATTGTGAAATAGGATTTTCCTACATCAGAGGGTTACTAAGCGAAAATCGCCCCGCAATTAAAGGACACAAATCTTGACGAATCCTATTCCGATTTCAGACTTCTATTTTGATTGGGAGACAGACCTCCGAATTATCTAGGTTTAACAGGGCTTCTAGGACTTTTCGAAGCCTATAAATAGACTTCTTTGCATTCAAGAAAAGAGACACAAGTCCAAAGAGCAACATTCTACAACTTTTCTCTTTAGTTTAGATTTTCTTTAGGTTTAGGTTTAGGTTTAGATTTTATTTTTATGTGGAGCTAAATTCCCAACTAAGGTTGGGGATGAAGCCTCACCGATGAAGAACGACATCACTTTTATGTAAGTCTTTATTTATCCGATTTTATTGAGTTTTATATTTCAATTGTTTTACTTCTAATCAATGTGTGGAGTGACTCTTAGATATCTCTTGGGATTCACGGATACATGTGATGATTTGAGATAATTTCATCTGATTGATTGCTTGGTTTTTAACTCATAAAAATTGGATATCCCTTGTGATTTGTTCTATGGATACATCTGGTGTTTCAATTGAATTTGGATTCCTTTTGTGATTTGGTCAATGAATGAATACATGGGATGATTTTGATTAATTCTTTGAAGTATAGTAAAACATACATAAGATTTAAATTGTGAGAATTTCGAATAAATATTGATAAACAAGGAGTATGTTGTTATGATTCGATGAGTGTGGATTCCTAAACCTTAGTCTTTACCTTTTGTTTTATTTTATTTAGTTATTGTTTATCCTTTAATTTTCAAAACTCAAAATTCAAACTTTTTTTGGAACTAGGTTAGGATTTAATTAGTTTAGATTTAAATTGCACTTTCAAAAATACAATTCTCAGTGGGTTCGACCTCGCACTTGCAATCCATTATATTGCAAACGATTCGTGCACTTGCGAGTATTAAAATTTGCCCAACACCTAGTCTAGCTAACTGGTAGCTAAATGGGGAACTGCCCCTCTAAGCATTATCAGAGTTAATGCATAGGAAGGTGAAATAAATCTGAGATGTCTAATAATCACAATGAAACATGTAGTATCCTCAATCTACAGACACAGAAACTAATGGGAATAATAACTTAAGCAAACCTGATAACAATGTGGAGATCTTTCTTAAGTAAAATCCATGGTGGCAACCGTGCCACTCTTTGGTTTTAGAAACAAGTTTCCTACAAGATGTAATAACCGAGTAAGTCCAAAGAATTAGTAAGTAAACCCCACAATTAGGTACGACACGAGCTAGTTTATAGAATTAAATGTGCAATTTGGTAAAGATTTGTAAGAGTTGTTGTCTCTGTTAATACACCATAAAAGTATTGTTTTGTTGATAAAAGATGGTGTACTTCTAGGGACAATCGCCTTAATATTTCAGTGTAGAAAATTAATGCTTTATAGGTCATAACTATTATATATAGTCTACCCAAGATATTACCCCTTCTCAATAGGATTGGCGCTATCTTAAGGAACCTGTAATACAATGCCGGTGCCCTGACCATTGTACGCTACCGTGCATAACACTAGAAGCCCAACCGCCAACCTCGGGTGGCTCATACTACTAATAATGTAGTCCTGTAGTGACCTGCCAATTAAGGTTGCGCCAGCCATGAAATAACCACTGGATCCAAGGCCCTTATATCACATCCACACATGTTTGACCATAGAATCAAGTGTATATAGTAAGCCCATGGCCATTATAGCGCACGTACCGGTGTAACATGTCATACAGTGCATCTTATCAACTAGTTATTAAATAAATTACTAAGTTATCCAAAAATGTATACATGCTCATATCATACACATGCTCAGTTAGTTGACATATAGCACGTTTTAAGGAAAGTGTTCGTAAGTGTTTACTTACCACGTGTGCTCGCTCGAGTCCTCCGATATCACAAATCCCTGCTATAACGAAATATGACTCATTGTTATAAGTAGTACTAGAGAACTCATATGAAGTTCAATTTAATTAAAAGAGCTGCTAAAAACCCTAGTATCGCATATTTGGGGCTAAGGGCGATTGCCTTGCTCTCTGGGTGAAAGTTCGGACAGAGAGTTAAGACTCTCGGCCAGAAACTCCAAACTGAGTTTTAGGCTGCTACCTTGAACTATGGGTTGGTACATCTCACCCTAGGCTCTAAATGGACACATTCAAATACAAAACATGCTATCATGCAAACTTTAAAGAAAGCAAAGGCAGTTGAAAGCTTTTCAAAATCATTCTTGGTTTTGTAAGAAAATGGGAGAAAGAGTTTGCCAAAGCATTCTTAAAATGTGTAATACTAAGAAAGCCGTAAGCAAAACTCCACCAAGGCTCCCTCCTTTTTTCTCCAAATCACTCCTCACTCTAGGGTTAGGGTTTCTTGTTGTAAGAAGAGGCTGGAGTTGAAGGGAAAGGTTTATATAGAGGCTTGGGCCGTGTTTTGGTATGAAAATTGGGACAATTGGTTAAAATTGCCTTAAAGAAATGTCAGGGAGTGCTCGAGTACTATTCGGCGAGCGTTCGGGTACTATTACACAATGGATAAAAGGGTTCAATCGTACATTTGGGTATTGCCCAATGGCTCGAAGACTATTCAACGAGCGCTCGTGGTGGTCCCCTAGCGTGTGCTCGCACTTAAGCCAAGAGAGTACACTTGGGTGGTCCTCTTGCGCACGTTCGGCTAGTGAGGGTGGTTTTGGGTTCTTTCTTCAAAAAGTCTAAAGGAGTTGGGCTACTTGGAAAAAGGTTTAGGTCTTTTGGTTTAAAGTTTTTTTTTTTATGGCGACATTAGCTGTTTTCGTAGATCTTTAACCTTTTAAAACAGGTGTTTTGTCGGCGTATTACAAGATGTGATTCTACACTCCTTGCTAAATTCGTTCAATTAGTTAAGGCTAAATGTGTTGGTGAACAAAAAAGATTACACATTGGCAGAACTGATGAATGAGATAATTGTAGTGGAAAACATCCTAAAGTTCAAAGCCATAGTTAACTATGCTCAAGCATCTCATTCTGAACCGAAAGGTTGAAGGAAGAAGAAGCAACTAAGTGTAGTTGGCAAACCGGTTGTTAAAAGGCTTAAGAAAGCTGGCAAATGAGCAAAAGGCAAGAAAAGTGGAAAGTGTCACCACTGTGATAAGCGTGAATGCCCCAAGTATCTTGCTTCCATAGGTAAAGGTAATGAATCTTCCTTTTTGGTTGAAACATGTTTAGTTGCGAATCCATCAGATTCCTAGTGTGTGGATTTAGGATCAACTAATATTGTTTGCAATTCATTGCAGGGGTTCCAAGTAACCAGGACACTGAATGAAGGAGAGATGTACCTGACGCTAGGAGTTGGAACTAAGGTTCCGGTTCACTCCATTGGAATTGTTAAACTATCTTTTGATTTAAGAGTTTTAATATTATCAAACTGTGTCTACGTTCCCAACATTCGTAGAAATTTAGTTTCTGGTACTTTTCTGGGTAAACATGGGTATTCCACTGTTTTAAGGGATATAGTGATAATAAGGAAAGGTAATTACATTATTTGTTTTGGTATTATCAATGATGGCTTATATATTATAACCCATGATGAATATGTTGTTAATAATTCTATTTTAGAACCAGCTCATATTGGATGCTGATGACCTATCACCAGTGTCCACACCATTAATGGACGCTAGTGATACCTTATTAGCATCCATGTTAGCTTGACGTTGATACATACTCGATTTTCAAGTTTTTTTTTTTTTTTAATTATTCTCATGGAGTGTCATCATCGTCTACCCAAAGTGGACACAGATGACCTATCACTAGCATCCACAAAATTAATGGACGCTAATGATACCTTCTTAGCTTCCACTTTGGATGGACGAACATACATACTCATTTTCAATTTTTTTTTTTTTTAATTATTCTCATGGAGGGTCATCACCATCCACTTTGGGTGGATGCTGATGATATATCACTAGCGTCCACACAATTAATGGACACTGATGATACCTTATTAGCGTCTACTTTGGCTAGACACTGATATGTACTCGATTTTTTTTTTTATTATTTTAATTATTCTTGTTAGGTTTTAGGTTGGCCTCATTCAATGACTTGTCTTGTAATGTCCCTTTTGTTGTTGTTGTTGTTGTTGTTTTTTTTTATGTTTAAAACTTTGGCTAATAGATTTTAGGGTCTCAGAGGCAGTTTGAAGGAGTTATCGATTTCCCGTCACAAGCTGCGTCAAGACGAAACATGTAATGGGGAGTTACTGTGTTCTTGTCAGGAGTGGCGTTAGAATAGGTATGTGACAAAAGTGAAGCTAAAGCTACTATTTTCTTGTCAGGAACCTCGTCAGAATGGGACATTTAACGTGACCATGGCTAAAGCTACTATTTTCTCATTAGGAACCTCTTCAGGGCGGGGCATATAACGAGACATGTTTGAAGCTATTGTTTTCTCGTCAGGGGCTACGTTAAGGCGAGACATTTAATGGAGATGAGACATTTGTTCTTCACGTCAGGACTGGACTGCTTTCTCATTATGACGTGGATTGTTTCAAATCTATGAATCTGGCCTTGACGTCATAATGAGAAAGTGTCCCGTTAAGACGTTATGATGGAAATGTCTTCATATTTAAGGATTTTGCTGCTCTGTTTTCTGCAGACTTTTTGGGAGATATTTTTTTTCTAGTTTTCTGTTGATAGAAGTCTGGGTTTTTCTCAACGGGCACTGGGTCTCGGGAGATTGATTCAAGAGAGGACATGATATAGCCTTGGACTGTCCTTTGCTTTTGATTGTTGGCATGTTGCCTTGATTCGTTTGATGACAAGACGATTGTGGGTTTGGTGAACTTGAAGAAAGAAGTCTACCAAAGGGTCTATGAGGAAATGCACTTCGTGTAGAGGTCCTCAAGGTTTTGAGTATTCTCTAGTCTGCAACTCGAAATCTTCATATAGTGATTTCCCGGGTTTGGCTACCCCATAGTGATTTTTACCTTTGAGGTGCCCAAAGGGTTTTCCACTTTGTAAAAAAAATTTGTCTTGTGTTTGCGATGTTGTTTATATTCCACTGTGCTTGTTTTAATTTGATAATTGCTTAGTTCATTGTTTTGATTATTTGGCGATTAGAGGTAGAACACGATCCAAGTTGATCTTTTAGTTGGCATCAAAGCGGGTTCACTCGGTTTTTTACTAACGTCTTGAGCGTGTTTGTTGACCTCTTCGTTATGGAACCAAATATTTCTTTTTCTAGTGCCCTTCCTATTTTTTATGGTAAGGATTATGCTCACTGGAAGGTCTGTATGAAAGCCTACTTGAAAGGGCTTAATGACAATATATTGATTACTGTTGAAAAAGGGTTTGTTAAACGTGATGGTGATTTTGACAAATAGAGTAAAGAAGATACGGTGAAGAGCAACTAGAATAACCAAGGGTTAAGCTGTATCTTCAACTTCATTTCTCCATATGAGTTTCAATGGATCACACTTTGTGAGACCTCGAAGGAAGCTTGGGATTTTCTCAAGAAGACTTATGAAGGTTCAAAGGGCGTAAGGCCAAACTTCAAATGTTGATGTCTCGATTTGAGACTGTTAACATAAGGAAGATGAAACATTTGGTGAATTTTACACCAAATTAAGTGAGATTGGGAACTTTATGCGAGGGCTTGGTGAGGGAGTCCCTGAAGTTAGAGTGGTTGAAAAAATTCTTCAATCACTTCCTCCACATTTTGACCCAAAGATAATTGCTGTTGAAGAAAGTAAGGATGTAGAGCTACTGGATGTCGATGAATTGGTAGGTTCTCTCACAACCTATGAGAGCATGAGATTCTCTTCCAAAGCAAAGTGCATTGCTTTGAAAACTTCCAAAAAGGAAAAGAAAGTGGTTCATGAAGAATCGAGTGTTGATAAGTCTTCTGATTCTAAACCAATAGCTATGCTAACTAAGAACTTCCACAAGTATCTGAAGCTTGCTAAACAGGCTAGAAGAAGATCATCTGAGTTGCCATCTAAAGGAGAATCTCAGAAAGATTCAAGAGTCAAATCCTATAGTTGCAAGAAAACCCACTTTCCACAACGCTATGAGTGTCAGGTTTTTGGTCACATTCGGGCTGACTCTAGAAACTTGAAGAATGCCAGGGGAAATGCCATGACTGCATCATCGAGTGATGAATCAGAGTCAAATGACTCCGATGACCAAAAAGGGAAGAAGGTTGTTTATATGGCAATTCCAACCACCATTCAAGGTTTCAGTGATCGTGCATCTGCAAGTTGTTGTGTCAAATACTACCTAAATTAATAGATAATATTTAGTACGTTTTAACTCGCAAGTGCACAAGATCAAAACAATAGTATAGTGCAGCAAGTACGAGGTCGATACCACGAGGATTGTGATTTTGTTTTGAATTAATTAAAATATCAAATTGTCATAGATTTGATATTAAGAAAAATAAAAAGATATAAAAAATAAAGTAAAGGTAAAGGCAGGGTTTTTATATCCACCACTAATCATACTTAGATAATATAACAATATGCCAATGCTTTGATCATGTTATGCATATATAATGTTTGTCAACCTAAGGGCATGTCGTATACTCCTTAAGCTATACATTTTCCTAAGCAACGAGTTTGGCATGGCGTATACTCTAACTTTTTTCTTTTCCTTAAGAAAGCATATACTCTATGGAAATCGACAAACACATGAGGCCTAGGACATGGGTGTATACTCCCGGTTCCCCATGTTGATTAACCCAAGAACTGCGGTGTGGATTCTTTTGTTACTTTTATTAAACCCAGGACTCGGCCATCCAAAGTGATTTAACTAACTAGTCCATACCACATGCATATAATGGCTAGTCACATACATATGAGGAATTCATGAAAACAAGAATTAATCAAGTTAAATATCACAACATGATCACCACAAAGGCGCCAATATTGAAATATTAAATAAGCATAATTAGGGCTACAATCTAGCCCTCCTAAAGAGTTAGTTACACATAATAAAAATAAAACTACTAAGAAAAGGGAAAGAAAGAACTGAAAACCGCTCCTAGAAGTAGCCTCCAAATTCCTCTCCCCAAGTTGTGCCTCTTCTAAGGATGTTTTTAATTGTGAGGCTTAGAGGTCTATTTATAGGGCTTAGGAGAGTCCTAGAAGCCCTAGTAATCCTAGCAATTTCGGAGATTTAAGTCCTAGTCCAATTAGGAAAAAGAAAACCTAAGTCCAAATCGGAATAGGATTCGCCCAAAATTGCGTTCCTATCTTGCAGGGAGATTTTGGCATTGCGGCGCTCCAAATTAGGAAAATTCTACTTCACAGTGATTTGTATCATTTTAAGTTATCTTTCCAATGCCACTTGAATCACCTCAATTGGATATTTGAGATGAAAGTTATGGTAAAAATACCGAGACATGTTCAGAATCCAATTTTGCATCCAATCCGATTTGACTTCAATTTGAGAAATTCCGAAAATCATTTCCTTTATTTGATTAAACTTAACCATGATTGGCTAAGCTTAACCATATCTTCTAGGTCTTTCGAATTTGCCCTTTAAGCTTTGAACTTTTCCGGAAACGCTTTCTTTTCTTCCAGAAACCTATAAAACAAAGAAAATACAAAAAGGAAGTAAAATGGCATGAATTAACTAAAACTAAAGGATTAAAACATGTAAGTTAAGGGCTAAAAATATGAATATTTTAGCACTTAACACAGGTGTTGATGGTGAGTCATATGAGAAGGACTCGGATGAAGGATTAGTGAAAAGCAATGGTCATCTTGTGTCTCATGACACCCTTGTCAGAAATTGCACAAATGCTAGGAAGAAGTGCAAGGAGCTCCTGAAGTAGTTGACTGCAGCTGAAGAAGAAAACATTTCTCTTCAAAACCTATTGGCCTACAAAACAGAAAAATCCTTAAAGGTAGAAAATAATTCTTTGACTACCAAGTTGTTTGATGCTAATAAAACTTGTGCGAGTTTGCTGAATGAAAATCAGTTCTTGATGAACAGAATGGATGGAATTAAGGGATCAAAAGATGCCCAGAAAGAGGACTCTATCAATGAATCCCCTTCTTCTAAATTGAACACCATTCAGAGCATGCAAAATCTATTTGGTGATAAACATGAAATTGGATATGATCAAAATGCCTCCACTTCAAGAAATGCGGTAGCTTCGAAAATTTGATAAATTTTGTTCTTGCCTCACATGCTCACATGTTGTGTTAAGTACTCTTGAGAAAAATGACAAGGGAAAAGGTAGAATTACTAATTGACCTCCAAATTTTTCGGGAATGAGAGGGTCCAGTGGACAAATCTCTCATGCTCCTATGAGGAGAATACATTTTTAGAGGAAAGTTTCCACTTGTCATTTTTGTGGCAAAATAGGTCATATCCGGTCTCACTGTACCGATCTCTGTCATAGATCTGCAATTAGGGAGAACTCATATGATTATGAGATTGAGACACACAATGACTCCCTTAACCAACTCATTTCCTTTATGAAGGACGTTACCTTTAGGTTGGACAAACTTGAAGGTAATCAGGCTCCTATCTAGATCGGGTTGGGGTTACATGGCTAGTTCTCCTTGCTTATTGTGAAATTGTGTGTTCTAGCTCATGCATTGTGTTGCAGTGATTTCATTTCGGTGTTTATCTTGTTTCTGGTTGTTTCCTATTGTTACCACTGGTGAAAATTCTAAAGATGTGCTCTTTGAGTCAAGATAGCTTCCCTCCTCCATATTTTTTTGTGTTGGTTGTCCCAAATTGATGGAGTGAGATGCTTCTTTTGTCTAATTGACACAATGTGAACACTATTGAACGGATTTCTTACATTTGAGATGATTCTGTGTATAAGTTTTTTTTTTCTTTTTTTTTTTTTGTCAATTAGTCAAGGCATTTCACTTAAAACACATGTTTCAAAATGACAATATTCTTTTTACCAAGGATTTCATGACTTCTTAATTTGAAACTCTGTTTTTGATCTTTTACAAATTGACCCCAATGTCTGTTTTTTCAAATGTTCATGGCATCACCTCCTACAATGACAAGCAATTGATTAAAGATTACGTGTGCCTTCTAAATAGTGAATTTCAAATGATGACTTAATTTTTCATCCTTAAAGAAAAAGTTGGTGTCTATGCATTGCAGTAAAAGGTGAAACACGCAAGGGATTGATTCCTCTTCTTAATAAATGACTTAGACAATTGAGGAGGAATGGGTGTGTGACTTTTTGCTCAAGAACCAAAAAAGAAGTGTTCTACTTTTGTCTTAAGTGATAAGCATTTTCCTTTGTGAGTTCTTGACATATGAGGTTTGATTTATGCATTCTCTATTTTTGAAATGATCACTCACTTCATTAATTAAACCTTTGTTGGATTGTTTCCTTCAATTCTTACACGTAAGAATTAAATCAATGAATGTGTCTTCTTCTATTTTGTGTGATCAAAGGATTAACTGATTCTTGAATCTCTCTTTTATCTCTTAAGGAAAGCTTTTTTACTTCACTTATTGTTGTTGGCCTTTTCAAAACAAAAAAGGAAGAGAAGAACAAACAAAGGAGTTTTTGTTTGGGTGCCGTCTTAACAGAGAATGGTTTATGTTTGTCAAACAATTTATTTCCTTTGGTTTTTTTATGTGTTTGTTTATATTTCATCTTGTGACAATTTGGTTTAAATTTACGTTTTATACAATTCTGAATGTCTAGTTTTTCTTTGAAGTATTGAATATGGTGCGGTAATGCCTCCTGTGTGAAATTGACGTCAATTGTCTTTTGACTATGTTGAGAGATTTCAATTGATCATTCACATGCTGTGATTGTGAGTTTGTGCCATTTTTGTTCGAATGTGCTTGAGATCTGCAAGTGCTATGTTGGCTGTGTCATGTTCTTTGTCTTTGTTTTCTTGCATCTCAACCTTGTTTGGACGACTTGAATTGGATATTTGAATAAAAGGTGTTTCTTTGAACCTGTTTGCAATTTTCATGTGCATAGTTTTAACCTACCATGTCCTCATGTTTGTGTTGTGTGCTCATAATGTTTGTATTCCCCCCTAGTTTATACTTTCCAAGGATACAAGTGACACCACTTGAATTTCTTCTTTTTCTTTTATGACAAAATGAGGAGAATGTGGTTTGTTGGAACACTTGTTAGGGAGAGGTTGCTTATGTTAAGGGTGAGTTAACATTAGAGCCGGGTTCCTTTTGTGATATCTTTCATATCTCTTGTATTCTTTGTCATGAGATATTTTGGCACTAAATGTTTCATGACACATGCTAGTTTTTCTGTCGTCCTTTGCACTAAATGTGCCATTGTTATTGTTGTTTTATTCTCCTTCCTCTTGTCCTAACAATCGAGTTATTTTTATGCCGAGCATGTGTATTATATATCCCCTTGTCCATTGTGGCAAAAAGGGAGAGAAGTTGTTAGTGTTGAGGGGGAGACTTTGTGGTTATAGGGTTGAATAAATGATATCCATATTTGGTGTGATTATTCATTATTATTCCCTATATGTTTAATGAGTTTGTTTAGTGTTTCTAGAGAATAGGTACAATGCACTTCTTCGATCAACCTTAGTCTAGTAGTGGTTTGTTAGGCTTGGGTGGGATTGTAACATGTTATTATTTACTTGTAATTGTTGTTGTCTCTGATGTGTATTAGTTTTGTCATCGAATGGCCAAAGGGGGAGATTATTAAGTTTTAGAAATTGGCCTTATTCGTTGTGCAGAACTTTGCTTGTAACCCTTTTCATCTTCCTCAAGTATCCAGATTAATCAGGACAAGATCGAGATAGTGTGTGGTCTTGACACTTTTGGGATGAGTTCAACAATGATTTTTCGTAAAGTGTCTCATGACCTAGCACTTTGGTTTCGAAGGTTTGCACTTGGATCTCCTTGGGTTTAGTTGGTTTGTTGTCCTTGATGTTTGCGTAAAGTCTTAAACCTTGGATAGGGTTTTGTCATTGAATGGCCAAAGGGGGAGATTGCTAGGTTTTAGGTTGGCCTAATTCAATGACTTGTCTTGAAATGTCCCTTTTGTTGTAGTTGTTTTCTTTATGTTTAAAACTTTGGCTACTAGATTTTAGGCTCTCAGAGGCAGTTTGGACAAGTTACTGGCTTCTTGTCAGAAGCTGTGTCAAGACGAAATAGGTAATGGGGAGTTACTGTTTTCTCATTAAAAGTGGCGTCAAAATGAGGATGTGACAAAAGTGAAGCTAAAGCTACTGTTTTCTCATCAGGAACCTTGTCAGAATGGGACATGTAACAAGACCATGGCTAAAGCTACTGTTTTCTTGTCCGGAACCTCGTCAAGAGAGAACATGTAACGAGACATATGTTGAAGCTACTTTTTTCTCGTTAGAGGCTGCGTTAAGATGAGACAAGTGACAGAGAGGAGACATTTGTTCTTCATGTCAGGACAGGACTGTTTTCTCGTTAAGACGTGGGTTCTTTCAGATCTACGAATCTGACCTTTAAGTCAAAATGAGAAAGTGTCCCGTTGGGACGTGACGATAGAAATGTCATCATATTTAAGGATTTTGCTGCTATGTCTTTTGTAGACTTTTTGGGAGAAATTTTTTCTCTGGTTTTCTGTTGATAGAAGTCTCGGTTTTTCTCCATGGGCGCTGAGTCTTGGGAGACTGATTCAAGAGAGGACGTGATATAACCTTGGGTTGTCCTTTGCTCTTGATTGTTGGCGTGTTGCCTTGATTTGTTTAATGACAAGAAGATTGTGGGTTTGGTGAGCTTGAAGAAGGAAGTCTACCGAAGGGTTGGTAAGGAAATGAACTCCGTGAAGATGGTCAGGATGGAGACAAGCTGGGATGCTTGTTGTACTTACCAAGTTTAGAGATCCTCAAGGTTGTGTGTATCTTCATATAGTGGCTTTCCGGGTTTAATTGCCCCTGAGTGGTTTTTACCTTTTAAGTTCTCAAAGGGTTTTCCACTTCATAAACAAATCTTGTGTTGTGTTTGCCATGTTTTTTATATTCCACTGTACTTGTTTTAATTTGATAATTGCTTAGTTCGTTGTTTTAATTATTTGGCAATTAGAGGTAGAACCAATCCAAGTAGATCTTTCAATTCTCATGGAGGGTCATCAGCGTCCACCTAAAATGGACGCTAATAACCTATTATCAGTGTCTACTTTTGGTTGTCATCGCTAATAATAGTTAAGAAAACACATTAACCTCAACATTAAAGTGGACTCTGATAATTTATTAGTTGGGTCGACATTTTTCGACCATAATAGGTAATTGTCGCTGCTATTTGCTTCCCCGCGGGTTGCATAATTTCCCACCAGGATATCAGCATCGACTCAAAATTGGACGATAATACTAAGCATCATGGTCGACTGGTACCGTCCGCTTTAAAGTGGACAATAATAAAAAGGGAAATTATATATAAACTCCTTAGGTCAACGCGCTTTTTTAAAAAACTCCCTGGGTTTTTTTTTTTTGGCAATTAAGTCCTTGGGTCACTCAAAACTACTAGAAAACTCCTTACCATCAATTTTTGTTAACTGCCGTTAGTCCACTCAAAACTCCCCGTTTTATCCGATTAAAATATTCATTTTTATTAATTTAATTTAAAAAATTATATCTTAAAAAAAAAAAAAAAAATTGAAGGTTTGCGTTTGCCCACCCCCAGGTGGTTTGGGGAGCCACCCCATGGGTGGAAAGGGGTGCCCGCGAGCCACCCCATGGGTGGAGGAGTGGCCTGCGTGCCACCCCAAGCCACCCAAGGGGGTGGCTCGCTTGGGGGTTTAGGGTGGCCTCCCTCCACCCATGGGGTGGCTCGAGCCACCCCTTCGGTGGCACGAGCCACCCCTTTCCACCCATGGGGTGGCTCCCCAAACCACCTGGGGGTGGCCGCAAGCCTACCCAGGGGTGGGCAAACCACCTCCGGGGTGGCTTACGGCCACCCCATAAGGGTTGGGGGGTGGCCAGGGGTGGCACTTACCGCCATCCCTAGCCACCCTTCAATTTTTATTTTTATTTTTATTTTTTTTAAGATTTAATTTTTTAAATTAAATTAATAAAAAATGAATATTTTAATCAGATAAAATGGGGAGTTTTGAGTGGGCGAACGGCAGTTAACAAAAATGGACGGTAGGAAGTTTTCTAGTAATTTCGAGTGACCCAAGGACTAAATTGCCAAAAAAATACACCCAATGAGTTTTTAAAAAAAGCGCGTTAACCTAAAAAGTTTATATATAATTTCCCTAATAAAAAACTATTAGCGTCGACTGTGGAAAGTGGACGCAAATAATGTCTCTACTAAAGAACAGCTTTCTTGTAGTGATCGGCCCAGATCACATGTGTCAAATTCCAAATAAATTTTCCACCATTATTTGCTTGTACACAATGGATTATTACATGTATTAGTGAATATTTAAACAAACTGCTACAGAAGTGATGTGGTCTTTTGTATACCAAAATATATCAAATAAAATACTACTCGCAATAGTACGAATCCATGTAGGATAGGGCTATATTGAGAGTGTCGAACCTCAAGGACTGCTAGGAATTGTTATAAAGTTTTCAAGATCAAAAGTAACTTAAGAAAAGATTTGTGATTTGTTTTGTAACAAAAGTGCATAAAAATAAATGAGAGTTGAAATATAAGAAAGAGAGTGTATGGTGTTGACTTCACCTCTATCCGCACAACAATGGTTAATCATATTTAATCACAAAATTTATTCTATTCATGCTATAAATAAGAAAATACCTTATTAAAGAATAAGTATAATCCATCTTCGGTTGGCACAGAACGTTCACCTAACTACTAAGATGTGGTATGACCAGTCTTCCCTTGGTATTGATTATTTAATTCTTTAATAGGATACACACAATCAAAATGATAAGTATAACCCATCTTCTGTTGGCATGGATCATCCACCTAACCATTAAGATGCGGTACGACCTTTCTTTCCTAGGTATGGCCTATCTAACCCTTTTAATCATATGTCAATTAAAACTATTGTATAACCATCATCCCCATAATCACAAAATAAGAATGATTTAAGTTCAATAAAAGTAAAAGACTTTCTAGGACAAGATAAGAATTTCACTAATATTAATTTTGGAATTTAAGAACAATTGCATTTAACCATTAAGAACAATATCAAATTGTAGCAATTCTCATAATTATACAACCAACATGCAAAACTGAAAATCTATAGATTAAGATACAATCAAACCATTGTACTTGGATAGGGTTACATAAATACCCCACTAGGGGGTTTAGCTCCTCATGACTTCGCTAAGCCTCCAAGAACTATTTGCAGAATTTTTACTCTAGGCAGTGGTGTCTTTCTTCAATGTTTAGAGGCCTATTTATAGGGATTAGGAGAAACCTAAAAGCCCTAGAAACCCTAAGAAAGTTGTAGGTTAGTCTCCTAGTCCAAGTGGGATACTGAAAACCCAATCTAAGGTGGAAAAGGACTATTGTCCTATGTTGTACGCCCGAGTGCGCTTGATCCCAAGGGACTTGCGCTCGAGCACAAGTGAGCTCAAGCCTAGGTGGTGATGCACTCGAGCGCAGGTGCGCTCGAGCCTAACTGGTGGTGCGCTCGAGCGCATGTGCGCTCGAGCCCCTGTCTGGTGAGCTCGATCCCAAGGCCGCCAGAATGCATTCAAATGGTCTTTTAAGCCCAATTTTCACTTGAATTCTTGCATCTATAAAATAAAACCCCGAAACACAAAAACAAAGCAACATCAAACAAATAACAATGCTAAGGAATTAACATATATGTGTTAAAGGGTTTGAATATGCAACATTCAGCGCTCATCACACCCCCAAACTTTCATATTGCTAGTCTCTTTGCAATACAAAATTGGAAATAAAACTGAAAAACAAGATAAATCCTTCTTTTGTGGGATGTGCTACTGCATTTAACGTATGCAACAAGCCTTTTAAACCCCTAGGCATCCCTAGAGGACGAGTGAAGTCTCGTGAGGGTTTAACTAAATGATACCCACAAACATTGTTCCCACCATGTTATCGCCAAAATGCCGCATCATAAAAATCATGGTTCTCATTCATTAACAAGCTTAACAAAACAAACTCCATCTTCACAATTTCAGGGAATTAAAAATCAAGCTACTAACATGGCATTATGAGATATCACAGATTCAACTAGTGTAAACTGAACTTAACACATAGTTATGGGGTTTCAAAAATTAATCTCAATAATGCATGGCTCAATACTCAAAATTCGCTGGACCCCCCACTAGATAAAACAACCAAGGCTTTTATTATTATTATTATTATTTTATTTGCGGGCTATGCAGTTCTTAGCTCCCTTAAGCTTTCCAATTGACCCATGTATCGAGCGTTAAGCCAATGATTCCCAAACCAAATGGCTTTAGGGCATTAGGTGTAAACACCTATAAAGGCTTACTTACTCGAGTCAAAAAGGCTACGAAGCTAAACTAGACATGCTATTACGCAAACCAAACTTCCAACCTTTTGATGCGAACACTCTCTGCTTAATGAGGCAAGAGGTCCAATTACTCAGTGAAAAGCTCAAAGTGATCAATATTATTCTCTCTCTCTTTTTTTTCTTTTTTTTTCTTTTTTTTTTTTAATTTTTATGCCAAGGTTATTCCTCCAATAAGTTACCTAGCTACATCCAAGATATTGACAACTGACATAATTGATTTCAGATTTCATACCCCACAAACTACATGCTAGTGTACTTGTGAGAATCAAATTGAAATAGGTAATATCTCATGCTGCCAAAGAAAGTAACAAGACTCCAAATTCCCTGGTCAAGTGATCATGTGTTCATCATGTTAAGCTCACCAATGAAATACAAATTAGAATTTAAAATCAACAGCATGCTCAAGAATAACATAGCAAAATATTGGACAATGTTTTGTTCTTTTATACCCCCAAACTTATACCCCCAAACTTGAATCACACCTTGTCCGCAATGTGTGTATAGAACTGAACATAAGAGTAAGATGATAGGAATACCTGAATGAGCAGATATGGGGCATATCATACCCTCAAACTTGTATGCAAAAACACATGTTCTGAAAAAGAAAGTGATACTCCAACCAAGAAACAATCAAATGCACACATTGTTGTCAAAATATAATCAAACTATAGAAATGGAACAACAATGGATAAGATAAAACCTGGAAGTAGATCATGTACCCTAATGAAGTGGGGAGTTAAGCGATAGGGTCTGCGCTCGATCCTATGAGGTATTGCTCAATTTAAATCCGAGTTCTGAAGGATCTTACCTCAATCCTTCAGAAGTCCAATCAAGCTCTTCCAACACAACTTCTTTATGATCAAGTAGCACTCCACAAGGAATATGACTCCTCTTATGACCCCAAAATTGCTTCTATCAACTGGGAGACCTTGAGACTTCCCATGGCAATACTCAATGAGTTTGTCTCGAACAGGTTCAGTGATCAATCTTTGGTCTCTATGGGGGTCCTCAAACACTAGGACAGCCAAGGAAGTTGACAAAATATTTTCCACCCCAATGAAATCAACTTCAGAAACCTCTGAATGAAATATGTCCCCTATGGGCTTTTCATTAGGCGGTGGAGTACTTGAAGTGAAAGGCACAGATTCCGGTCGGTTTCTCCATGATGAGGTTTCAGTTAGAGTATGAGGAAGTGGATCTACAATAGTTTCTTCAATGTCATCCAAGAAGAAGCATTCATTTTGATCACGTGCATGCTGGAAGGCATTGAAGATGTTCAGTCTAATCTTCATATTCCCAAAGGAGATCTCCATTACTCTGGTCTGACAGTTGATGCATGCATTGGTTGTGGCTAGGATAGGTCACCCGAGGATGACAAGAATCTGCTTCTCTAGGTATGGGATAGGTTCTGTGTCGAGAACTATGAAGTCAACTGGGAAATAGAACTTGTTCACTTTGATGATGACATCTTCCACAATCCTTCGGGGTTTCTTGATAGATCGCTCAGCTAGTTGCAAGACAGTAGTTGTAGGTTTCAGTTCCCCTAAGCCTAGTTGCTGATACACCGAGTAAGGAAGTAGATTCACACCAGCTCCTAAGTTGAGCAGAGCCTTCTCAATCTCAGTGTTTTCGATGATGCATGAAATTGTAGGAGCTCCAAGGTGCTTGAACTTTGGAGGAGTGCTATGCTGAATTAAGGAGCTCACTTGCTCAATGTGTGACAATCCTAAGTCCCTTTAGAGTATTTTTAGTTGACTCGTAGATTTTTTTTTTTAAAAAAAGGGTTGGCTTAGGTTAACAATGAGAATGGACAAATTAAAAATATATAATAATAATACATAATAATAATAGTAATAATAATAATAATAATAAGTAAATAAAATAAAGGAGTTAAATATAATAATAGTAATAATATATATATATATATATATATATATATATATATATATATATATATATATATATATATATATATATATATATATATATTGAAGCCCAGCCCTAGGCGCCGACTACCAAAAGAAAAAAAAAAAAAAAAAAAAAAAACTCAGCTCCTTGAAAACCTATTTCCTCTGATCTTCTACTCAGCCTATTTAAGGGAGTAAAACAAGCTTGCCGCACACCAAGAGAGAAAGAAAGAAAGAAAGAAAAAAAAAAAAAAAAAGGGATCTTCCTGCCGCTCACTTTTCCCTCGTCACGTTGCTCTCCCTGTGTGTGTTAGGTATGCCTCACAGATTTGTTTTTTTTCATCTGATATATATATATACTCATTAATAGCACAATTGTGAGTCAAATTTCAACATGTTACCTTGGTTGTCGTGTAGCCTTGTAATGGGAAAGAGATTGTCTTCTTGTTTACACCTCACGTGTAGCTATATATATATATATAATGAGTTGAAGGATTTCAAATATACATACATCTGATTGTTCAATATATTTATAATGATTCAAGGTATATATATATATATATATATATATATATATATATAGCATGCTAACGGACGTGTATATATATATATATGGTATATATGGTATTCAAGTTGTTCACCTATATATATATATATATATAGATGGGGTAGTGGGCAGTGTAAATATATATATATATATATATATATATATATATATATATATATATATATATATATAGTATGGAAGAACTTAAAGTATATATACATAAAGGAGTACTGCTAAATAAAATAAATTCTGAAAATTTTATGAGAAAATATACCTAAATACCTAAGTAAGTTCATTCTCAATTTATTAGCAAGCCAACTCATAATAGTAGTAGAATGTTTTGTGGTGACATGTATGAGGGTAGTAATGTGTCTGTATTTCCTTCAGGAGATTAGTTAGCAGTCAGAGGAAAATTTTACTGCAATCAAGAGGTAAGTGAATTTATTATCCCTTCCATAAAAATTATCATGTCATGCTATTTATGCAATTTTGTTTTCAATTGCAAATGATTATTTTGTTTATATTATGGAATTTCGCTATATGCATGACAAGTTTGAGAAAAAGAAATATTGTGAAAATAGTGATGTTTATAAAGAGAATTTTGAGACAATGATCATAAACCCTCCTACATGTTGCCCGAGAAAAGTACAAGCAATGAGGAAAGAATGTTATAAAATGAGGGCACATGTAGGGAGGAGTGTATTTTTGGCCCAAGAGAAACAAGAGAAAAGCTCGGTACCGATGCTAAGGATGGAGGCGCAACCGCTGAAGGAGGCTCTGCCAGAAGGTGGTTCCATCATAGTTTTATTTTTGCCATGCTGAGTGCACCCAGAGTTAATCGGCTGGCCAGGGGACGGGGCTGCGGCCACAGTATCTCATCCCAGGTCGCAAGGACCGCGCAACCCTAGTATATGGGGGTAACAGTATACATGGGCCCTAGTATGAGATAAAAACTCATAAATTTTATTGATGAAAATATATTTTAATTGCTTTCTGTTTTCTTTAAAAATATACTGGGAACATATGTAGTTATGAGTTCCATTTTTCAAAACGGGACAAGGAGTAAAACTGCTCATGGTTGTGGATTTCACTTACTGGGCCCCCTTTGGGCTCATCAGTTTTTATTTCTTGTTTCAGGTGGTGACCAGGCTGCACTAGGAGGCCGGAATGGGGGCGGGCGTATTTAGGATTTCTTATGATTTCATATTAGTCAAGTTAATAAGTGCGTTGGCACAGTTTTCTTTCAGAAATTGATAGATTTATTTTAATAAGGATATCTATCTCGTTGTGAGACATATTTCTGTTAAACAAGAATATTTCAGTTTAGTTATTATTTTTAGACATGATATTCTAGGCTTTCATGCATTCATTGTTATACTAGTATTGTTTAGTTGATAAACCTTATGGATCTTTGCAAGTAAGAAAATCATTAACAAACCTAACCCTAACGGGCTGGGGATGTTACAATTTTGGTATCAGAGCAAAGGTTATAAGGTTCTGTAGACTTTAAGAATTAAAACTATTGATAGAAGTAGTGGGGTAATGGGAAGCCACATTCCGGCCAAGTAGAGTCTGTCTTTGTAGTCACTTATAGATAGTACATGAATACATTCTAATTGCTTATTATTTTCTTCTCTTTTGCCTCGGTCGTAGAGCAATGGCACCCCCGACTCGCAGCCGTACTAACAACATCGAGGAGGGTCATACCGAGGGCAACGAGGCTGGGAACGGAGGAAACACCACTGCCAACCAGCAACCGGAAGCTTTGACTGCGTTGGCGGCGCAACTTGTGAGCTTACTGGCAATGGGTACCAATACCAAAGGAGGAACATCCAGTGAAGGGCAACAAGGGTGTACTTTCGGAAACTTTAATCAGCAACGCCCTCCTGTTTTTGATGGACAACCCGACGCAATAGCTGCCAAAAACTGGGTCTTACAAATAGAGAAGCTGATGGATGTGATGAACTGCACCGAAGAACAGAGGATCAAGTATACTACCTTCTACCTCATTGAGGGAGCTGAACAGTGGTGGACCACTCAGAAGGAACACCTGCAACAACGACTAGGAGCAATCATTCCCTGGATGGACTTCAAGGAGGCGTTCTTGGAACGATTCTTTCCTCAAACTACTCGACAGGCCAAGGCCCAGGAATTTACAGATTTGATTCAAGGATCAATGACAGTGGAGCAATATGCTGCCAAGTTCATTGAACTTTCTCGCTTCGCGCCTTACTTGGTGTCCACAGAAAAGCTGACAGCAAGAAAGTTTGAACGAGGGTTAAAACCGCGCATCATGAATCAGATTGTGGGATTCGAGATTTGCAAATTGACAGACTTGATCAACAAAGCGGCAGTAATTGAGCGGACACAAAGAATGAACTCGGAATACTTTAATCAGAAGAAAAGAACTGCACCGCAAGGAAACCGCTCAGGGGGACAATCATTCAATGCCAATAAGAGGAGACTTAACCAACCAGCAGAGAGGAGTTACACACCTCAGCAATTCCATAACCAAAGAGGGGGCGAGCAACGCCCTTCCTGCCAGAAGTGCGGTAGGATGCATAGTGGGAATTGCCTCTACGGGCAATCAGGCTGCTTTAAGTGCGGGAAACCTGGACATATCGCGAGAGACTGTAGGGCTCCTGCCAACAACCAAGCCAATCAGAACCGCTCAGAGGGACAGAGAACCACGGCACCTGCTCGGGAATATGCTTTGACACAAAGTGATGCAGCGGCGTCAAACGACGTAGTAACAGGTACTCTTCCTATTTCGTCTGGTATAGCTTCTGTTCTTTTTGATTCAGGGGCAACACACTCGTTTGTGTCGTATTTCTTTGTTAAAGCCTGCTGTCTGGAGTCTGAAGCCTTAGATGTAAATTTAGCAGTTGCTACACCGATAGGGAGTACAATGTTATGCACCTTAGTAGTTAAGGATTGTCCTATTTTAGTTGAAGGCCATGTCATGCCCGCGAATCTCGTTATCTTTGAGATGAGCGGGTTTGATATTATTTTAGGCATGGATTGGCTATCCATGTATCATGCTTGTGTGGACTGCTTCCACAAGGAGATCGTGTTTAGACCACCGGGAGTAGCAGAGTTCAAGATTCGGGGGAATCAGAATACCGGCACAGTCAAATTGATATCTGCACTACGGGCGACCAAATTACTGAGAAGTGGGTGTTCAGGATACTTGGCTTGCGTGACAGAAGAAAAATCAGGATGCAAGCTTGAGGAAATACCTATAGTACGAGAATTTGAGGACGTTTTTCCAGAAGAGTTGCCAGGGATACCGCCGGACAGGGAGATCGAATTCACCATTGACTTATTACCAAACACTGCACCCATATCCAAGGCTCCGTACAGAATGGCACCGTTGGAGCTCAAGGAACTCAAGGATCAGTTACAAGAACTTCTGGACAAGGGTTTTATCCGCCCTAGTGTTTCTCCATGGGGAGCACCAGTCCTATTCGTGAAGAAAAAGGATGGGTCGATGAGACTATGTATCGACTATCGGGAACTGAATAAGGTGACAATCAAGAATAGATACCCATTACCGAGGATTGATGACCTCTTTGACCAGCTCCAAGGGTCACAGGTATTCTCAAAAATTGACCTTCGTTCCGGCTATCACCAACTCAAGATTCAAGAGAAGGATGTACAAAAGACGGCGTTCCGAACAAGGTATGGGCATTATGAATTCTTAGTTATGCCTTTTGGGTTAACTAATGCTCCGGCAGCTTTCATGGATATGATGAATCGGATTTTTCGAGAGCTTGTCGATCGGTGTGTAGTGGTATTTATCGACGACATCTTAATCTACTCAAAGAGTCGGGAGGAGCATGAAGAGCATTTGCGGACGGTGTTGAGCGTTTTGAGGAAACACCAACTCTACGCGAAATTCAAGAAATGCGAATTCTGGTTGGACAATGTGGCGTTCTTGGGGCACGTTGTTACCAAGGATGGAATTGCAGTAGACCCAGGGAAAGTGGAAGCGGTGGTCAATTGGGTGAGGCCGTCGAATGCCCATGAGGTGCGAAGTTTTTTGGGTCTTGCCGGCTATTATAGGAGATTCGTTGAAGGGTTTTCTCGGTTGGCAGCGCCACTGACCAGACTTACAAGGAAGAACGAAAAATTTCAGTGGTCGGAGGAGTGTGAACAAAGTTTCCAAGAATTGAAGCAACGTTTAGTCACCGCACCAGTCCTCACTCTCCCATCAGGATCGGATGGATTTGTAATTTATAGTGATGCCTCACACAAAGGGTTGGGTTGCGTACTGATGCAGAAAGGGAAAGTAATCGCCTATGCCTCGAGACAGTTGAAGACTTACGAGCGCAATTATCCTACTCATGACCTTGAGCTTGCTGCGGTAGTCTTCGCTCTTAAGATATGGCGACACTACTTATACGGGGAGCGTTGTGAAATCTACACAGATCATAAAAGCCTGAAATACTTCTTCACCCAGAAAGAGCTCAATATGCGCCAAAGACGTTGGCTGGAACTCCTAAAGGACTACGATTGTACGATCAACTACCACCCAGGGAAGGCGAATGTAGTTGCTGATGCTCTCAGTCGAAAAACTATTGTTGGAAGCGTATCTGCCATGTTCACCATGCAAAAGGAACTACTCCTTGACTTGGAGAGGGCCGGAGTAGAGATGATGGTGGGAGAAATCCAGTCTTACATGAGTAGCCTAAGCTTGGAGCCGACCTTAATGGAGCAAATTAGAACCGCCCAATTATCAGATAACGAAATTATTAGATGTCGTGAAGAAGTTGAAAAAGGGGTACAATCGGATTTTCACATTGGTGGAGATGGGATATTAAAGTTTCGCAACCGAGTGTGCATTCCCAAGGACGCAGAACTGAAGAGAGTCATCTTGTCAGAAGCCCATCGGTCCCTATATACAGTCCATCCAGGTAACACCAAGATGTATCGGGATTTACGTAGAAATTATTGGTGGAAAGGAATGAAGAAGGATATCGCACGGTATGTAGAACAATGCCTCACTTGTCAGCAAGTTAAGGCAGAGCACCAAAGACCTGCGGGACCTTTGCAACCCCTACCTATTCCTGAGTGGAAATGGGAACGTATTTCGATGGATTTTGTGTCAGGCTTTCCTCGAGCTCCTAGTGGCCAAGATGCAGTATGGGTCATTGTTGATCGGTTGACTAAGACTGCGCACTTCCTACCCATCAAGATGACTTACAGTATGGATCGACTTGCCGAGCTTTACATCAAGGAGATCGTACGATTACATGGGATTCCTGTGTCAATTGTGTCGGATCGTGATCCAAGATTCACCTCTAGATTTTGGAGGAGTTTACAGGAAGCATTGGGAACAAAGCTAACCTTTAGCACAGCGTTTCACCCTCAAACAGACGGACAGACTGAACGGACAATTCAAACCTTGGAAGACATGTTGCGACTATGTGTTTTGGACTTCAAAGGAAGCTGGATCCAGTACATTCCATTGATAGAGTTCGCTTACAACAACAGCTATCACGCTAGCATTGAGATGGCACCCTATGAAGCCTTGTACGGGAGGCGGTGTAGGTCGCCATTATACTGGGACGAAGTAGGAGAGAGAAAATTACTCGGACCAGAGATCATTCAAGACACATGTGAGAAGATAGCGGTGATTAAGCAGAGATTAGCAGCAGCTCAGAGTCGACAGAAGAGCTACGCCGATGTTAGACGACGAGAACTGGAATTCGAAGTCGGCACAAAGGTCTTTCTCAAGGTCGCCCCAATGAAAGGAGTAATGAGGTTCGGAAGAAGAGGAAAGTTGAGTCCCAGATTTGTTGGTCCCTTCGAGATTCTCGAGAAGATTGGTACGGTGGCATATCGCTTGGCACTACCACCAAACTTAACAGGAATCCACAATGTATTTCATATATCCATGCTAAGGAAATACGTACCGGATCCCACACATGTATTGGAAAGTGAGCCCCTGCAGATTCAATCCAACATGATTTATGAGGAGACACCGACAAGAATACTGGATAGGAGGCAACAAGTCCTCAGGAACAAGACTATCTCTTTAGTGAAAGTCTTATGGAATAACCACTCCGTGGAAGAAGCTTCATGGGAATTGGAGGAGAGCATGCGGGAGAACTACCCGTATCTGTTTGGGTGAAAGCTGACAGGCCTCAAAGCGACTCTGGCACATCAGGTAATTCCTATGGTTAGTGGGTTAGTTGTTCACCAAATTCCGAGGACGGAATTTTTATAAGGGGGGAGGATTGTGACAATCCTAAGTCCCTTTAGAGTATTTTTAGTTGACTCGTAGATTTTTTTTTAAAAAAAAGGGTTGGCTTAGGTTAACAATGAGAATGGACAAATTAAAAATATATAATAATAATACATAATAATAATAGTAATAATAATAATAATAATAAGTAAATAAAATAAAGGAGTTAAATATAATAATAGTAATAATATATATATATATATATATATATATATATATATATATATATATATATATATATATATATATATATATATTGAAGCCCAGCCCTAGGCGCCGACTACCAAAAGAAAAAAAAAAAAAAAAAAAAACTCAGCTCCTTGAAAACCTATTTCCTCTGATCTTCTACTCAGCCTATTTAAGGGAGTAAAACAAGCTTGCCGCACACCAAGAGAGAAAGAAAGAAAGAAAGAAAGAAAAAAAAAAAAAGGGATCTTCCTGCCGCTCACTTTTCCCTCGTCACGTTGCTCTCCCTGTGTGTGTTAGGTATGCCTCACAGATTTGTTTTTTTTCATCTGATATATATATATACTCATTAATAGCACAATTGTGAGTTAAATTTCAACATGTTACCTTGGTTGTCGTGTAGCCTTATAATGGGAAAGAGATTGTCTTCTTGTTTACACCTCACGTGTAGCTATATATATATATATATATATATATATATATATATATATATATATATATATATATATATATATATAATGAGTTGAAGGATTTCAAATATACATACATCTGATTGTTCAATATATTTATAATGATTCAAGGTATATATATATATATATATATATATAGCATGCTAACGGACGTGTATATATATATATATGGTATATATGGTATTCAAGTTGTTCACCTATATATATATATATATATATAGATGGGGTAGTGGGCAGTGTAAATATATATATATATATATATATAGTATGGAAGAACTTAAAGTATATATACATAAAGGAGTACTGCTAAATAAAATAAATTCTGAAAATTTTATGAGAAAATATACCTAAATACCTAAGTAAGTTCATTCTCAATTTATTAGCAAGCCAACTCATAATAGTAGTAGAATGTTTTGTGGTGACATGTATGAGGGTAGTAATGTGTCTGTATTTCCTTCAGGAGATTAGTTAGCAGTCAGAGGAAAATTTTACTGCAATCAAGAGGTAAGTGAATTTATTATCCCTTCCATAAAAATTATCATGTCATGCTATTTATGCAATTTTGTTTTCAATTGCAAATGATTATTTTGTTTATATTATGGAATTTCGCTATATGCATGACAAGTTTGAGAAAAAGAAATATTGTGAAAATAGTGATGTTTATAAAGAGAATTTTGAGACAATGATCATAAACCCTCCTACATGTTGCCCGAGAAAAGTACAAGCAATGAGGAAAGAATGTTATAAAATGAGGGCACATGTAGGGAGGAGTGTATTTTTGGCCCAAGAGAAACAAGAGAAAAGCTCGGTACCGATGCTAAGGATGGAGGCGCAACCGCTGAAGGAGGCTCTGCCAGAAGGTGGTTCCATCATAGTTTTATTTTTGCCATGCTGAGTGCACCCAGAGTTAATCGGCTGGCCAGGGGACGGGGCTGCGGCCACAGTATCTCATCCCAGGTCGCAAGGACCGCGCAACCCTAGTATATGGGGGTAACAGTATACATGGGCCCTAGTATGAGATAAAAACTCATAAATTTTATTGATGAAAATATATTTTAATTGCTTTCTGTTTTCTTTAAAAATATACTGGGAACATATGTAGTTATGAGTTCCATTTTTCAAAACGGGACAAGGAGTAAAACTGCTCATGGTTGTGGATTTCACTTACTGGGCCCCCTTTGGGCTCATCAGTTTTTATTTCTTGTTTCAGGTGGTGACCAGGCTGCACTAGGAGGCCGGAATGGGGGCGGGCGTATTTAGGATTTCTTATGATTTCATATTAGTCAAGTTAATAAGTGCGTTGGCACAGTTTTCTTTCAGAAATTGATAGATTTATTTTAATAAGGATATCTATCTCGTTGTGAGACATATTTCTGTTAAACAAGAATATTTCAGTTTAGTTATTATTTTTAGACATGATATTCTAGGCTTTCATGCATTCATTGTTATACTAGTATTGTTTAGTTGATAAACCTTATGGATCTTTGCAAGTAAGAAAATCATTAACAAACCTAACCCTAACGGGCTGGGGATGTTACACAATGAGAATGACTTTCTTAGGAATGTGTTTCCGATTCTTCCTCTTTTGAATGCACAAGTCCTTGAGAAATTTTGCATAGGCCGAAATTTGATTGATGGCATCAAGGAGTGGGACGTTGATTTTGACCTACTTGAAGACCTCCATCATGTCTTGTATTTTCTCTCCTTGTTTCCCGAAGTGGGCGGGTACCTTGAGACACTTTGGGAATGGGACCTTAGGCACATATGGTAGCTCAGGAATGGGGGCAGATGATAAAGAAGCCTCAGTGCTTACTTGCCTTTGACCCTCTACAGATTCTGTGGAGCCTCAGGTTGCTCATCTTTCTTTTCTTCTACATGTTTGTCCACCTCTTTCCCACTTCTCAGTGTTGTGATAGCTTGGATTTGCTCCTGATGAAAAGTACTTCCTTCTACCATGTAAAGTCCCTTAGGATTGGCCACTAATTGACTTGGAAGCTTCCCTTCTTCCATCATGTTGAGGGTTTTAACCATTTGTCCCATCTAAGCCTCTAACTTGGAAATTGCTTGAGTGTGAGAGTTCACTATTTTCCTGTTGAGACTTCACAATATGATTAGTATCCTCCACTTTGCTGAGAATATTCAACATCATACTTTGAAGGTCAATCTCCGACAGAGGAGGTGGTGCGGCCTCATACTGCTTCTGCGGAGGCCGGTATGTGGAAGAAGTTTGATAGGGCTGCCTATTCGATTGAGGTTGATTTTGCTGTCTTGAAGCTGAGTTGCCTGAAGCTTAAGCCTTCGATGAGAAGTTTTGATGATTTTTCCACCCAGGGTTATAAGTATTGGAAAAAGGATCATTATCTGGTTGTGAAAATGCTGCATTGACCCACTTATTAGAAACATCATAAAAGTTCCTAGCAGAGGGACAATTAGTATCTTGATGCATAGGACTAAAACAAACTGGACATGGGTCATGCGTTGTGGTCCTGTAAGAGGAAGCGGCTACTACTGCCATAAGCTGGTCTATCTTTCGAGATAGAATGGCCATCTCGGGATTGACACTATTGCTAGGCTTTCCTATCTCAAAAAGACCTTTAGCCTTTGCGGCCTTGGGTCTAGGTCGCCTGCGACTAGCTGAAGCATGATATGTAGAATTATCACTAAGGTTCTCAAAAAAGATCCATGCTTCATCCTCACTCCTCATCATAAAGGTCCCACCATAAGATGCATCTACCATTTGTCTATAAGGCTTGATCAAGCCATCATAGAAGCTTTGCACTAGCTGCCATTTCGGGAGAGCTTGGTGTGGGCATGATCTAAGATGCTCCTTTAGTCTCTCCCAGGTCTCAAGGAATTGCTCACCCTCATAGTGGGAGATACTAGTGATAGCTCTCCTAATGTCATTGGTTTTTCCTATGGGGAACGAAGAAGTAATGGACTTTGGTGCTAAGGAATGAAACCAATGTTTGGATCTTTCCTTGAAGGTGAAGGGGAAGAGCCACATCCTTAGGGCGTTCTCAGTGAATCCGGTCAATTTAATGGTAGAACATATTGCTATGAATTCTTTGTGGAAGTCATAAGGGTTTTCATTGCTAAGCTCTAGAAAACATGGTAAACTTTGTATAGTGCTAGGCTTAATCTCATAGTGAGCTGCCGTAATGTCCGACAGCCTGCGACATGAGGGGGAAGTGAAAGTGGTAGGGAGATAATGATCTCTCAATCCTATAGGGTCACCCATGGTCTCAATGGTATGTGAAAAGCGCCGAATGTTGCACATTCAAGCCCCTTAATTTGCATATGTTAATTCCTTAGCGTTGTGATTTGTTTGATTTTGTTTTGTTTTTGTGTTTTCAGGTTATAAATAAAGATGCAATTAATTCCATTGATTTTGGGCTTAAAAGCACACTTTGAGATGATTAAGTGTAGCCAATCATAACAGAGGACTTATATGTTGTGGTTCAGTTTAATCAAATAAAGGAAGGGATTAATTCGGAATTTCTCAAATTGGAGTCAAAATCAGATTTGATTCAAATTTGGATTCTGCATACATCTCTGTATTTTGGCCATAACTTTCAGCTCAAATATTCAATTAAGATGATTCAAGCGGCGTTGGAAAGCTAACTCAAATTTATACAAATCATTGTGAAACAGTATTTTCCTAATTCGGAGCGTCGCAATGCCAAAATTGCCCTACAAGATAGGAACGCAATTTTGGGCGAATCCTATTCCGATTTAGACTTAGGTTTTCTTTATCCTAATTGGACTTGGACTTAAATCTCCGCAATTTCTAGGATTACTAGGGCTTCTAGGACTCTCCTAAGCCCTATAAATAGGCCTCTAAGCATTGAGAAAAAAGACACACCGCTTCCTAGAGCTAGAAATCAAAAAATTGTCTTTGGAGCTTAGAAGATCATGAGCGGCTAAACCCCTTCGTGGGGCGTCGATGTAATCCTATCCAAGCACAATGGTTTGATTGTATTTAATTTCTAGATTTTCAATTTATGCATGTTGATTGTATAACTATGAGGATTGCTACAATTGATTTATGTTCTTAATTATTAAATGCAATTGTTCTTAAATTCCAAAATCAATATTTGTGAAATTCTTCTCTTGTCTTAGAAAGTATTTTACTTTTATTGATCTCAAATCATTCTTGTTTTCTATGATTATGAGGATGATGGTTATACAATAGGTTTAATTGACATATGATCAATAGGATTTGATAGGCCATGCCTAGGGAAGACGGATTGTACTACATCCTAGTTTAGTGTAATTTAGGTAGACAATCTGTGCCAACCGAAGATGGGTTACACTTATTCATTGATTGTATGTATCCTGTTAAAGAATTTGATGATTTATACCTAGGGAAGACAGGTCATACCACATTTTAGTGGTTAGGTGGACGATCCGTGCCGACCGAATATAGATTATGCTTATTTTTTTGTAAGGTAATTTCTTGGTTATTTATAACATGCATAGAATGAATTTCTGGGATTAATTATGATTAACCATTGTTGTGCAGATAGAGGTGAAGTCAATACCCTACGCTCTCTCTTATTTTAAATCTCTTTTATTTTCATGCTCTTTAAGTTTTAAAGAAAATCAAATCACTCGCTTTTTAATTAAGTTAATTTTAATCTTTTGAATTTTGATAATAAAACCCTTGTAGTCCTTGAGGTTCAACACCCTCTCTATAGCCGTATCCTACAAAGATTCGTCCTATTGCGAGTGGTAATTTTATAATTGATATTTTTGGTCACAAAAATGCCACATCAATTTTTGGCGCCATTGCCGGGGACTGCTTAACTGTTTCATTATCTAAATTTGAGGATCGATTTTAGCTTAATAATTTATTTTTCTTTTTTTAGTTACTAATTTTAATTTTGTTTGGTTTTTGTTTTTTTTAGAGTTTGCAAACAGGTCCGTAAGCTGCCTTCTCTGTGACTGCGATCGAGCGCAGGTTGCATGCGATCGAGCGCACGGACGCACTTCAGTAGGCATTAAGCCAGCAGCGCTCGAGCCCTCCCCTCCTACACTTGCAACCATCTGCAACAATACACTCGAGCGCACCCTGCCGTGCGATCGAGCGCACTTGCGGCAACCTACATCCAAAACCCTAAGTGCACCTAAGAGCTGTTTGTGAGTTTTTATTTTTTATTATTTTTCTGTTGTTATTTTATGTTAATTCTATTAGTTTAGTTCATGTGAGGAGGCATTCCAACACCCCATGGACCATGTTCATACTGCTATTGTCCTTATCATCATGTTAGAGATTGTCCTACAACAGGACAATTTTCTAATTATTCTTATGAGCATATGAACAGACCGTTCTCTAGACCGAGGAACAACCTTTATTCTGATCCCTATAACCCGGCGTGGAGCAACCAGTCTAATCTCTCGTGGAAAGCTGAAGCTCCTAAGAATTTTGCTCCACAACATCATGAACTGTACCATCAGGCATATCCGCAATTCAACGATCAATCCTATTCTCCTCAATATCAAGCAACTCCACAACAGATATACTAGGCCGCACCACCTCCCTCAGAGTCTAATTTTGAGGCTCGGATGCTAAAAATGATGAGTGAGCTAGCAGGTGCGATAAAGCAGACGGTGAAATCTTAACAGGAACTTTATACTCCTCAATTGTTCGCCGAGATAGACGCCAAGATGGAAGCTCATGTTGAACAAATCGTTAACCACCTCAATAGGATGGAAGAAGAAGAGCTTCAAAGTCAGTTGGTGCCTGGTGGCCAATCCTGATGAACACTACATTGTGGATAAGAGTATTTCTTATCATGAGGAAGCTATCACCACACTAAGGAGTGGAGAGGAAATCGAAAACCACGTGGAAGAGAGGAAGGAGGAGCAAATTGAGGCACCACAGGATCTACGTCGGGAAAAAGGCAAGGAAGTGAGCACTGAGGCTTCTTCACCATCAACTCTTATTCCCAAGACGCCATATGAGCCCCGAGCACCTATTCCAGGTAATCTGAAATCTTCACTTTTAGGGACATATGACACTCTCCCGATTATTATTGCTTATGACTTACCAAGAGGCCAGGAGAGTAATCTGCAAGAACAAAAAGAGACCATCGAGGTAGAAAAATTCCCTGAGTATTCTCCTCATTTTAATCTAGTTCATGATTCCTTTCCGGATGAGAAACTGCTTGAGAATACTCGGAGTGATCTACCTTGATTTGCGAACATTCTGAATTACCTTTCTATAGGTAAAATTCATTCTCTCTGGTCCAAGTGAAGAAAAGATTGGTGCTTTAAATTTAAATTTAAGGGTCAGAGAACACTGTGCGCATCAAGGATGTGGATTCCGTTGACTTGGCGGATTCCATATATTTTGACTAGATGAGTCAGTTTCATAAGATCGAGTGCAGGCCCTGTGCACTCAACTCCTCACTCCACTAGGGTACATGATCTCCATCCAGGTTTACTTTATCCATTGTTGTTTCATTCCTTGATTATATTTTTACAACAATGTAAGCACTTGATTGGTATTTGGTTGGAGTATCACTTTGTTTTTTAGGACATGTGTTTTTGCATTCAAGTTTGGGGGTATGATATGCCCACATCTGCTCATTCAGGTATTTCTGTACTCTTGATCTTATTCTTTAGTTCTATACATACATTGGGGACAATGTATGATTCAAGTTGGGGGGTACGGAAAAACAGAACACAGTCCATTATTATTGTTATTCTTAAGCATATGGTTGAGCTTTGATTTTGGTTTGAAATTCATTGGTAGGCTTAAAGTTGTGAACACATGATCATATGACTTAGGGATTTTGAGTCTTATTACTTACTTTTGGCAACATGAGATGCTTCTTGTTTCAATTTAAATCTATCTTGAGCACACTAGCACATATCTGTGAGGTATGAATTTTGAGACCAATTATGATTGTTTTCAACATCTTGAATTCTGTTGGGTGACATATTGGGTGAATAACTTTGGCACACTAGCACATGATTGTTTTCAAAAAAAATCAAGTTTGAATTTTTCGCTGAGTAACCGGACCTCTTGCCTCATTAAGCAGTAAATGTTCGCGTCAAAAAGTGAAATTTTTGGGTTGATTAATAAAATGGCTAGCTTAGCTTCGTAGCCTTTTTTACTCGAGTTAGTAAGTCCTTAGGGGTGTCTTTACACCTAATGCCCTAAAGCCATTTGGTTTGGGAGACATTGGCCTAACACTCGATACATGAGTCAACTAGAAAGCTTAAGGGAGCTAAGCATTACAAAAACTTAAAAAAAAAAAAAAAAAAATGTATGCCTTGGTTGTTTCATTTGATATGAAGTCCAATGAATTCTGAGATGGTGATTCATTCATATTGGAATTATTTTGAAGCCTCATGACTATGTGTTGGTTCACTTTGCACAAATTGAAATTTGTGTATCTCAATCTGCCATTTGTAAGTGATTTGACTTGTAAATTCTTTGGAATTTTGAAGATGAGGTTTATAATTTTAAGCTTGCTAATGAACGAGAACCATTATTTTTGTGATGCTTTATCCTTTTGAATGACATAATGATGACAATGTTTGTGGGTATCATTCCTGGAAAACCTTCACGAGACTTCACTCGTCCTCTAGGGAATGCCTAGGGGTTTAAAAGGCTTGTTGCATATGCTAAATGCAATCGTACTTCCCACGAAAGATGGACTTATCTTTTTGTTTTTCAGTTTATTTTCTGTTTTGTATTGCTAAGGGACTAGCAATATGTAAGTTTGGGGGTGTGATAAGCGCCGAATGTTGCACATTCAAGCCCCTTAATTTGCATATGTTATTTCATTAGCGTTGTTATTTGTTTTATTTTGTTTTGTTTTTGTGTTTTCAGGTTATAAATAAAGATGCAATTAATTCCATTGATTTTGGGCTTAAAAGCACACTTTGAGATTATTAAGCGTAGCCAATCATAACAGAGGACTTATATGTTGTGGTTAAGTTTAATCAAATAAAAGAAGGGATTAATTCGTAATTTGTCAAATTGGAGTCAAAATCAGATTGGATTCAAATTTGGATTCTGCATACATCTTGGTATTTTGGCCATAACTTTCAGCTCAAATATTCGATTGAGGTGACTCAAGCGGCGTTGGAAAGCTAACTCAAATTACTACAAATCATTGTGAAATAGTACTTTCCTAATTCGGAGCGAAACAATGCCAAAATTGCCCTGCAAGATAGGAACGCAATTTTGGGCGAATCCTATTTCGATTTGGACTTAGGTTTTCTTTATCCTAATTGGACTTGGACTTAAATCTCCTCAATTTCTAGGATTACTAGGGCTTCTAGGACTCTCCTAAGCCCTATAAATAGGCATCTAAGCATTGAGAAAAAAGACACACCGCTTCCTAGAGCTAGAAATCAAAAAATTGTCTTTGGAGCTTAGAAGATCATGAGCGGCTAAACCCCTTCGTGGGGCGTCGATGTAATCCTATCCAAGCACAATGGTTTGATTGTATTTAATTTCTAGATTTTCAATTTATGCATGTTGATTGTATAACTATGAGGATTGCTACAATTGATTTATGTTCTTAATTATTAAATGCAATTGTTCTTAAATTCCAAAATCAATATTTGTGAAATTCTTCTCTTGTCTTAGAAAATATTTTACTTTTATTGATCTCAAATCATTCTTGTTTTCTGTGATTATGAGGATGATAGTTATACAATAGGTTTAATTGACATATGATCAATAGGATTTGATAGGCCATGCCTAGGGAAGACGGATTGTACTACATCCTAGTTTAGTGTAATTTAGGTAGATAATCCGTGCCAACCAAAGATGGGTTACACTTATTCATTGATTGTATGTATCCTGTTAAAGACTTTGATAATTTATACCTAGGGAAGACGGGTCGTACCACATCTTAGTGGTTAGGTAGACGATCCGTGCCAACCGAAGATAGATTATGCTTATTTTTTAGTAAGGTAGTTTCTTGGTTATTTATAACATGCATGAATGAATTTCTGGGATTAATTATAATTAACCATTGTTGTGCGGATAGAGGTGAAGTCAATACCCTACGCTCTCTTTTATTTTCATGCACTTTAAGTTTTAAAGAAAATCAAATCACTCTCTTTTTAATTAAGTTAATTTTAATCTTTTGAATTTTGATAATAAAACCCCTGCAGTCCTTGAGGTTCAACACCCTCTCTATAGCCGTATCCTACAAAGATTCGTCCTATTGCGAGTGGTAATTTTATAATTGATATTTTTGGTCACAAAAATGCCACATCAGTATGCTCTTCTAGCAAATTAGAATTCCTTTCAGACCCAAGTTGTCCAAGAGTGAGTTCAATGTTGGGGTCACAAATAATTAAAGGCAAAGATAGTGAATGGCGACCCAACATAAACTAAAAAGGAAAAAAAATAAAAACTAAGACAGAAACTAAAAACTCACAAACGGCCAATAGGTGTGCTGGAATTGAGGTGTTGTAGCTGCTAGAATCTGGCAGGCTGGCGCTAGTGCGCTCGAGTGCACTGCCGAAGATAGGTGCGCATGCAGGCATGAGGGGCTCGAGCGCAGCTTGTTGGGATTGGGCAGTTTGCTGTAAATGCACTTGATCGCACTGGAGGGTGCACTCGAGCTGCGCTGCTACAGGTTTGAGAACAGAAAGTAAAATTAAAAAAATAAAAATAAAAATAAAAATAGAAATTAAGATTAGAAAATAAATAAAAGAAGGAAATAAATTAAGCTAAATTTAATCTTTAAAACATAACAACGAAATCGTTAAGCAATCCCTGGCAACGGCGCCAAAAATTGATGAGGTCTTTTGTATACCAAAATATATCAATAATAAACTACCACTCGCAATAGTATGAATTCTTGTACGATAGGGTTATATTGAGGGTGAAGAACTTCAAGAACTGCTAGGAATTATTATCAAGTTTTCAAGATCAAAAGTAACTTAAGAAAAGATTTGTGATTTGTTTTGTAACGAAAGTGCATAAAAATAAATGAGAGTTAAAATATAAGAAAGAGAGTGTAAGGTATTGACTTTACCTCTATCCATACAACAATGGTTAATCATATATAATTAAGAAATTCCTTCTATGCATGCTATAAACAAGAAAATACCTTATTAAAGAATAAGTATAATCCATCTTCGATTGCCACAGATCGTCCACCTAAACACTAAGATGCGGTACGACCTATTTTTCCTAGGTATGGATTATCTAATTCTTTAATAGGATACATACAATCAAAAGGATAAGTATAACCCATCATCGGTTGGCACGGATCATCCACCTAACCACTAAGATGTGGTACGACCTGTCTTTCCTAGGTATGGCCTATCTAACCCTCTTGTTCATCTGTCAATTAAAACCGTTGTATAACCATCATCCCCATAATCACAGAAAATAAGAATGATTTGAGTTCAATAAAAGTAAAAAACTTTCTAAGACATGATTTCACTAATATTGATTTTGGAATTGAAGAACAATTGCATTTAAACATTAAGAACAATATCAAATTGTAGCAATTCTCATAGTTATACAGCCAACATGCATAAACTGAAAATCTGTCGATTAAGATAAAATCAAACCATTGTGCTTGGATAGGGTTACATCAATACCCCACAAGGGGTTTAGCCGCTCATGACTCCGCTAAGCCTCTAAGAACTATTTGCTGAATTTTTGCTCTAGGCAGTAGTGTCTTTCTTCAATATTTAAAGGCCTATTTATAGGGATTAGGAGAACCTTAGAAGCCCTAGAAACCCTAAGAAAATCGTACGTTAGTATCCGAGTCCAAGTGAGAGTTTAAAAACCCAATCCAAGGTGGAAAAGGACTGCTGCTGTGTGCTGTACGCCTACTGAGCTCGATCCCACGGTCGCCAGAATGCATTCAAATGGTCTCTTAAGCCCAATTTTCACTGGAATTCTTGCATCTATCTTATAAAACCCTGAAACACAAAAATAAAACAAAATCAAACAAATAAAAATGCTCAGGAATTAACATATGTGAGTTTAGGGGCTTGAATATGCAACATTTAGCACTCATCAAGAAGCAGTACAAAAACTAGCAACAATATTGTATTTTATTTACATACTTTCAAAGTATCTTAAAAGACTTTACACTACTATAAAATAATCTTAATTAAAAATACATTATTGAATTGTTCAAGGTATAAATATATGCCCATTTAATTGGTGATCCATATTCTTTTCTGAATGCTGACAAACACTCCCAGTAGTTTGGATCAATTTGTAAATTCTTGGTGGGTTTGTTCAATAATTTAATTCTAGAACATCTCAGAATTTTATTTCATTTTTTTAAAAAAATGGACTCAAAAAAATGAACGGTTGTACTTCACAAATTTAATTTGCTAAAAGAAACACAGCACATAATTAATTAATTAGCGGACAAAAAGTAGCTAGTGCATGCAAACAAATCTAATAAAGTGACATGTGTTCCTAAACTATATGAGAAGCACATGTTTTCTTATTAATATTGCTATTAAAAAAAATATGCGAGAATCACATGTTATTAAAAAAACATATGCTTCTTACATGTTAAGGAACACAAATCACTTTATTAAACTGGCTTGTATGAATTAGCTAAAGCATTTTTTGGATATGGGTCTCGAATTTCAAATTTGTAAAATTAAAATTTGAGTTTTATTGTAAAATATACAACAAGCACAAGGAGATTTTATCAATAATTTTCTATTTTATATCCTTTTTTGTGGAACTAAAAGAATCAAATGACTTTCTTGCTATCTTACATGCACTTACTTTCATTTCAAACCATTTAGATATATCAACTTCGAACATCAAGTTGGTAATCTTGATTATTTTGGAATGTTGAGTTGTGCAGGTTTTAATTACTCACAAGTGCACGAATCATTTGCAATAAAGGGTTTTGCAAGTGCGAGATCGATCCCACAGAGAATTGTGTTTTTGAAAACAATTTTAATCTAAACTAATTAAATCCTAACCTAGTTCCGAAAGGTTTTTGATTTTTGAAATTGAAAACAAACCAAAATAAAATTAATCAAAAGATAAATACTAAGGTTTCAGAATTTACACTCACCAAATCAAAGCACACATTATTATATTTGTTTATACATCTGAATTTCAATAAAATCCTATGCATGCTTTTTTTCTTTTTTCTTTTTAAATAAAAATAACCTATTGAAAGATTCCATGAATCCATCCATTATACAAATCGCAATGCATATCCAACTTAAATCAAAATCATCCAATGTATCCATTTGATTAACAAAAGACAATGGGTATCCAATTTAAATTGAAAGATGCAATGTATCTGTCGGATGAAACACATTGAATATCCAACTTTGGCACAAGTGTTAATCTAAACAAGCAATTACCCAAACTTAATCAAATAATTGAATTGAACTTAACATACATTCGACTAAACGTCGGAATTGTACGAACACAACATAAAAACATGCAAACAAATCAATGGTGAGGCTTCATCTTCAAACTTAGTTGAAGGTTTAGCCTCTCATGACAAAAGGAATCATAAAGAAACTAATTAACTTCATTAAAATCAAAGAACTTACAAAAGAATTGGTGTTCAGAGCTACAAAAACCCAGAAAACACGAAAATGACAAAGAACAGCACCCCTGGCGCACCTCCGTGCATTTACAATGAAAAGAATGATATTTATAATGTTAATTAGGGTTTCAACACTACCAGGTCGGACAAGTGCGCTTGAGCGTACTCGCTCGTGTCTCAAGTCTTCTGCAGCGTAGCGCCTAGCTGTTGGTGAGGGTGCGCTTGAACGTGTCCCTACTAGGCTTGAGCACTGGTGTGCTCGAGCTTACTCACTGGCACTCGATCCCACTTCCCAAAAGAATGCACTTTTTCAAATTCTTTGCATTTTTTCACAATAATACCACAGTTTTCCCTTAGCAACCTGCAAAACACTAAAACACCAAAACTAACAAAAACATCTGAAAATTATAAAGCTAAAAGTTCGACGAATGTAAATTAAGGGGCCCAAATATGCATTATTTGGCACTCGTCAAATATTCTCAAACTTACATTTTGCTAGTCCCTTAGCAAAACAAAATGAAAAACAAAATCAAAGCATGAAACATTTGCTGTCATGGGACAGATGATTGCATTTAGCATATGCAACAAGTCTTTTAAACCCCTAGGCATCCCTAGAGTACAAGTGAAGTCTTGTGAGGGTTTAACAGCAATGATACCCATAAACATTTTTAGCACTATGTTATTGACAAACATGAACTTCTACGCAAACACATGGTTTTTACATCATACGCAGGTTTAACAAACTGAACACCGCAATCACATCATCAGAACATCCAAAATCACTTCACTCATAGATGAAAATTTAAGACAACACATGCTCCATTTAGTGCAAAGTGAGATTAACATAGAATCATGAGGATTCAATCTACTCAAGGTTTTTGTGCACTTCGAAATTCATAGGAATTCTATCAGATGAAAACAACCAAGGCTTAAGTCAAGATTTGCTTCTTTTTTTGTGTAGGCTGTGCAATGCTCGGCTCCCTTAAACTTTCTAATTGACCTAGGCAATGAGTATTGGGCCAGTGACTCTCAAACCAAATGGTTTTAGGGCACTAAATGTAGAAATATCCCTAAGGGCTTAATTATTCAAGTCAAAAAGGCTATGAACACAAACTAGCCATACAAACAACCAAGTTGAATTTCTCATCTTTTTACGCAAACACTCAATGCTTAGTGAGGCAAGAGGTCCGTTTACTCAATGAACAACTCAAACTGATTTTTTTTTTAAGCCTAGGTTTCATCAACAATTTATTCTACAGATCTCAAAATACACACTATCCAATTCAAATCTCATGCCTCACAGATTCTATGCTAATGTGCTTATGATGATCAACTCAAACATGTGAAATCTCTCTAATCAAAAAATGAGTCAAAAGACTCAAATTCCTAATGATGATGATGGGTTCAAGATGTTTAACAAGCCAATGTAATGTAAACCAAAGTTACAGTGTAACTCATGCTCAATCAACAACATAGCACAATATTATTATTATTATTTTTTTTTATTGAAATAACCAGATAAAGACAAACAAATAACAGACAGTGTATTTTTCCATACCCCCAAACTTAAATCGCACATTGTTCTCAATATAGGAAGAGACACAATACCAAGAGGTGAGGAAACTGGAGTATGCAAAGGCTAGGATGTCCCCCAAACTTGAACACCAAAACACCTGTCAACAAATCTAATAGCAATATTTTCTCATGAAAACAAACATCAAAATATTAATTGCTCTTAGAAACAAAAAAAAAAAAAAAAAAAAAACAAAACAAAACAAAACAAGAAACAAATGACAAGAAATAAAATGACAAAAGGAAAAGAACTCAAAAATGAAGTGCGGAAAATAAAAAAGAAAAAATACCGCACTTTCCCCGATTATTTAGGTGTCCAACCAATCCCTTCCACCCTTTCTTCTTTAGAATTTGATATCCCTCTGGAAGGATGTTTCGACATACAGGTAGCCTAGTTGCTTGCTTCGAAGGATCTGCTTAGGAACATAGTTCCTAGATTTGTGACCTTGTGTGCATCATTCCTTGAAGATCTCGATATAAGATGGCTCTTCGAGACATTGAAGAACTAAAGCTCGGGGCTCATGAAGTGTCTCAAGAGGGATTGTGATGAAGGAATGAGCTACAGTACTCACTTCCTTGTCATTGGACAAACTTTGAGTTGACGAGGGCTCACTTTTCTTTAGGTTCTCATCTTGCTCCTCTTTTCCTTCATCCTACTTGTTATCAATATTGAGAGGTTTAGCTGCTTATGAAGATGGGTTAGGGAATGATATCTCAAGGGTTTCCCCATTCTCTGTTCGCATCTCAAGAGTGGAATACAATAAGGCTTCAGCTTACTCACGTATCATATCAAGGTCTAGATCAAATTCAAATTGAGCAAAGCACTCTCCCAAAGGATCATCCAGACTTAGCTCAGTAATAGTTTCCTCAATTTCTTCACTCCCAAGTGTGGTAGTGGATTGGACATGCTTATGATCAGAATTGTTGGGATCATCCTCAACAATCATGTAGTGCCCTCTAGCCATCAACTGACCTTGAAGCTCTTTTCCCTCTATTCTATTATATTCAGCAACTAGATGATCGACTTGTCCTTCCAACCTTGCAATTTCTTGAGTGTTTGCCATAGTGGCATCTTTGATCTCTTGAACGGCTTGGTTGGTTGATTGTATACCCTGGTTAATCATTTGCTTGAACGCTTTGAGCATGTCTTCCAATGACAATTGTAGCATTTGAAGGGTGGATTGGCCGGATAGTTGCTTGAAGGATATGAGAGAGTCTTCCATCGAAGATTGATAGCCATATGATAAAGGAATGGAAGATGAATTATCGAACTGTGGATATTCAGGATGGTATAGCTCATGAGATTGAGGAGCATAATTTCACGTGGTCTGAGTTAACCATGAGAAATCATAGTGATTGTTCCATCCCAGGGTGTAAAAATTTGAATTTGTTTCAAATCCTGGGCTGAAGAAATTGGTGCTCATCTGCTCATACGAAAAATTGGAAAATTATCTCCAGGACGGACAATTACTAAACCTATGATAAAGGTTGGAGCAGTATGAACATGGTTCATGTGGGTAAAAATTTTGACAGTAGTTGGTAGAAGATGGTGTCCTACAACTAGGGGAAGCGTTAAAATTACCAAACGGGAAATTCATGCTTCACCCTCACTCTTTAACATGCAAATTTCCCACATACAAAAATAAGTAACAAAAATACCAAAAACAAAACTCAAAAACTCACAAAACGAATCAAAATTAAATTTTGGCAAGAATTCAGCTACTGATCCGTTTTGGTGCAGTCTGCTGAGGTGCGGTCGAGCGCAGGCTAGGTGGGATCAAGCTTAGTTGCACTGACCTATTAGTGATGCTGTCTGCTGTGTGAGTGCGCTCGAGCACAAAGTGGATAGGACCGAGCACAAGAGCACTGATCTGCCTGCTGCTGCTACCTTGAGTGTTGATGCGCTAGAGCAGATGTGTGAAGTTGTCGAGCACAAGTGTGCTAAACTGGATCACTACTGCCTTGACCATGACTGCGCTCGAGCATAAGTGTGTTGATGTGCGGATGATGGTTCGGTAGAACTGCAAAACAGTGATAAACAAAAAAGAAAAACAAAAGAAAAGAAAATATATATATATATATATATATATATATATATATATATATATATATGTATATTATCAGCAACAGGAATTAAACAAAATTAAAAAAAAAAAAAAAAATTGCAGAATTAAAATCCTAATTATAACAAGTAAAAGGATAAAATCAATTTAGAAATAAATTGAATTCAAAAATCAAGCAATTTCCCGGCAACGGCGCCAAAAACTTGTTGTGCAAATTTTAATTACTCGCAAGTGTACGAATTGTTTGCAATAAAGAGTTTTCCAAGTGCGAGGTCGATCCCACGAAGAATTGTGTTTTTGCAAAAAAATTTAATCTAAACTAATTAAATCTTAAACTAGTTCCAAAAGGTTTTTTGATTTTTGAAATTGAAAACAAAAAAATATAAAATTAATCAAAAGATAGATACTAAGGTTTCAAAATTCACACTCACCAAATGAAAGTACACATTATTATGTTTGTTCATACATCCGAATTTCAATAAAATCCTATGCATGTTAATTTTTTTTTATAAAAATAACTTATTGAAAGATTCAATGAATCCATCCATTATACAAATCACAATGCATATCCAACTTAAATCAAAATCAGCCAATGTATCCGTTTGATTAACGAAAGACAATGGATATCCAATTTAAATTGGAAGATGCAATGTATCTGTTGTGCAAAATATCTACCTAATTAATGGGTAAATAATTGTACGTTTTACCTGCAAGTGCACAAGGTCAACATAGTAGTATATGGTGCAAGTACAGGATCATTCCCACGAGGATTGCTGAATTTATGTTTAAAAATAGATTCCTTAAGCAAAACAAAAATTGATTGTTGAAGTGATGATAATAAAGGGTTAGGCTTTGATATCCACCACTAATTATATTTAGCTAATATAACAATATGCCAATGCTTTGATGAAGTTATGCATATCTAATGTTTGTCAACCTTAGGGCATGGCGTATACTCCTAAAGCTTTAGATTTCCCTAAGCAACGAGTTAGGCATGGTGTATACTCTAACTCTTTTTATTCCTAAGGGATTTAGCATGATTTACACTAAGTTGTTCCTTAGGAAGGCTTATGTTCTATGGAAATCGACAAATACATGAGGCCTAAGGCATGGCATATACTCCCGGTTCCCTATGTTGATTAACCCAAGAATCCAGTGTGGATTACTTTTGTCACTTATGTTAAACCTAGGACTCGGCCAACCAAATTGATTTAACTAACTAGTCCGTACCATATGCATATGTTGATCAGGCACACACATATGAGGAATTCATGTAAGCAGGTATTAATCAAGTTAAATAGCACAACACGATCATCACAAAGGCGCCAATATTGAAATATTAACAAAACATAACTAGGGCTTCAATCTAGCCCTACTAAATAAGTTAGCTACACATAGAGTTGATCTTAAACATCTTCATAAAATAAAAGAAAAGAAAGGGAAAGAATAAACTTGAGACTTGAACTTGAAGAGCTCCTATTCTTCTCCTTCCCAAGTATATCTATTCTAGAGGCTTAAGGGTCTATTTATAGGCTTTAGAAGTCCTAGACAAAGTAGTAAACCTAGGAATTTCGTAGGGTTTTGAAACCTATTACAATTGGGAGTTGGAAAGCCCTAATATGGAAAGAGTGTCAATCTAGCCGCCACTTGATAAGTCTCCTACGCACGGGTGTGCTCGATCGCAGCCCGTGTGCGCTCGATCGCAAGTCTGCGATTGATCCTTCTTCTAGCATGCGCTCGATCACTCTTGGCCTGCTTGATGCTGTGTCCTCTTGGGTATTGCGCTCGATCGCAGGTACCCTGCGATTGATCGCAGTACCAAGGAGCTCCAATTGTCTCCATCTTCTCTTTTGAGCCCAAATCACCTAGTTTTACTTCATTTTCTTCCAAAAGCCTGTAAAAGTATGAAAAACACAAAAATGAATTAAAATGGCCTAATTAACTAAAACCAAAGGATTAAAACATGCAAGTTAAGGGCTGAAAATATGAATATTTTACCACTTATTAGTATCCGTCGGATGAAATGCATTGAATATCCAAATTTGGCACAAATTTGGGAATTTGTGCCAAATTCCCAAATGCTTCATCCCCAACCTTAGTTGGGAATTTAGCTCCACATAAAAATAAAACCTAAACTAAAGAAAACCTAAACTAAAAAGAGAAAAACTGTAGAATTTTGCTCTCTAGGATTGTGTCTCTTTTCTTGAATGCAAAGAAGTCTATTTATAAGCTTAGGGAAGTCCTAGAAGCCCAAGTAAAGCTAGATAATTCGGAGGTCTGTCTCCCAGTTAAAATAGAAGTCTGAAATCGGAATAGGATTCGTCCAAATTTATGTCCTTTAATTGCGGGACAATTTTGACATAGTAACTGTACGAATTACGAAAATCCTATTTCACAACAAATTGTATTATTTTGAGCTAGCTTTCTAATACCGTTGGAATCACTTCAATCCGATATCTGAGCGGAGAGTTATGATCAAAATACTAAGACGTGTGCAGAATCTGAATTTGAATCCGATCCGAAATCTTATCCAATCTAAACTTTAATCTGATTTAACCTTTTCTTGGATTTGGTTAGACTTAACCACACAATCTAGGTCTTCTCAAAGTATTATTTCTTCGAAACTTCGCATTTTTCCCTTTAAAGCTGCAGTTTTTCTTCAATGACCTACAAAACACTAAAAACACAAAACTAACACAAAATATTAAATAACGACACAGCTAAAGGATTAACTAATGTAAATAAAGGGGTCCAAATATGCAATATTTGGCACTTATCAAACACCCCCAAACTTACATTTTGCTATTCCCTTAGCAAAACAAAACAACAAATAAAATTAAAGCAAGAAACATAAATCCTCTTTCGTGGGAGATACGATTGCATTTAGCATATGCAACAAGCCTTTTAAACCCCTAGGCATCCCTAATGGACGAGTGAAGTCTCGTGAGGGCTTAACAGGAATGATACCCACAAACACTGTGCACTATGTTGTTAACAAGAAAGAAGTTTCACATAAACCATGGTTCTTATTCATGAGCAAACTTAAAAAGACAAACACCATCATAACAGTCAAAAGGAAATCCAAAATCAAATTACTCATAAATGGACAATTGAGACCTCATATGTTCTGAAATGTGTAAAGTGTAATTAGCATATAATCATGAAGCTTTCAATTTAAACTCAAGATAAGTTCCATAAAATTTGTAAAAATCTCTATCAAATGATACAACCAAGGCAAGATATGCATTTTTTTCCTTTTTTTTTTTTTTTTTTTCTTTTTTAAAGAGGCTCTGCAATGTCTAACTCCCTTAAGCTTTCTAATTGACTCATGTAACAAGTGTTAGGCCAATGACTCCCAAGCCAGGTAGCTTTAGGGCACTAGATGTAGAACATCCCTAAGGGCTTATTAACTTAAGTCAAAAAGGTTACGAAGCTAGACTAGCCATATCATAAATCAACACTGAACTTCACACCTTTTGACGCGAACACTCAATGCTTAATGAGGCAAGAGATCCGGTTACTCAGTGAAAAACTCAACATGATCTTTATTTTCTTTTTCCTTCTCTTTTTTATTTATTTATTTATTTTTATATCTTGCAAGCCAATGGTTATTCATCAATAGGTCATCCAACAAATCTCAAAGAGAACAAGCTTAAGCTCAAACATCATACCTCACAGAAAACATGCTAATGTGCTCATAAAAATTTATTTTAAAACAAGTGAAATCTCTTTTACCCAAAAATAAGTCAAAGGACTCAGACTTTTAATGACATAATGATGATGTTCAACCCTTTAAGCAAGCTAATGAAATGCAAATCACAGTTATAGTTTAACTCAAACTTGACAACAACATAGCACAATTTTTTTTTTTTTTTTCAAATTTTTTAACACAAAATGACAAATAAAAATAAACAAATAAAAACAAAAATAAATAGACAAAGTGTTTTTCCATACCCCCAAACTTAAATTACACATTGCCCTCAATGTGTAGTATAGAAATACATTACCAGAAAAAAAGAAATCTGAGTGTGAACAAGGCTAGGGCGTCCCCCAAACTTAAACACCAAAACACCTGTCAACAAAAACTAACAGCAATATTTTTTTTTTTCACAGAAACAAAACATCAAAAGATTAATTGCTGTTAGAAACAAAAACAAATAAAAAGAAATGCAATATAATGAAAAAGGAAAGAAAGAATTTGTGGAGTGAAGTGCAGAAAATAAACTGGAGGAGAAAACTTTACAGCGCTTTCCCCGATCATGCGGATGTCCAACCAATCCTTTCCACCCTTTCTTCTTCAAAACTTCATAGCCATCTGGAAGGATGTTTCGCCATCTTATGTAGACTTGCTTGCTTCGACAGATCTTCTTAGAAAAGTGGTTCCTATATTTGTGTGCTTGTGTGCACAAGTCCTTGAATATCTTGACATAAGATGGCTCCTGATGTGCCTCAAGAGGGACAGTGATGTAGGCAGGAGCTTCAGTACTCACTTCCATGTCACTGGGCAGATTAGGATTTGTTAGTGGCTCACTGTTCTCATGGTGCTCAACTTGCTCCTCTTTCTCTTCCTCCTCTTTCTTATCCACAATTTCCTCACTCTCAAGTGTGATGGTGACTTGGGCATGCTTATGATAAGAATTTTCGGAATCATCCTCATCAATCATGTAGTGCCTTTCAGCCATTAGCTGACTTTGAAGCTCTTTGATAAGTGCTAGATTATTCATATTTTCAGCCCTTAACTTGCATGTTTTAATCCTTTAGTTTTGGTTAATTAGGCCATTTTACTTCCTTTTTGTATTTTCTTTGTTTTATAGGCTTTTGGAAGAAAATAAAGCGTTTCTGGAAAAATTCCAAGCTTAAAGGGCAAATTGGGAAGATCTAGAAGATATGGTTAAGCTTAACCAATCATGGTTAAAGTTTAATCAAATAAAGGAAATGATTAATTCGGAATTTCTCAATTTGAAGTCAAATCGGATTGGATGCAAAATTGGATTCTGAATACGTCTTGGTATTTTAGCCATAACTTTCAGCTCAGATATCCGATTGAGGTGATTCAAGCGGCATTGGAAAGATAACTCAAACTTATACAATTCATTGTGAAATAGTATTTCCCCAATTCGGAGCGCCGCAAGGCCAAAATCACGCCGCAAGACAGGACCGCAATTCTGGGCGAATCTTATTCCGATTTGGGCTTAGGTTTTCTTTAACCTAATTGGGCTTGGACTTAAATCTCCGAAATTTCTAGGATTACTAGGGCTTCTAGGACTCTCCTAAACCCTATAAATAGACCTCTAAGCCTCACAATTGAGGGGATCAGACGAAGACGCGCCGGAGGCGCCGTTCTTGGTCGCTTTCCGTGTTTTCTGGGTTTTTGTAGCTTGGAACTCGAATTCTTTTGTAAGTTTTTAATTTTAATGAAGTAATTTAGTTTCTTTATGATTTCTTTTGTCATGAGAGGCTAATTCTTCAACTAAGGTTGAAGATGAAGCCTCACCATTGATTAGTTTTATATTTTTATGTTTCGTTCGTACAAATCCGTCGTTTAATGTAATGTATGTTCGTTTCAGTTCAATTGTGTGACAAAATTGTGATTGATTGTTGTTTATAAATTGTAAAAATGTTGGATATTCGTTGTGTTTCATCCAACGGATACATCGAATGATTTGATTGAGACTTATATCCATTGTGATTTACGGATACAATGGATGATTTGATCTCAATTGGATATTCGTTGTGATTTGTAATAGAGATGGATTCATCGAATGATTCAATTGGTTTATAAAAAAACAATAGAACATATATATGAGGTTTAATTGTTTGTCGGATGCATGAATGAAAACATAAGAATGTATATTTGATTTGGTGAGGTGAATTCTAAAACCTTAGTCGTTTATCTTTTGATTATTTTTATTTTCTTTAGTTTATGTTTTATTTTGCACGACAAAAATCACAAAATTCGGAACTAGGTTAAGATATAATTAATTTAGATAGAAATTAAATTTCACAAACACAATTCCCTGTGGATCGACCTCGCACTTGCACACACACTATATTGCACACGACTCGTGCGCTTGCGAGTACAATTAAATTTGTACATCAAATTTTGGCGCCGTTGCCGGGGATTTGTTTGTTTGTGAAAATTGATTTTTGTTTAAATTGATTTTATTTTTCTACTAGTTATTTTCTTTTTACAGTTTGTTGCCTTTTATTTTTATTTTTTTTATTTGTTTCTGTTTATAGTTTCTAATAAAAATAAAAAAATAAAAAAGAGAAAAAGTTGTTTGTTTTTATTATTTCTGTTGCAGCTCTGCCGAAGGAACTAGTCCCTGCCAAAGCGCTTGATCGCACATCACCTACACTCGAGCGCATTCGAGCCTAACGCAGCAAGCATCCCGCGTGCCTGCGCTCGACACTTCCGCAGGTGCGCGTGAGCGCACACCTCGCGCCCATGTACGCTCGATCGCACATCACTTGCGCTCGAGTGCACCTTCGCAGACTACACCAAAACGGGCCAGCACCTTGAATTTTGCCAAACTTATGTTTGGTCCGTTTTGTGAGTTTTTGTTTTGATTTTTTGTTTTTAATTTTTGGTATTTTTGTTTATTTTTTTTAAAAAAAAAAAAAAAAACCAAAAAAAAAAAAAAATCCAAAAAAATCCAAAAAAAAAAATTTGGTTAATGTTTCATGTGGAAGTGTGCTTTGTTTAAAGAGTGACGATAAGCATGAATTTTCCTTTAGGTAATTTTAATGCTACCCTTAGTTGTAGGACACCCGCTTTTTCCAACCATCCTCATCATTTTCACCCACATGGACCATGTTCATACTGCTCTAACCCTTATCATAGTTCAGGTAATTGTCCATCTTGGGGACAATTTTCCAATTTTTCACATGAGCTGATGAACACCAATTTCTCCAGTTTGGGGTCTGAATCAAATTTCAATTGCTACACCCTTGATTGGAGCAACCATTCTAATTTCTCGTGGCAAGCTAATGCTACGGGAAATTATGCTCCCCAATTTGATGAACTGCACCATCCTGAATATCCGCAGTTCGACAACCAATCCTCTACCCCTTCACCCTGCAATTATCCTCCACAAGATTTATCATTGGAAAACACCCTCAAAGAGTTCATACAGTCTAATGGCCAAACCTTGCAAGAGCTTAAAAATGCCACCATGGTCAACTCCCAAGCCATAAATAAAGTGAAGAATGCAGCCATGGCCAACACTCAAGCAATTGAAAAGTTGGATGGACAGCTTGGTTATTTAGTTGCTGAACTCACTAGAATAGAGGAAGAAGAGCTTCAAAGTCAGTTGATGGCTGAAAGGCACTACATGATTGATGAGGATGATTCTAGCAATCCTTATCATGAGCATGTCAAAGCCACCACCCCAATTAGGAGAGAGAAAATTGTTGAGGAGACTGTTGATGAGACAAGTCTAGACGACCCATTGGGAAAGTGCTTTGCTCAATTTGGATGTGACCTAGACCTTGACAAGTTACTTGAGCAAGCTGATGCCTTATTGGACTCCACTCCTAAGATGCGAATTGAAAATGGGGAAACCACTGAGATATCATTCCCTAACTCACCCTCATTAGCAGCTAAGCCTTTCATTGTGGGTAACCATGAGGAGAAAGAAAAAGAGGAGCAGGTTGATCACATTGAGCCCCCATCAACTCCAAATCTGTCCAGTGACAAGGGAGTGAGTACTGAAGCTCACTCCTTCATCAAAATCCCTCTTGAGACAATTCATGAACCCCAACCTTCAGTTCTTCAATGTCTCAAAGAGCCGTCTCATGCTAAAATTCTCAAGGATCTATGCACACAAGGTCACAAATCTAGGAACCATGTTCCTAAGAAGATCTTTCGAAGTAAGCAACTAGGCTACCTGAGACGGCAAAACATCCTTCCAGAGGGATATCAAATTCTTAAGAAGAAAGGATGGAAGGGATTGGTTGGACACCCAAATGATCGAGGAAAGTGTGGTATTCTTTCTTTCTTTTTATTTTCAGCACTTTATTTTGATTTCTTTTCCTTTTTGTCATTTCATTTTGTGTCATTTTCTTTTTATTTCTATCAGCAATTAATCTTTTGATATTTGTTTCTATGAGAAAATATTGCTGCTAGATTTTGACAGGTGTTTTGGTGTTCAAGTCTGGGGGACGCCCTGGCCTTTGCACACTCAAGTTTCCGCATCCTACGGTATTGTGTCTCTTGCTACATTTGGGACAATGTGTCATTTAAGTTTGGGGGTGTGGACAAACCCATTGTCTTTTTGTTTGTTTGTGTCTTTTTGTTTGTTTTTATCTGTTTGTTTTGTTTAAAAAAAAAAAGAAAAAATTGTGCTATGTTGTTGATTGGTCATGAGTTACATCATAACTGTGGTTTGCATGTCATTAGTGTGTTTAACTTTTTGAACACTACATGTCATTAGAAATCCGAGTCCTTTGACTCATTTGGTGGATTAGAGAGACTTCACATGTCTGAGTTGATTATCACAACCACACTAGCATAAAGTTTGTGAGGTATGAGATTTGGATTGATTAGGGTGTGCCTTGTAATTTGTAGGATGAAGTGTTGATGAAACCTTGGCTTGAAGATAAAAAATTAAAAAAAAAAAAAAAAAAATTGTCATCATCAGTTTGAGCTTTTCATTGAGTAACCGGATCTCATGCCTCACTAAGCATTGAGTGTTCGCGTAAAAAGATGAGAAATTCAACTTGGTTGACTGTATGGCTAGTTTGGCTTTGTAGCCTTTTTGACTTGAGTAATTAAGCCTTAGGGATGTTTTACATCTAGTGCCCTAAAACCATCTGGTTTGGGAGTCACTGGCCCAATACTCGTTACATAGGTCAATTAGAAAGCTTAAGGGAGCCGAACATTGCACAGCCTACACAAAAAAAATGAAAATAAAAAATATATATATAAAAAAAAAAAAAATGTATGTCTTGATCTAAGCCTTTGGTGTTTTCATTTGTGTAAATTCCTATGAATTTTGAGGTACACCAAACTTTGAGAAAAATTGAAGCCTCTTAACTTTGTGTTAGTCTCACTTTGCACATTTGGAGCTTGTGTTGTCTCAAATTTCCACCTTTGAGTTGAATGATTTGTGGTTGGCCTGATGATTTGATTGTGGTGTTTACTTTGTTAAACCTGCTCATGATATGAGAACCATATGTTTGTATGAAAATTGTGTTTGTCAATGACATAGTGCTAAAAATGTTTGTGGGTATCATTTCTATTAAACCCTCACGAGACTTCACTCGTCCTCTAGGGATGCCTAGGGGTTTAAAAGGCTTGTTGCATACGCTAAATGCAATCGTACATCCCACGAAAGATGGATTTATCTTTTGTTTTCTGTTTTTCCATTCTTGTTTTTAGTTTTGTATTGCTAAGGGACTAGCAATATGTAAGTTTGGGGGTGTACAAATTTAATTGTACTCGCAAGCGCACGAGTCGTGTGCAATATAGTGTGTGTGCAAGTGCGAGGTCGATCCACAGGGAATTGTGTTTGTGAAATTTAATTTCTATCTAAATTAATTATATCTTAACCTAGTTCCGAATTTTGTGATTTTTGTCGTGCAAAATAAAACATAAACTAAAGAAAATAAAAATAATCAAAAGATAAACGACTAAGGTTTTAGAATTCACCTCACCAAATCAAATATACATTCTTATGTTTTCATTCATGCATCCGACAAACAATTAAACCTCATATATATGTTCTATTGTTTTTTTATAAACCAATTGAATCATTCGATGAATCCATCTCTATTACAAATCACAACGAATATCCAATTGAGATCAAATCATCCATTGTATCCGTAAATCACAATGGATATAAGTCTCAATCAAATCATTCGATGTATCCGTTGGATGAAACACAACGAATATCCAACATTTTTACGATTTATAAACAACAATCAATCACAATTTTGTCACACAATTGAACTGAAACGAACATACATTACATTAAACGACGGATTTGTACGAACGAAACATAAAAATATAAAACTAATCAATGGTGAGGCTTCATCTTCAACCTTAGTTGAAGAATTAGCCTCTCATGACAAAAGAAATCATAAAGAAACTAAATTACTTCATTAAAATTAAAAACTTACAAAAGAATTCGAGTTCCAAGCTACAAAAACCCAGAAAACACGGAAAGCGACCAAGAACGGCGCCTCCGACGCGTCTTCGTCTGATCCCCTCAATTGTGAAGCTTAGAGGTCTATTTATAGGGTTTAGGAGAGTCCTAGAAGCCCTAGTAATCCTAGGAATTTCGGAGATTTAAGTCCAAGCCCAATTAGGTTAAAGAAAACCTAAGCCCAAATCGGAATAGGATTCGCCCAAAATTGCGGTCCTATCTTGCGGCGTGATTTTGGCCTTGCGGCACTTCGAATTGGGGAAATACTATTTCACAATGAATTGTATAAGTTTGAGTTATCTTTCCAATGCCGCTTGAATCACCTCAATCGGATATCTGAGCTGAAAGTTATGGCTAAAATACCAAGACGTATTCAGAATCCAATTTTGCATCCAATCCGATTTGACTTCAAATTGAGAAATTCCGAATTAATCATTTCCTTTATTTGATTAAACTTTAACCATGATTGGTTAAGCTTAACTATATCTTCTAGATCTTCCCAATTTGCCCTTTAAGCTTGGAATTTTTCCAGAAACGCTTTATTTTCTTCCAAAAGCCTATAAAACAAAGAAAATACAAAAAGGAAGTAAAATGGCCTAATTAACCAAAACTAAAGGATTAAAACATGCAAGTTAAGGGCTGAAAATATGAATAATCTAGCACTTATCACTCTTCTTCCTCTATTCTGTTGAAGTCAGCAACTAGATGACTGATCTGTCCTTCTATCTTGGTCATGGCCCGCTTAAGTTCTTGTATGTCTCTGTTGTTAGCCATGGTGGAATTCCTCATCTCCTGTACGGCTTGATTGGTGAAACCTTTTAGCTCTTGTATATCTTGGGAATTGCTCATGGTAGCATTCTTCATATCTTGTATGTTCTTATCCATTGATTGCATGAATGCTTTCATCATGTCTTCCAGTGATGACTGTGGTGCAGGCTGTGGCACTTGAGTGGCAGACTGATAAACAGGAGGTTGAACTTGATAATCGAACTGCGGATATTCTGAATGGTGCAATTCATCAAATTGGTGAGCATAATTTCCTGTAGCCTGAGCTGATCCTGAGAAATCAAATTGGTTGCTCCAGTCCGGGTTATAACAATTGAAATTTGAATCAAACCTCGGGCTAGAGAAACTGGTGTTCATTTGTTCATATGAAAAGTTAGATCTAGCTGCTCTGATTTGGTCTAATTTGTCCCATAAGTCGTTGAGCTCAGCTCGCAGATCTGGACAATTGTTCTCCTCATGATAAGGATTGAAACAAAATGAACATGGTTTAGGTGGGTAAACATTTTGAGGGTAGTTGGTAGGAGCTGGTGTCCTACAACTAGGAGATGCATTAAAATCATTAAAATGAAAATTCATACTTCCCCTAACTTTTTAGCATGCAGATATCCCACATAAAACATTAACCAATATATATATATTTTTTTAATTTTAATTTTTTTAAAAAAAATAAAATAAAATAAACTAAAATAACAACTAACACAACAAAAAAAAAAAAATGAAAACTAAAATTTAAAAACTCATAAAAAGGACCAAAAATAAATTTTTGGCAAAGATCTACGAAACTGCTGCTTTTGCTATGAGTGCGCTTAATCCCGCTGATGTGCGGAAGGTGCTGCGGCAGAACTGTAAAACAAGCCAAACAAAACAAAAAACAACAAGAACAATCCTTTTTTTTTTTTTTTTTTTTTTTTTTTTTTTTATTAGTAACACGAATAAAACAAAACAAATTGCAGAAAAATAAAATCCTAATTATAACTAGTAGAAGAATAAAACTAATTTAAATATAAATTGGTTTCAAAAATTGAACAATTTCCCGGCAACGGCGCCAAAAACTTGTTGTGCAAATTTATTTAACTCGCAAGTGCACGAATCGATTGTAGTTTAATGGATTGCAAGTGCGAGGTCGATCCCACAGAGAATTGTATTTTTGAAAGAGCAATTTATATCTAAACTAATTAAATCCTAATCTAGTTCCAAAAGGGTTTTGATTTTTGAGTTTTGAAAATTAAAGGATAAACATAAACTAAATAAAATAAGTAAATCTAAGAATAAAGGTACTAAGGTTTGGGAATTCACACTCACCAAATCATAACAACATACTTTATGTTCATCAATATTAATCCGAAGTTCTCACAAATTAAATCACAGATATGTTTTACTATGCTTCAAAGAATTAATCAAAACCATCCAATGTATCCATTCATTGACCAAATCACAAAAGGAATCCAAATTCAATTGAAACACCAGATGTATCCGTAGAACAAATTACAAGGAATATCCAATTTTTATGAGTTAAAAGCCAAGCAATCAATCATATGAAATTATCTCAAATCATCACATGTATCCTTGAATCACAAGAGATATCCAAGAATCACTCCATACAATTGATTAAAAGTAAAACAATTGAAATATAAAACCCAATAAAATCAGAATAATAAAAACTTACATAAAAGTGATGTTGTTCTTCATCGGTGAGGCTTCATCCCCAACCTTAGTTGGGAATTTAGCTCCACATAAAAATAAAACCTAAACTAAAGAAAACCTAAACTAAAAAGAGAAAAACTGTAGAATTTTGCTCTCTAGGATTGTGTCTCTTTTCTTGAATGCAAAGAAGTCTATTTATAAGCTTAGGGAAGTCCTAGAAGCCCAAGTAAAGCTAGATAATTCGGAGGTCTGTCTCCCAGTTAAAATAGAAGTCTGAAATCGGAATAGGATTCGTCCAAATTTATGTCCTTTAATTGCGGGACAATTTTGACATAGTAACTGTACGAATTACGAAAATCCTATTTCACAACAAATTGTAGTATTTTGAGCTAGCTTTCTAATACCGTTAGAATCACTTCAATCCGATATCTGAGCGGAGAGTTATGATCAAAATACTAAGACGTGTGCAGAATCTGAATTTGAATCCGATCCGAAATCTTATCCAATCTGAACTTTAATCTGATTTAACCTTTTCTTGGATTTGGTTAGACTTAACCACACAATCTAGGTCTTCTCAAAGTATTATTTCTTCGAAACTTCGCATATTTCCCTTTAAAGCTGCAGTTTTTCTTCAATGACCTACAAAACACTAAAAACACAAAACTAACACAAAATATTAAATAACGACACAGCTAAAGGATTAACTAATGTAAATAAAGGGGTCCAAATATGCAATATTTGGCACTTATCACACATACATGAATCGAGAGCTTTTAAAGAAGTTTGAGCAACAAGATCAACATGATCATCTTCTTCAATAGGACACTTCTTGAAAGAGCAACTGCATTGACTAACTGTTGACTATGCACAAAAGAGGAGAGGTATTTATCAGAAATGACACTAGTAAGAAAATCCAATTTGGACTTTATGAGTTTCAACTTTTGTTGAACAAGATTAACATTTTTCTTATTAGAGACAATCTTAAAAGACTTGGCATTCTCATGCATCAAAAGAGGACATTTAACACGAAAATGTCCTTGGACTCCACAGTGAAAACAAGATCCATGTTTCTTAGAGAGACACAAATCATGAGGTGAACAGTCAATAAATCTACTAAGAGACACCCTAGATTGTTGAGCAATCCTAAGATCTTCTCTTTTCATCTCATTAACCAGAGTGAGCCTATCACTATCAGTATTAACTCTGTTCAAGTCTTCCTTAATAAGATCATTGTCAGAATTAACAGTGCAAAGTTCTTTAGACATCATATTATAGGAATATAACATGGCTTTCAAAGAGAGAGTAGGGTTGTTGTTATCAATTTCAATACATTCAACAGAATTAAGAGATTCAGCAACACTCTCACAAGAAACTAAGGACATATCGAAGTCTTTTAAAAACTCAAGTTGATCCAGAAAAGGAATATTCATAGCTATGAAAACAACAATCAAAAGAAGATTAAGAACACGCTCAAGACGTTAGTCAAAAATGAGCAAACCTGCTCTGATACCAATTGAAAGTTTATACGGATCATGTTCTACCTCTTACAACCAAAATACTCAATAGAAAATACTAAGCCATGTTATCAAATAGAAAAACATGCACAGTGGAAGTATAAATCAAACACAACCACAACATAAGGTTTGTTTACGAAGTGGAAGACCCTTGAGCACCTCAAGGTAAAAATCACTCTGGGGCATTCAAACCCAGGAACCCACTAAACGAAGATTCACAATTATAGAATAGACGATACCCACACCCATAAGTACCTCTAAACTTAGTAAGAACGACAAACCTCTCAGCTTGTCTCCATCATGACCACCTTCAAACAGTGACTTCCTTTACCGACCAAAGATACCAACTTTATCATCATCAACCAAGCAAGGCAACACGCCAAAGGCTAAGTCGCCAAACAAGAGAAAGGGTAGCATCAAGCTATATTACGGCCCCTCTTGAATATCAATACCACTAGGAACCAGTGCTAGTGGAGAAAACGAGACTTCAGAGAAAAGAGAGCTTCTCAAAATAAAATTCCAAAGTGTGAAGAATGAACAGTGACTGAAGACTATTTATAGGAGATCCATTTTCTTCATGTCCTAACGGGACACTTTCCAGTTATGATGGAAAGAATAGATTCATGGATTTGAGAATTCTACGTCTTAACGAGAAAGTAGTTCCGTTATGACAAGAAGAACAAAAGTCTCTTCTTTGTCACATGTCCCATCTTGACGTACCAGCTGACGGGAAACGAGGGAGTCCAACTTTGCTTCCATCAGATTTCCCGTCCTGACGGGGTTCCTGATGAGAAACTAAGGGCTTCAATTTTGCTCTTGTCACATGTCCCATTCTAATGAGCTTCTTGACGAGAAACTAGGGAGTCCAACTTTTGCTTCTGTCACATCCTCGTCTTGACATAGTTCCTTATAAGAAACCAGGAAGTCTAACATCTGCTCCCGTCACATCCTCGTCTTGACACAGTTCTTGACGAAAAACTAGGGAGTCCAACATATGTTCCCATCACATCCTCGTCCTAACGCCGTTCCTGAAGAGAAACTAGTAGCTTCATTTTCCACTCCCATCACATGTCTCGTCCTAACAAGACTCTTGATGCAGCGACAGTAACTTCCCGTTACATGTCCCGTCTTGACAGCAAATCTGATGAGAAAACATAAGCTTCAACATCCAAGCCCATCATATGTCTCGTCCTAACGGGGGTTCTGATGAGAAAACAGAGAACTCCTTTAAAGACCCTAAAAACAACATAGACTACCCCTCAAACAACCCTTAAGGATTTACACACAAACACTCAAAGTTTTAAACACATAGACAATACAAGAACAGTCATTGAATTAGGCCAATCTAAAACCTAACAATTAAGAACTAAATATTCATAGTATTCTGAAGAATAAGTTTAAATTTGAAGAGCAAGATAGGAGTCAACACTCTTAGATATTATTAGTCATTAATAAGATGATTTCAATGTCTCATAATCCGTGAGGTTGCACGCATTTTTCATTGGAGGAGTAAGAAGAAAAGTTTTGCCTAATAGCCAACTAGTGGTCAAAATACCAAGTAGTTCTTGCTTTTATAGTTTATTTTAAGAGGACAATATACTTTAGCCCCTTAACCTATTAATACATTTCCATTTACACCTCCAAACTTTAAAAAGTCACATCGGGGCCCCCTGAACTACCACCACGTGTCAAATTAAACACTTTTGCATATCTCTCCCCAAAACAACCCTTGACGTTATTAAAAATAATTTATGATAAAATAAAATAAAAATAATAAAAAATTGTTTGAACAAAATTTAAGAGAGCTAATATGAAAAAGGCAACCCCTTTTCTGGTATTTTTAGTGTTTCCCAATTTTTGTTTAATTTTTTAATTTTTTTCAAATAGTAATTCTAATAACTTCAAGGGCATTTGAGGCAAAAAATGAAAAAAAGTGCCTAATTTCACACGTGGTGGTTGTTCAATGGGCCTCGATGTTACCTTTCAAAGTTTGGAGCAATAAATGAAAATAAGGTTATAGTTTCGGGACTAAAATATATTTTCTCTTTATTTTAAAATAGTATAGATCTTCACATGTTCTTCTTAAAGTTCAATCTTGACATGAAAATTTATATTTTTCGTTGCGCAATTATGTTTTGCACTCATATTCCCAACAGTTAAAACCATATTCATCTATCATATCTGTTACAATATATTACATCAATCTAGTATTCAATCCGAGAAGCAAAAAAATTCCTAAGGGAAACAATTAATTATACCCTAAATCTGGAGGATCGATCCAGATTTAGCATTGAACTAAATGATATAAGTAGCTATTTGACTCACTTCTTTATTACAAATATGGTTGATATTGGTTTTCCATTTCAGGACGAAACATCAATAACTCATCGTTAGCAGGGTTATGATGTTGTTGTTCATCGCAAGAAGGTTGATACCATCTTTCCCAAACATAATGGAAGATGAATATCAAAAGAGCAATGGTGGATGTTCCTCCGGTGATGACAAAGAGGCCCCAAAAACTATTTATTCCAAGACTATCATGATTATAAACAAGCTGAGCGGTGGAGCAATTGAACGATGAGTTTAAAGAGCGCTCAAGCTCTTGCAATTTTCCACTTTCAGACACTTTAAGAACTGCTTTGGAAATATCAGGTAGATAAGGAGAACTCCTCGCAAAAGCCTGAGACATGAGAATAATCTTTTAGACCACACATAAACTTTAAGTGCTTGCAACTTTTCACATTTATACATCTATTTTTTATATTTCTGGAAATGTATATCCAAAAAAAAAAAAAGACTTTTAATTGGAAAAGCAAAATTAAAGAGTAATTCAAAGCGGATGATGGCTTATTGGGCACTCACAAATCCGAAGCCGCCAACTTTGAATGTTGGTCCCGAAGTGGTGAAACCATCACAATATTTAGCAAGATACATTTTAACATATGGCACCTCAAGAAAGGCTGCTGCTATCTCTCCCGACATGAGAGCCTGTGGATAATCATCTTCTGTTCGCATTCTCTTTATGTTGTTTGGATCAAAACCTACGACCACCTCCAAATATTTCACAACAAAGGAATTCGCATCACACCCAACTTTGGCTCCACTCTTTATAAGTGTCTCGACGTCGACCTTTTCTCGATCAAGTCTTTGAACGGTAAGCAATGTTGTTAGACTGGCAGTGAAACTTTGCGTGATGACTAATGCAACAAATAGCCATACTGCCATAGCCATCTGTGACAAATTGCTGTGTAATTTCTCTCCTACAAGTAAACACATGACTTCATGATTTCCTAGTTTTGAGGGACATAACATACATGAGATCAAGGAAATAGTTATGTAGCATTCCATAGCTTGTACACTATTTATGGATTCTCTAATGTAGTTTAATTTATTTCAGATTGATTGTATTACTGGAAACTTATTTTTTGTATCACACAAACTAGTGTTGATATCTTTGTTGCGTAGATTTCAATGACTTTAAAGTATAAATTATCACTTGTTCCAAAAGTTTAAACTTATAAGAAATAGTAAATTAAATCATTTAATATTCTAAAACTTTTCCTCAAGTGTGGGCTCAAACTCTCCCAGAGTAAATGAGACCCAACACGTGGCATACTTAATTAATGGAGACAAGATTTAAACTCAAGATCTTTGCCTCAGATACATAGTAAATTTAATATTTTAATTAATATTCTAACACCCCCTATTTTTGAAAATGTACCTGTAGAACTTTAATTGTTACTATCGTTGTAGTTTAATGGCTTAATGTAAGTATTTAACAGAAACAAAGAAGGAAGATAAATATGCTTACCATGTAGTGAGAACAATGTTGTGAAGGATAAGGAAAGCATGGTTCCAATTTGGTTCCGTACACTGCCTCTAAAATTTGGGTGGTGATTCCGCTCTATCAACCATACCACAAATCCATTATAAACATTAATGATCCCTGTAAAGGCCCATAGGTAGGTGGTGAATGGCTTCTGAAACAACCAAGCACTTTCTAATCTTTTAGGTTTTGTATATATTAACATCTGGAGACCCGACTCAGCATATGGTTGCGAAAATTCTGCATTTTCACAACGATTGGAAACTATAGCTATATCTCCAACAACTGCATCAAAATGCTTCACAAACACAAGGTAAAAATTCAGCTGAGGCAACTACAGAGATGCAAATTTTTCATTTCATTCTACCAAGGTTTTTGAAGACATAAAAAATTACCCTAACATGCCAAATGAAGCCATTTTGAAATGATGTAATCATAAATGAGATCTAATAGTCATTTATGTTAATGCAAAGAAAAAGTTAAGCAAGAACAAGTGTTTAGTATACTGTTTAAATGGACATGTAGTATAAAATGTTTATAGTAGATAAATAATATAATACCTTAATGTGGACTTGTTCCACCAAAGAATCATAGGTGCCTTCAAATGGTATAAAATCATATGGCAAGTGATATGGAAGAAGTGCTAATGTGGCTTTGAAGACTTCGATGGAAAATCCACTGATGATTGGGTTGCCCCCATGATGATCATTTGTCACATTCACAAATTCTCTAAATGTGCTCCCCGTGGGTACTCCTATTTTCAGTCGGTGTGAATGATTAGTTGGTATTGCCCATCCTTTTGGCATTGACCAGGGGTTGCCTGGCCAAATCACTTGTCCTAGAAGGTTCATTGACTTATTGTAAATGCTTGGCTTATGGATGCTCTTTGAGAAGCCCAATCCCTCCGTCCAGTACCCAAGTTTCCTGTAACTTATTCTGGCAACATTAACTATTTGAAAAATGTGAATTGGAGCCAATTTCCACTCAGTACTAAAACTAAATAAACCAGTCAAGCCCTCAAATTTGGTTTTCAATAATTTTTCTAACAACTCTTGTCCATTCCATTTATCCACACAACCACTACTTTTTAAATATGCTGCATGGGCAAGAGCCACTGCCCATGCAGCATCATAGGCCAGCAAAGTAGAAGCTCCTGGCTTTGGAAGTAGCCCATTGGGATACTGCGAATGAAACATATCCTCAAATCGAGATTGGAAATCTTTTGAGCGTTTATTAGAGGTAGAAAAGTAGCTCTTGACTCCCAAGACACCTTGAATCGAGGTAATGGATGATGCATTAAGTGAATCTATTTGACTTGTAATGTCATTGGTGGTGATCCACACAAAGTCCTTCCCCATCATTCCCATCTCATTAGCTTCCTTGAAGATTTTAGTGGCTAATGTAATGGAAGTGTGAACAATGAAAACTCTACATTGTCCATTTTTTAGGCTCTCCAACTTTTTAGATATATAAGCGTAAGGTGAAAAAGGGGAGAAAGCCACAAGTTCATTAATCTTTGCATCGACTTCTTGTATAGCGGTGATGATGTTGGGATTTATGCCACTGGCAACTGGGTTGAAGTCTTCATAGATGATGTTAACTTGTCGCCATTGCCAACTCTGAATTATAGCTGCTACAGCTTTCATCTGAGCATGTACGTTGCGAGCTGCACTAACCAGGAATGGCCATTGGGAAAAGGCCCAAGGAGGGACCTCATTTGACAGTGATACAATAGGGACTTGGGATTCATTGCCAAGCTGAGCAACAAAGACTGCCTCCTGCCATGCTCTAAAGCCTATGATTGCCCTTGCATGATGCTTCTTAATAAGGGTCTTAGCTGCAATCAAAATTGTGAGTTATTCCAATTAATCAAGTGCATAATGGGAAAAAAATGATCTTTTAGTTTGATTTAGATTATTAGTTTTATTAATTTGGTTATTAGTATTTAATTTATATTTTAAGAGTTTAGTGTTATTTTGTAATTCAAGAATGGATTTAGCCTAAAGTTAATAAGACTAGGGGTTAGGATTTTTGTGATTTTCTATTTATTCATTAAAATTGATGAATAAATAGATTTTGTGTCTTGTGAGTTGTAATTACTCTTCTCTAGCTTGTACTCTGATACATAGCATTTCCATGGTGTGATATCAATTTTTCTATTTGATGAGATGCAAATTCTTTATCTTTCCTATATTTTTGTGACAAATCCTTATCATGCTACGTCAATCTTGGTATTAGACAAACATACGCTATACCAGGATGAACACACGAAGCTTGAGGCAATATGGGAGCAACCATTTGCGTTCTTTGCATTCTACAAACTTCAACCACCACAAAGCCCATCCTTTTGGAAAACCCAGTAGCACCCCTAAATACCAACACCCAACAGGCAACCACTGTCATTCAAAAATCAAAAGAAACCAATGAAAAATCCCAAACAGAACCCCAAAGCCTCGATCTTTTGGCAAACCCAAGCCGTGAACAACAACACATCTAGGTGTTCTTAAAGAAGTCATCCAAACTCTTTTCAAGAAGTGGTGAATTAGTGTTGTAGGATGATATTTAATTATATTCTTGGTAAAAACGAAAATAAGGAAATATCAAAAATAATAATGAAGTAGCGCCACTTGATCAGAATTTTACCCGTTCTAAGCTAATGGAAGTACGAAAGGAAAGATTGTTACGATTCCCGCTGATTGTCAATTTTATATCAGGATTTTATTTTATTTGATTTTATTAGGACTTCATTTCCTTAATAGGGTTAGATTTGCTTTAATTATGTCATTTTCTTATTAGGATTTGATTTACTATTGCTACTAAGATTTAGTTTGCTTTCTCTACAAGTATTTCTCTTCTATAAATAGGCTAGGTTATAATGTAAAACTAACTCATTGAATCATTATCAAATCAAATAATTTTCTCTCAAAACTCTTTGGAGTTTGTATTCTTTTCTCAACTTTCAGGTGTGAGCTTATCTTTGGTAGAAGACGAAGACGCTTCTCTTTGCAGAACTAAAGACGCTACTCTTTTGTTAGTTACCTTAGTCTTCCACTATGTTAGTTGGTATTAAAGTAGACTTTATCCTGATCATGGCCAATTAGCGCAACGGTGACAACCTTCTCCAACAACACCGCTTGTAGGGGAGGAGCTCTTTCAAGAGCCAAATTCATAGGTATCCAAGATGGCATTATCCGGATTCGATGGCCAACTTATACTACAACAACAACTTCTATAACGACGCCGTTCGTGAGAGAGATGTCGTCTCAAGATCCAACTACCAGCAATACATCAAGCGGTCAAAGGCTTTTTGGAGAACTGAATTCCAAGAGCTCTAGCAGACAGTGCAGACGATGCAGCAAGAGATGCTTCAGTTGTGGGAAACGTTGGAACGCATGCAGATGGGTTCCCTTCGGAATCACAGGGACAATGATACCCAAGATGACTTTGGGATCCGAAGGAAACCCGTTCAATATCCTTATGTTGACAGGTTTCTTAATGATAAAGTAAGTCGCATTCCACATTTCCGTAACCATATTCTTGAATCTCCAAATAGGCACTCCGTCTATAAAGCGAATATTAATTATGATGAAAAGGATGTTGAGGCTATTAATTTGGAGTTGCCTTCAGAGAAACAATTTGTGTAGCAACAAATATTTGTTCCAACGAGTACACCAATGGAAGAACAACCATCACCTCCTCCGTCATTGGTGCAACTCATCACGATCACCACGAAAATTGGCGATTCCCTTGAAGAAAACTGTGAAGTTGAAGATAACATCCAAGAAGAAATCGCTGGAGAAATTTTTGTGGAAGTAGACGAAAAGGAAAAATTGTGTACTGGTGCTATTTATCTAGATTTATCAAAGTACCCTTCTTCGGAGGAGCTGCACAAGCCATGTTCCAAAGAAAACTCGAGGACGAGGTTTTTTCAAGTGGTGGTGTTTGATGTACGACGATATTTACCTATATTTTAGGTAAAAATGAAAATAAGGAAAATATCTAAAATAATATTGGAGCAACGCCGTTTAATCATAATTTTATCCGTTCTTAGACAATGGACATACAAAAGGAAAGAGGAAAGATTGTCACGATTCTCGCTGATTGTCAACTTTATATTAGGATTTTATTTTATTTTACTAGGATTTTATTTCCTTTCCTTAATAGGATTAAACTTGCTTTAATTATTTTCTGTTCCTTATTAGGATTAGTTTTACTATTGCCACTGGATTATGTTTACTTTCTCTGCAAATATTTTTTTTCTATAAATAGGCTCGCTTATAATATAAAACTAACTCATTGAATCAATATTAAATCAAAGAAATTTTTAAATTTGTAGTTCAATGGAGATAGATCGATTAGAATTGATGAATAAACAAATTTTTTTTCTTTGTGAGTTGTGAATGCTCTTCTCTTGTGGTGACAATTATCTTGGTCAGAGACGCCAATCCTTTATCTTTCTTGTTTTGAATCTATTTTATGAAAAATCCTTCCGATCAAAAAGGATAGAAAATTATTGATCTGATCGGTACAATAAAAAATTCTCTTTGTGCAATATGTGATGATAATTGTATTAATGTGTGTATGTGAATGATTACAATTAGCAAAGCATATTGGTAACAAACTCATGATCTTCAGATAACTATTCATATCTGCATTGTGTCTATAAATCACATGCATGCATGCATGGTATAATTGATGTTAGATATTGTTAGTATTTTTGTTGGCTTAATTCGGTTCCAAAATGCAGAGGCTAATATCTACGGGCTTAAACACTGATATAGAATGCTCAAAATAAAATCTCCACAGTTCATAATGTAGATTCATGTGTCATGAACATCCTTGTAAATTTCAGCTCAATCAGACCACAAACACTCATTGATCGAAAATATTGATCAAGGACCGACGAAATTTCCAGATTGGTGATGATTGCTGATTTTCACCCTCTGCAATCCCTATCCAGATAGGCCCTTCCCTCTTAGGACAACAGTTCTAGAAACTCAATTTCTGTCCTTCGCAAGGCTCTGTCCGGATAGGCCACTAACCTGTCCAGGCACCCCATACCTGTAACAGTTTTAAATGATTTCAAACTGTGTCCTAGGTCTAGGGATTGTGGGGCTATTATAAATACACCTCTATAGAAATAGAGAGGCACAAATTTTCACCCTAGAGAGTTCGTGAGAGGCTGTGTTTAGAGAGAATTATTGGGAGCCTAGTTGTTCCTCTTACAGGATCTTTGTTATTTTGATTATGAGCGTTATTGAGCAGCCTATCGGAATGGTCAGATAAAGCAGAATCACGTTGAAGAAGATTGTGAGCGGAGGAGACGAATTGGAGGCTTGTCAATCTTACAAAGTCAAGGTCTTGCATCGATTGTAAGTATTCCTAATGTCTGTAATCTCTAGATAATATTTTGATAGTGATTTCCTGGCTTTGGCTACCCCGGAGAGGTTTTACTTTTAGATAGTTTTCTAAAAGGTTTCCTCTTCGTCACCAAAATCCTTGTGTGTGATTGCTCACATTTTGGTGATTGTTTTGCTTGGATAAATATCTGTAAATTCCATATAAATTGTGATAAACACATTTTTGGAGTCATTTAACATTTTTCTATTGGTATCAGAGCGGGTTCACTTCGTGAAGGATTTAATTCCTGAGTGTGATTGTAGTGACCCAAATAATTAACTAAGCTTAGGTAGCTTAGTTACAGGGAATTTGGACTTTGACTAGGATCAGCAAGGAGGGTAATTTGAAAATTTTGGATTGTCTGACTAGACGTACGCTTGGGTTGCCGAACGTATGCTCTTGTCTGTAGTAAAGGACGTACACTAGGGTTGCTGGATGTACGCTTCTATTTTTAATGCGGACGTGCGCTGACAATAGTATGCCGTACACTGAAAATAATACACGGACGTACGCCCCAATAGTACGGGACGTACGCTACTGTTGGAATACCCCTTGGATAATACCTGGATCGTACGCTACAACCTTTGGACCGCTCTCTAAACAGTACAGGACGTACATTCCAGTAGTACCATACGTCCGCTACTTTTCAGAAAAGTTGATATCGCCCTCTACTATAAATACCCCTCCCCCCATACGATTTTCTCACCTAGACAACCCCCAGGCTCAGCGAAATCCCTCCTTGTGAGTGTTTTGTGTGAGGTTTGTGAGTTCGGTGCTATCACAGAGGAGGCGCTTGAAGTTTTACTTCAAGCAGGTAATATCCTAGCTCAAATTTACGTCGTTATGTTGCTTAAATGTTGTCTTAAGTTGCTAGTTTTAGTTCTAGCTGGGTTGCGTTTTAAATCTTGACAAGGCTAGCATTTGACTTGGTTTTAAATGATTTCACATGCATGGAGATTTCATTTTGAGTTGGGAGACCCTAGAGAGCCTTTTGGTAACCTTAAAAATTATTTTGGGAGGATAGGAAGACGGTTGAACCAAATGAGGTTCTACCTGAAACTCTTTGAGCGGATGTACGGCCTCGAGCCCGGACGTATGATCCGAAGTACTTCAGCAAACGTACTTTTCCAGCATTGCATGTCTATTTTATATATATCAAACATGCATATTTTGCAACTCTCATGATATACATTTTGGAACTACTATGAACTCTCTTTTGTGAAAACATGTGTTGATTGATAAGATAAGAATGAGGCTTGTAGAACTATGCATGTAAAAGACTGATAAGACTAATTGCATCGTATGACATGGTACAATGGTACATGCGGGATAACGGCCATGGGCTTACTATACAGGTTAACTTTATGGTCAAATGTGTGTATGGGCTTTGGATCCAATGGTTTCGTTACCAAGACGCAACCATTCCCAGTGGATGGCCATTATAGGACGGACATCATTAGCGGTGTGGGCCACCCAAGGTTGGACTCGGTCGTGCCGCTAGTGTTATGTACGGCAGACTTACAATATTCGGTGCACCGATGTTGTATTACAAGTCCCTCGGGACAGCGTCAACCCTACTGAAAATGGGTAATATCTTGGGTAGACCATACGGTTGAACTATTACTGTTACTTATGATTATAAGCATATATTATTATATCTATATCACATTCATGATAAACTGTCATCTCATAATATTGCATGTGCTTTATAAAAAACTGAGTTCACCATTTAATGACGGGTACGTCATGTGCATTTATACTCACTAAGTCGTCGGACTTACCCTTGTATTATTTCCCTTTTTTTTCTCTCCATATGTACAATTATGTTGTTATAGATAGCTTAGCAGAAGATGGATATTGTGAAGCATCCGATTATCTTGGAGGATTCGATCCGGGAGATGCTTGAGGACTTATTGCAAGCATAGGCGAGCACTCATGGTAACTAGTACTTTGAGTTACGTCGTAGACTTAAAGCTTTTATGCATGCTTGCATATTTAGGTATAGCATGAATCTCTTGTAACGATGATGTGTATAGTATGATTTCCGCTACTTAATGGTCTTTGGTAGATGCTCTTGTTGTAATGATTGATGTTTATAGAACTTTAATGTTTTTCACTGCTTAGTATCCTTTGTCTTTTGGAGGAGTAAAGGTCCCTGAGTCTTGTTCAGAGTGGAATAAGGCTGGGAGACGAACTGTAGAATTAATTACTAGTTAATTAATTTTTGAGGTGTTATAGTTGGTATCAGAGCTGTTGCTGTTTAGACAATAGGAATTGATCTCTTAAGTATTAGGCCATGATTTATCAGAGCTTTTGGCTAAGTAGACTCTAGGAATTGATCTAATAGGTGCTAGGAAGTGATCTACCAGAGCATAGGATCGATTTAAGTGTATACAAGGGATACAAAGTTTTGAATCTTGATGATCTTGAGGATGTTGGACTTGAGGATTGTAGGAATTTGATATGGTACTGAAGTCGGGACTAGGACCAATTTGATGATGTAACTTTGGAGATTAGGAATGATCAGCACTAAGATAGGTACATATGGTCTTAAGCATAGATCTACACTAGGATAAGGTTGTAATAGTGTAGGCACTTAGTAAGGATAGGTTTGCAATTAGGTTTGACGCTTTAAGCGATACATGACGTAGCGCTTTGAAGTAGGGGATGATGATCATTGTGACTGCAGAGATATCACTACACGATGGTAATAGGAGCAACGATGGTAAGGGACCATCGCAGCCTGATGAAAAGATGAGAAACATTCTAGACACCACCCAAGCATTGGAAACTGTGGCAAGTATTTTGGTGGAGGCTTTGGTGAACGTAAGAGGAGAAGGGACTTCAAGTGGAAATAAAGGTTGCTCTTTCAAGGAGTTTTATGAGCATTCTTTCCCTGCGTTTAAAGGGAACCTGAACTGGAGAAGCGAGGGATTGGCTTAGGAACTTGGAGAAGCTACTACAAGTTATGGATTGCACTGAGGAGCAAAAATTCAAGTACGCGGCCTACAAGTTCTCTAGAGAAGCCAGGCAATGGTGGTACGCTAAGAAGAACTCGCTAGTGATGGAATTAGGAAGCAAGGAGGCCATTACGTGAACCTGATTCAAGGAAGAATTCTATCGGGAGTACTCATGATGCTTAAGAAGGATGACCCCCCAAGAGTTGTAGCCCAGCAAGAAACAGAGTTGTTGGTGCCATCAGGGTGGCAGGCTACACTTTGGTAAATGTGGATCGAGGAAGAGTTTGTGCTACAGATGTGGCAAGGTGGGACACTTTGTTCGAAATTGCAACCAGGCCAAAAGGAATGGTACTGGGATAAGCGTAACCACTAGGATTGTTTAAGGCATGAGGTTCGCTTTGTTTTGGGTTTTGAGGCTCGGTTACTAGTTGTATACTCAGACATCAACCAGTTGTATTTTGTCTTGTACTTGCACTTGTTTTGGGGTTTTGGAGCTAAAAGTGTAACATTAACTAAGAGTTTTGTTAATGCATGATGGTTGTTACGCTATGTTGATGTGTGATGATAAGATTCAGGATTTTGTTAATTGCCCATTAGAAGGATGTTAAGGCTTGATATTTTTGAACTTCGATTCTAGTAAAGGGCAATTGGTGAATCTAGTACCTTTGGATCTTCTATGCATGGATTACATGATTTTGGGTCATATATGAGCTAAGAGATTCTAGAGAATCTTTTTGTACCTCAATGGACTAAGGAGTTCTCGGGTACAGTTGTCTATGGAGGCAAAGGAAATGGCTAGAGCTAATCTAAGGATTATGATCGTAAGATCAATTATCTTCCTGGCAAGGCGTAGAAGCTGACACATTAAGTAGGGAGTTGATGGTAGAGCTTGCCGCTCATGGAATTTTCAAACCCTAGTTGGTTATGGAATTCACTAGGATGGGAGTAGAAGTGGTAGATGAGGGTGCAATCAGAATTGCTTGCTAGGATTAAGGTTGCTCAGTTAGAGGACCCTGAGTGCACCAAGGTCAAGCAATTGCTAAGGCACAAGGGTTTTGTCTTAAGAATGATGGATTGCTCACTCATTTCAAGCAATTGTATGTGCGGAGGACGGATGGTCAGTCGAAGCAGACTAACCAAATCCTGGAGGACATGTTACGGGTTTGCGTGTTGGACGTCAGAGGTAGTTGGATTTAGTACCTACTTTTGATCAAGTTCGCTACAGGCGACTATTGGAATAACGCCTTACGAAGCACTTTATGGACGTAAGTGTCAGTCGCCCTTGTATTGGGACAACGTTGGAAAGAGGCAGATGTTGGGATCTGAAATGATTCAAGATACTCGTGACAAAGTGCTTACGATCAAAAAAGGATGAGTGCATCGTAGAGTCAACAAAAGAGCTACGCCGATAACAGGAGACGACCTTTGAAATTCGAAGTAGAAGATTGTGTGATCCTTAAGATGTCATTGATGAGGGGAGTGATGCGATTTGGGATGGAAGGATAGATTGGCATACAGGGTTGCCTTACCCCCAGACTTGGTTAGAACATATGATGTTTTTCCTATCTCGATGTTAAGGAAGTACATCGCTAATCTAGACTTAGTGGTGGAGTACAAACGTTTGAAGATACTGGAAGGACTGACGTACACTGAGGAGCCGGTGAAGATCATGGATTGGAAGGAACAAGTACTATGGACCAAGACAATTCCCATCGTCAAGGTATTGTGGCATAATCACGGAGAGAAATGAAGTAGGACATGCGAAACTATTATCTGCATTTGTTTTAGACTTGATTGGGTATGACTCATTTTCTCAAGATTATACTTGGACACTATACCTATTCCTATTTGGGTTAAAGCAATAGTCAAGTAAGAAAGCGTTTGTTTTCCTCTATAGGGTTATGGAATAGACCACCGATCCGAACTGTATGTGGAATTTCTCATTCTGTAAGTTGATCAACTTGGGTTTCGAGGTTAACGAGGACTGGTACAATGTAGGAAACACTGAGTACGATGTCTTTGATGTCTTTACATTGAGGTTCAACGATTTTATTCATATGGTTAATTCTTTTTGGACTGTATGCCTATCTATTACGGTTATGGGTAACTGTTACAATTGGATTATCTAAGAGTAGTCGATTTAGATAATTTGCTTATGGTTAGGAAGTATAGCATCATGTCAAGGATACCCACGAGCTCGTCTCCAGGTTGAGCTACCTATTTTGGTGAATTTAGGGTTCATTAAGTTTGACGATGGTTGATATAGTGTGCGTAACCCTTGGTGACTTACAAAATGGGTTTGCTACAATTTGTGAGGATGCCAATGTAGATCACTTTATATTGGACAAAGGAGTTCAATGCCAGAAGATCTGATGGGATAAGGTTTTTCCAAGGATGGACTGAGTACGAACCTTATAAGACTACGGACGTTAAGGTGATGTTACTGTTTCTTCTTGTGTCTTGGGCCTACAAAATTTCGTGGAAGAAATTTTTTTAAGGAGGGGAGAATGTAGCAACCCAAATAATTAACTAAGCTTAGGTAGCTTAGTTAGAGGGTTAATTTAGACTTTAGGTCACTAGGATCAACTAGAAGGGCATTTTGGGAATTTTGGATTGTCTGACCGGACATAAGCTAGGGTTACCAGACGTACGCTCTTGTTTGTAGTAAAGGACGTACGCTAAGGTTGCCAGACATACGCTCTTGTTTCTAGTGCAGAAGTACGTGGGGGGACCACCAGACTTACATTGACAATAGTACGTTGTACTCTACAAATACAACACGGACGTATGCCCCAATAGTACTAGACGTACGCTACTTTGGGAATACCCCTTGGATAATACCTGGATCAAACGCTACAGCCTTTGGACCGCTGTGTAAACAGTACCGGACGTACGTTCCAATAATACCGGACATCCGTTACTTTTCAGAGAAGTTGGTAGCGCCTTCTTCTATAAATACCCCTACCCCCCTACGAATTTCTCACCCAGACAACCCCAGGCTTTGCGAAGATCCCTCCTTGTGAGTGTTTTGTGTGAGGTTTCTGAGTTCGGTGCTATCAAAGAGGAGGTTCTTGAAGTTTTGCTTCAAGGAGATAATACGACTAGCTCGTTTTTACGTTGTTATGCTGCTTAAATGTTGTCTTAAGTTGCTAGTTTTAGTTCTAGCTAGGTTGCGTTTTAAATCTTGACAAGGTTAGCATTTGACTTGGTTTAACATGATTTTGTATGCATGGAGGTTTCATTTTGAGTTAGGAGACCCTGGAGAGCCTTTTGGAAACCTTAGAAATTAGTTCAGGAGGATAGGAGGATAGTTGAACCAAATGAGGTTCTACCTAAAACTCTCTGAGCAGACGTACGGCCTCGAGCCCAGACGTACAGTCCGAAGTACTTTAGTGGATGTACGGCCACGAGCCCGGAAGTACGGTCAGAAGTGTTCCAGGGAATGCCACTTTGGCCAGTTGTCTGATACCCTCTCTTTTGATGTTCTAAGTTCGTTTTAGTTGGATTTAGAACTAATGATAGGTCGATTCTCAATATTCGAGGTTATGGAGCCTTAAGGGAATTTTATGAAGGAGCCTTATGGCACATGTGAGTGTAAACTCACATGGATGCTTGTTGTTACTTTTCCAGCATTGCTCGTCTACTTTATATATATCAAACATGCATATTCTGTAACTCTCATGAAATACATTTTGAAACTACTGTGAACTCTCTTTTGTGAAATCGTGTGTTGATTATTGAGATAAAAATGAGGCTTGTAAAACTATGCATGTAAAAGATGGATAAGACTAATTGCATCGTATGACATGGTACACCGATACGTGCGGGATAACGGCCATGGGCTTACTATACAGGTTAACTTTATGGTCAAATGTGTGTGTGGGCTTTGGATCCAATGGTTTCATGACCAGGACGCAGCCATTCCTAATGGATGATCACTATAGGACAAACATCATTAGTGGTGTGGGCCACCCGAGGTCGGACTCGGTTGTCCCGCTAGTGTTATGTGTGGTAGACTTACAATATCTGGGGCATCGGTGTTATATTACAGGTCCCTCGGGACAGCGTCAACCCTGCTGAGAATGGATAATATCTCGGATAGTCCATACAGTTGAACTATTATTGTTACTTATGATTATAAGCATATATTATTATATCTATATCACATCCATGATAAATTGTCTTCTCATAATGTTGCATATGCTTTATAAACAATTGAGTTCACCATTTAATGACGGGTACGTCATGTGCATTTATACTCACTAAGTCGTCAGACTTACCCTTGTATTATTTCCCTTTTTTTCTCCATATGATTCGATCCAGGAGATGCTTGAGGACTTATTGCAAGCATAGGAAAGCACTCATGGTAACTAGTACTTTGAGTTATGTTGTAGACTTAGAGCTTTTATGCATGCTTGCATATTTAGGTATAGCATGAATCCCTTGTAATGATGATGTGTATAATATGATTTCCGCTACTTAATGATTGATATTTATAGAACTTTAATATTTTTCGCAGCTTAGTATCCTTTGTCTTTTTGAAGAATAGAGGTCCCTGAGTCTTGTTCGGAGTGGAATAAGGCTGGAGATGAACCGTGGAATTAATTACTAGTTAATTAATTTTCAAGACGTTACAGTGATCCTTGTTTCATGTTTGAGATGTCTCAAACCCTTAACACTGTGCCAAATTTTGATGGATCAAATTATGGCTATTAGAAGTCCCGTATGATATTTTTCTTAAAATCCATAGACATTTGGCATGTCATTGAATCTCGATTTACTGTTCCAGAGAAATCGATAGCTGAATGGTCTATTATTGAAAAACAAATTCGTATGGCGAATGACAAAGCTATGAATGCTATATGCTTGGCAATTTCACAAATTGAGTTCTCCAGAATTTCTAATTGTGATAATGCCAAGGATGCATGGGAGATCCTAGAAACTAATGAAGGAACTAATCTTGTTAAAGCTTCAAAACTTCAAATGTTAGTTTCTCAATTCGAGTATATTAAAATGTTAGAGGATGAGACATTCAATGAGTTTTTCGGTAAACTTAGTGAAATTAGAAATTCCATGATAAATTTAGGAAAGAAGGTTTCTGACACTAAGCTTATTAGAAAAGTTATGAGATCACTCCCTGAAAGATTCAAAATGAACGTAACTACCATTGAGTCATGCACTGATCTTAATACCATGAGGATAGAAGAGTTAGTTGGTGCCATTCAGACTTATGAGTTTTCCTTACCTCAACCTAGGAAAAATAAGGATCTTGCCTTTAGAACTTTTAGGAAGAACTCTGATGAGTTATCTGATGAGGAATCACCAGATGATGAGGAACTTGCCTTGATAGCTAGAAGGTATTTTAGGAATGAACATAGAATTTCCAAGAGATTTGGAAAACTAAAAAAATAGTACTCAGAATAGAAATGAAAGAGACCCACATGGTCCAAAATGTTATGAGTGTTCTGGCTATAGTCATGTGCACAAGGATTGTGCTAATCTCAAGAGTAATAAGCCAAAAGAACAAAAAGCTTTCAATATTACCTTGAGTGACACTGATGTAGAAGTCCTAGATGAATCTCCTAATTATGTAGCCTTTGTTGCATCCTATGAATTTGATGATTCTAAACAATCAAATGGCCAGTCTGTGTCTGATAATGAATCAAATAGGGTTAGTGATCTTCAAAACTCCTTTGACAATTTAATGGAAAAAATTTCTATGCTTAGAAATACTAATTTGAAAATTGTCAAGGATGTTAAGAATCTTGAGCTTGAAAGGGATAATTTGTTGAAATATTTGAGTGATTCACATGTTGTTTGCAATACTCTTAAATTTGAAAACCATGTGTTAATTGCTACGAATAAATCCCTTCAAAATGATCTAGTTGAAACTAGAAATCACTTGAGCACATTCTCTAGTGAAAAGCTTAATCAAATGTTACATGTTCATAAGCGTTCTAGTGACAGATCTGGTTTAGGATTTGGTAAAACTGCTCATATGTCTTCTAATCTTACTTCTACTCCAAAGACTGTGTTTATTAAACCTATGATAGTAGAAGAAGTTTCTGTTAATGGACATCAAGCAACTGATCAGACTCTACAAGGTAAGAAAGGTAAGAAAATTTTGGTTGAGCCTCATACATCTTACTTTAAGCCTAGAGTCATGCATCCTCCTAGGAAATTACCTTCTCAAAGGTTTGTCCCTACATGTCATCATTGTAGAAAATTTGGTCACATTCGACCCAACTGTTTTAAATTGAAACCTCAAGTGTATAAGAACAAAAATTATGTTTCTAGGAAAGATTGTGAGGGTTTGGTCATGATGATGAAAGGAGTGCTATCTAGGTTAGATGAGTTAGAAAAAGACCATAAACCTAGACCTAAGATCACTCAAGTGTGGGTTAGGAAGGATGAAACCATTCACCCCTTGAGGGGGAGTGGTAGTGAACTCACCTTATGTTAGGTGAGTCAATAACATGCCTAGTTTTGATTTTCATGCATATCTTTGCATATCCTAGAGCATGCTGCTTTTTCTTTTTACATTGCATTTTTGTTAATTGTTTTGCATGTGTTTTTGTTTGTGTGCATTTCTTTTGTAAAAAAATTTTAAAAAGACAAAAATATTTATTTGGTTGTTTTCTTTTCCTTCTTTTGTCTTATACACCTAGATAGTCCATAATTTCTCATGTTGCTTTTATGGATTTAATTCCTTGCGTCTTGGAATGCTCTTAATATGCATGAGGCGAACTTTTGTTTCAATGGACTTGTTCTTGTGGTTGCATTTTGTTCTCAAGTTTTTGGAGTCGTTAAACGTTTTTCAATTGGTATCAGAGGGGGTTCACTATGTGAAGGATTAAATTCCTGAGTGTGATTCATGTTTCTTGTCTAAGATGTCTCAAACCCTTAACATTGTTCCCCATTTTGATGGATCAAATTATGGCTATTTGAAGTCCCATATAAGATTTTTCTTAAAATTTATAGACGTTTGGTGTGTCATTGAATCTAGATTTAAAGCTCCAGATAAGCCAACAGCCGAATGGTCTAATATTGAAAACCAAACTCGTATGGCAAATGACAATGTTATGAATGCCCTAAGCTTGGCAATTTCACAAATTGAGTTCTCTAGAATTTCAAATTGTGATAATGCCAAAGATGCATGGGAGATCCTAGAAACTACTTATGAAAGAACAAATCTTGTTAAATCATCAAAACTTCAAATGTTACTTTCTTAGTTTGATGAAATTAAAATGTTAGAGGATGAAACATTTAATGATTTCTTTGGTAAACTTAGTGAAATTAGAAATTCCATGATGAATCTAGGAAAGAAAGTTTCTGACACTAAGCTGATCAAAAAGGTTATGAGATCACTCCCTGAAAGATTCAGAATGAAGGTAACTACTATTGAGTCATGCACTGATCTTAATACTATGAGGATAGAAGAGTTAGTTGGTTCTCTTCAGACTTATGAGTTTTCTTTGCCTCAACCTAGGAAAAATAAAGATATTGCCCTTAGAACTCTTAGGACAAACTCTGATGAGTTATCTGATGAGAAATCACCAGATGATGAAGAACTTGCTTTTATAGGTAGAAGGTATTTTAAGAATGAACATAGAATTTCCAAGAGATTTGGAAAATAAAAAGAAAGTACTCACGATAGAAATGAAAGAGGCACACGTGGTCCAAAATGTTATGAGTGTTCTGCCTGTGGTCATGTTCACAATGATTGTGCTAACCTCAAGAGTAATAACTCAATAGATTAAAAAGCTTTCAATATTACCTTAACTGACACTGATGAGGAAGAAACTCCTAATTATATGGCATTTGTTGCATTTTATGATTCTGATGGTTCTGATCAATCAGATGTTAAGTCTGCATCTGATAATAAATCAAAAGGGGTTAGTGATCTTCAAAACTCCTTTAACAATTTGATGAAAAAATTTTCTATGCTTAGAAATACTAACTTGAAAATTTTTAAGGATGTTAAGAATCTTGAGTTTTGAAAGGGATAATTTGTTGAAATCTTTTAGTGATTCACATATTGTTTGCAATACTCTCAAATCTAAAAATCATGTGTTAATTGCTAAAAATAAAACCCTTCAAAATGATCTGATTGCATTTAATAATCACTTGAGTAAATTCTCTAGTGAAAAGCTTGATAAAATGTTGCATTTTCAAAAGCATTCTAGTGACAGATTTGACTTAGGATTTAATAAAATTGCTTCTTTGTCTTCTAACCGTGCTTCTACTTCAGAGATTGTTTCTGTTAAACCAATGAAAGCAGAAGAATCTTCAGGTGAAGGAAAGCCAGCAGTTGCTCAAATTCTTCAAGGTAACAACGGTAAGAAAATCTACATTGAGCCTCATGCATCTTACCCTGAACCTAGAGTCATGCATGCTCCTAGAAAATTACATTCTCAAATGTTTGTCCCTACATATCATCACTGTGGAAAAGTGGGTCACATTTGACCTCATTGTTTTAATTTGAAACCTCATGTGCATATTAATGAAAATTCCTATTTTAGGAAAGAAAGTGAGGGTTTGGTCATAATGATGAGAGAAGTGCTATCTAGCTATGACAGAAGTGCCATCTAGGCTAGATAAGTTTGATCAAAGTCATAAGTCTAGACCTAAGATTTCTCAAGTGTGAGTTAGGAAGGATGATACCATTCACCCTTTGAGAGGGAGTGGTGATGATCTCACCTTATGTTAGGTGAGTCACCCACATGCCTTGGATTGGTTGTCATGCATTCTTTTGAATATCCTAGAGCAAGTTGTTTTCTATTGCTTTGTTCTGGTATTTTTAGTTTTTCTTTTTGCATTGATTTTTGTTTGTTTGTTTGTGTACCTTTTTGTTTTGGAAAATTTTCAAAAAGACAAAAATATTTTACATTGGTTGCTTTCTTTTCTCTCTTTTCTTATGCACATACTTAGTCCATTAATTTCTATTGTTGCTTCCATGGTTTTAATTCCTTGCGTCTTAGAATGTTCTTAATATGCATAAGATGAAAATTTGTTTCAATGGACTTATTTTTGTGGTTACCTAAAGCGTGAGCTTATGTGGTACGTTTTGCCTATGCTTAATCTCTTGTGCACATTTAACCTTATTTTGAGGTGTTTGCTTAACTTTATTTGGGAGGTCTGTTAGGTAACCATATGTGATTTTCGACTAGACATATTTTTCAAATTGACCATATGCTAGTTGAACCTAGGGTTTAAAAATTCCTGCTTCTCTTTTGTGATAAGCACCACAAGTTTAAGGACACTTTCTCAAGGAGAAAAAGAAACAAAATAGTGAAACAAATAAAATTAAAATATCATATTCCAAAAGGAATTTATTTCACTATGTCAAACTTGTGTAAAGTGTTTTACAAAGAGAAATGTATAGGATGAGAATGGTTAGACCCTAGTATGATAATATTTCATTTTTGATTAATTTGTCTTGTCAAAATCTCGTATTGGTGAAACTTTCTCCTCTTTTTGTAGGATGGTAATTTTTTCTCATTTGATGGCTTACATACAAACACTACACAAGCATAGGTTGAATGGAACAATTGTTTTTGCTTAGGTTAAACAATATAAGTTTCTTGTCTTTTCTAGTCTTATGTATATTTTGCATATTTTGAGCATGGTTGGGATATTCATTGTTACAATACATGAGTCGTTGATGTGATTATCATGTGTTCATTTGACGTTTGAGGGGGAGAAACTTTTTTTTTTTTTTTTTCCAGTTTCTTGTTTATTATTGAGTCATTAGTTGAGGGGGAGTTTGTGGTTGTGTGTGTTCATGATCTTGCCCGCATACTTCATGCATTTTCGTTTATTTTGTGATCATGAGTTGAGTTTTTTTGTGTTATTCCTATTCCACATAAACCTTGATGTAGTTTGTGAGTGTTTCAGAAAACCTGAAGACCTTTTGTCATTCTGTGACAAAAAGGGGGAGTAATGATGGGAAATGATGGGATGTCTCGGCATATAGGTTTTTGTCACCGAATTGCCAAAGCGAGAGTTTGTTAGTATTTTTGTTGGCTTAATTCAGTTCCAAAATGCAGAGGCTACTGTCCATGGGCTCAAACACTAATATAAAATGCTCATAATCAAATCTCCACCAATCATAATGTGGATTCATATGTCATGAATGTCCCTGCAAAATTTCAGCTCAATCGGACCACAAAAACATATCGATCGAAGGTGTTGATCAAGGACCAACGAAATTTCCAAATTGCGGATGAGGGCTGATTTTCAACCCTCTGCAGGCCCTGTCCGGATAGCAGTTCCAGAAACTCAGTTTTTGCCCTCCGCAAGGCCCTGTCCGAACACCACGTACCTGTAATAGTTTTAAATGATTTCAAATTGTGTCCTAGGTCTAGAGATTGTGGGGCTATTATAAATACACCTCTATAGAAAGAGAGATGCACAAATTTTCACCTCAGAGAGTTTGTGAGAGGCTGTGCTTAGAAAGAATTATTGTGAGCCTAGGTATTCCTCTTAGAGGATCTTTGTTAGTTGATTGTGAGCTTTATCGAGTAGTATATTAGAATGGTCCGATAAAGGAGAGTCATGTTGAAGAAGATTGTGAGCAAAGGAGATGAGTTGGAGGCATGTCGATTTTACAGAGTCAAGGTCTTGCATCGGTTTGTAAGTGTTCCTAGTGTCTGTAATCTTTGAATAATCTTTTGATAGTGATTTCTTGAATTTGGTTGCTCCGGAGAGGTTTTACTTTTAGATAGTTTTCTAAAAGGTTTCCTATTCGTCACCAAAATCCTTGTGTGTAATTGCTCATATTTTGGTGATTGTTTTGCTTGGATAAATATCTGTAAATTCCGCAAAAATTGTGATAAATACGTTTTTGGAGTCGTTAAGCATTTTTCAGATATTTATTAATTTATTGTTGATTAACTAACACCAGAGAATTCATATATTGAATTTGTTGTGTGATAACTTTCTTTCTTTTTTAATTTTAAAATAGTTTATTAAGACCTATTCGCCCCTCGATCTATAGAGACCCGAAAGATATACATATACTTGTGGAGAATAAGCTGGTTGACATGAACTAAGAAGCAAGACAACGAAAAGTACTATTTCTCACCAGAAGAGGCTGCTCCGATGGGGTCTCCTCGAGAGTTTCTCACATGTAGAGTCAGGTAATGCCGGAGACTCGTCCTCCGGCCATAAAAATCCTTAAGCGCCATCTCCAGTGCTACTTTCTCTTTTTTTCCGGCAAGGGAGGTGTAATCTACAACAACACCTAAACTGAGCTTGCAGTCAAGTTGGCGTTTCTCCAAAGCATCATCCAGTGCGTTGGACGTCCCATTTGAAGAACTAAATACCAAGATGAACAAGAAGATATATAAACAATGGATTGCATGCATTTCTCCTGATCTTTTGGGCATTTTACACAGACTCAGAGAGTCAGAATATATATATAGATTCTGTCGATCTAACTCATGTCAATATAGCAGTGCCTTCTACGTTATCACCATAAATGGACTTATTCAAAGTTCTTAATTTCCCTAAGATGAACCTTGACTTCCAGCTTTTGGTCGAAAGTCTGAACGCGTTTAATTGACTCTGATTCTAAGTATCGCTGTACTTCTTGAGTAATTAATCCCAATACTTCCTCACTTTCTTATGCACGGGTGGCTCGTAGGCCACCGCTTTCCCCTTTTTTTTTTTTTTTTTTTTTTTTTTTTTTTGGGAAAAAGTTTACTTTACTCTCGGTAATTTTATGTGTTTTTTTAATTTGAACTCCAATATTTAAAAATTTGTAATGTACCCTCTTAATGTTTCAAAAATTTACAATTGGAACCCTCCGTAAGTGGACAGAGTCTCAGGTGAGATTTTTATGCATTCTCTTCCAATTTTACACCAATCTAGATATTGAAATTATATGATTACTCTCATTAAAACCCCTCATTATCCCTTGCCCATCCTTTGGGTGGCCGCAGGGGTTGGGGGGTGGCCATGGTTGGCAGCTCCACTACTGGCCACCTCTTCAATTTTTTTTTTAATATTTAATTTTTAAATTAAATTAATAAAATATTATTATGCTGATATAGCAAAATGATACTTTTTTATTGGGACTAACGGTGGTTACACAATTTTGATGGTATGAATTTTATTGGCATTTTGATTGACCTAGAGAGTAAAAAAAAAAAAAACTTAAGAATTTTTTAGTTTTGGCGGATTGACTCAGTGACTTATAATATATTTACCTTTATTATTATTATTATCATTATTAGTTTTTGGTCGAAAATTGATGACTTTAATAGTGTTGGGGAGCTCAATCGGTTGGGACCACGCTTAATGAAGCAAAGGTTATTAGTTCGAATCCCCTTCCCCCCTCTTGTGTGGACATGTCAAAAAAAAAAAATAGTGTTGGGGAGAAAATATCTCACTATGGGCTCCACTCACTTACATTTATTTACAAAATGCCCTCACCACTCACCTAATGATGCATATCCACTTCACTTTAACACTCTAGAATAGAAGGAGAAGAGACAAAGGAGGAAAGAATTTTAGTTTTAGCGAATTGACTCAAGAACTTATAATATATTTACCTTTATTATTATTATTATTAGTTTTTGGTCGAAAATTGATCATGAGCCATCAGCCATAAATGTGGGAATTGCTTAGATTCCAAATTGCTAGAATATTCCTTGAGTATGACAGTTATAATATGACACCTAGGTGTCAACTTTAATAGTGTTGGGGAGAAAATATCTCACCATGGGCTCCTCTCACTCACATTTATTTACAAAATGTCCTCACCACAAACCTAATGACACCTATCCACTTCACTTTAACACTCTAGAATAGAAGGAAAAGAGACAAAGGAGGGAGGGATTTTAGTTTTGGCGAATAGACTTATAATATATTTACCTTTATTTTTATTATAATTATTATTATTATTATTATTAGTTTTTGGTCGAAAATTGATCATGAGCCATCAGCCTTGAATGTGGGAATTGCTTAGATTCCCTATTGCTAGAATATTCCTGAGAATGACAGTTATAATGACACCTTGGTGTCGACTTATATAGTGTTAGGGAGAAAATATCTCACCATGGGTTCCACTCACTTACATTTATTTACAAAATGCCCTCACTACTCACCTAATGACACCTATCTACTCCACTTTAACACTCTAGAATAGAAGGAGAAGAGACGAAGGATGGAGGGGACTTTTCTCCTCTTGCTCCCTCTCACGTCTCTCCCATGAAGACAAAGAAGGGTTCTCCCTTCTTCTTCTACCTCTCCCTCACGACTCTCTCTTCCTCCTCAGAGACGAGCCCTTCCCAGGAACTCTAAGAAGACTACATCCCACGCCTCTCTCTCTGAGGCTCATCTATCTCTTGTATATCTCACTCAACACACACTGATGCAGTAATAAATCACCATTATATTTTTCCTATCCACACATAAGATGTTAATTTAAGCATCGGAGAGTTTTTGACCTCAACCGGAGACCCTCTCACCTTGCCTTTGTTTTGTAAGATCACCAATGATGTACAAAAAGTCCTCAAATAGCGCAACCATGAAGAAAAATCGTCGAGACATCGAATCCTTGGACCAAAAAACGCATCAACAAATATGAAGAATTAGACCAAGACTAATGTTAATTAATACTACTATTATTGTTGTCTAGCGTGGATGTTCAAAGTGATTGAGTTGAAAATCACAAAAATTATTAAGACAATTTCAAAGGACTTAAACCACTACAAAATATCTGCTCAATAAAGATCCAATTGTTGACGCTGTTGGTCTTTAGCGATGACATGTCGATGCTAATAACGTCGAAAATATTAATTCAACGATGGTCGACCATTAGCGTCGACTTTTGTGTCTATCTTACTGATCACATATCAACGGCGACAAATGTTGCAACTAATAATTGAACATTAATGGTGACTAATAAAAAAAAATTAAATAAATTTTTAGTTTTATTTAGGTAGTTTCTGATGCCAAATTTGCATGAAACTCCTACATACTACTATGTTCTAGAAATGATCTGTCCCTATTGCTATCTTGTCTAAACCAGAAGTCTACAAAGTGAACTTATCTTTGATACCATCTGTAATGCTCTCGAGAATTAACTAACTAGTAATTAACTCGATGAATCTCCCACTACTTATTTAGAACATAAATAAGCCCCAATGGATATATATTAGAAATAGGATTATAGTGGATGAATCTTGAAACGTGACATGTGTTGGATCGGAACTGATGACCATATCAGTGCCAAGAATCATCAGGATCACCTAGTCAGTAACCATACCCATCCAGGCCGGTAAAGTTCACCAATTCAAGGAACATCAATTGCACCCCGCTGCACGGCATTAATAACTGGCCGAATGACATAGAGGAGCTCTTGGAAACTATTGGGTGCACCAACGAGCAGAAGGTGACATAGACTACCTTTAAGTAGTGTGGGAAAACTAAGTGATAGTGGCAAGCAAGGAAGGCATTGCTCGTTATCGAATTAGGTACGAAGCAAGCCATTACGTGGGATATATTCAATGATGAGTTCAATAGGCATTTGTTTTCAAGAGTGGTGCAAGAGGCTAAGATGTTGGCTAGCTCTCAAGAAACACCTTAGAGAGAGAGAGAGAGAGAGAGAGAGAGAGAGAGGTGAAACGTGTAACACTCCGGTCCTAACCCTAGTTAGAAGACTGTAATTTAGACCTTAGGGTTGGTTGAAATCAAGTTGGGCTCAGTTAAGCAAAGTTTGGACTTGAACCTCTCTGGGGGAGGATTGCAGATAAACCCAAGCAAGCTTCGGCAAAAGTATTATTCCGATCCTCACCTACCCACCTCATTTCCCACTGCACAAGGAAAAAGGGCGGTGTCATGTCACTTTTTCCCTCCTTTATTTCCAATACTAGAAGAAGGGCTCTCTCTTCTATATACGATAAACACCCCATGTAATGAGTTAATATTATGATATTTTTGGAAAAATTCACGTTTACAAATTATGCATGAAAATGAATTTGTTGGATGAGTAAGCAATGGTAGGGATGAGTGTAAGTACAATATTGAAACGTATATTATTTAAGGGACCTTTGTTCCCGGAAAATCATGTTGATGTGTTATACATAACTAAATAGATATATTTGTGGTCATACGTCTCTTAAACATGGCTTATCCATGTACTTAACCCATTCATGGTAGGGTTTGCATGTTTCTTGGGATCACTAATACAATCCTGCAACCTACGAGCAAAGCACATAACAAGTCATCTCCTAATTGTTAGGATGGCTTTGACACTATTCGGATGGTTTCAACGAGTTTTTCTCCCATAAAGCTCCCATTTTTCACTCTCACTCAGCCCTTGGTGCTCTAAAATCATCAAAGTGCCATCTTTACAAATCCTAACACTGTTTACACCTCAAAGATTACAACTTTATCACCAAGTCTTAATGTTCTAGCTTTCCTCTTCCTTTCACATATTCCCTTTTTTAAAACATCCTAAAGCTGTCTTGTTAGGAAAATCTTGTATAATTTACGTTTTTAAGAGATATCGCAAAATATAAGGCGTTTGGCATTGTGATTTAAAAAAATACTTAATCTAAAATAGGAAGAAAAAAAAAATATGTGGCTTCTATAAGCAGGTTAGATGGTGTTTATTTGAAAATGCACAAATTTAAACAAAAATCACGATTTAGTATAACAAATATTTAATAAAAAATATACTTTTTAACATATTTTACCAAATGTCTTTGCAATTTTAAAAAGTAATAATTTTAAAAACGCAATTTTTAAAATCACATTTATTGAAACTGTAATCCTAAACGGACCCTTAAAATGTTATTATAACACTAACAACAAACGCCCTATAACCCATTCCTTTCCTTATATATAGGAAAATCTCAAACGAAACCACAAAAAGTCACTGCTTCCCTAAACATTAGGAATGCTATAGTGCTATCCAATGTATAGGGAGCTCAATGAGATTCCATATACATTATTTTAATATAAATATTTCTCTTTTCTCTCTGTTTTTTCATATTTTTGCCTTTTATTAAGGACTGTGTTGAAATTTTGTAAAAAATGGGAGGGTAGGTATGAAACTTGTATGTTGTAAAAAAATAATATTTTAATGGTATAGAAAAAGATAATTGAATCTATTGTGAAGTATATTTGAATAGATAAGCAAAAAGTAATTTTGGTCACTAAACTTAGGAAAAATTAAAGAGAAGTTGCTGCTAGTGCTCTTATAGGAACAATTCACGAATTATAAGACTAGGGTTAGCTTCTCTTACCCCAAAGCTTGAAGCTCTTAGCTCTTTAGTCTCCAACCCCTAAACATCAAAGAAAATGAATGCATTCAAACTAAAAACAAAATGTAAAGACCTTACCTTTGAAGCTTTCACGCATTCCTTGTGCGCCACAAGCCTTCTCTCCAGGGAGAGAACTAGAAATTCTTATCAAGGGGGTCAAAACATAAAGACAATAACTTTTTAACCTAGAGTCTTGCAGTAATACAAAAGCCTCTCTTCTTTAATTGTGAGTTATTTTTTTCTCAGCTTTTTGGTGTTTTTCTGTTGTCTGAATTTTCTTTTCTCAATTTTCTTCTTTTTTTAATTTTTTTTTTTTTTTATATCGTTTGTTATAAACTAAAAATTATTATATTTATTAAATAATAATTAGATATATTGTAGTGATCAATTAACTGATCAAGAACCTGTTTATTTATTTTTTTTATTTGAAGTTCTTTTATTTTGGTTGTTTTTGTGCCGTAACTTACTTGATTCCCATATGATAATGTATTTCACATTTTAGAATCATCAATTGGCTTAAGATCCCATTGGATTTCCGTAGAAAACTTATTTAAATTGGAAAAACTTTGGGAGTAAAATGTAAAAGCTTGTGCTTTTCAAGAACTATCTCAATATGATATGTCATGTAATATTCATTCACACACTACAAGAATTTAGGTCTTTAGGGGCGACTCTAAGTCGACCCTAAAAGTCCTAAAGTGGACGCTGTTGCCAACAGCGTCGACTTTTGGACCCTAAAGGTGTCGACGCTAATAGTCCGACCCTAATGCTCATACGTGTGATCATCAGCGTCCACTTCAAGTCGACCCTAATAATAACTTTTAGCGTCCACTTTATCGACCTTAAAAGTCACATTTTTTTACCCTAAAAGTGATGTAAAAGAAAGTCATAGTCAACGCTAATGGTTAACCATTAGCGTCGACTTAAGGTGGACGCTAATAGTTAACTATTAGCGTCCACAAAGTGGACCTTAATGGTCCTAAAAAAATTAAAAAAAAAAAATTAACTATCAGCGTCCAAATAAAAGTGGACGCTAATAGTTAACCATTAGCGTCCACAAAGTGGACCCTAATGGTCCAAAAAAATAAAAATAAAAAATTATCTATCAGCGTCCATTTAGGGTCGACCCTAATGATAACTTTTAGCGTCCACTTTATGGACCCTAAAAGTCACAATTTTTTGACCCTAAAGGTGATGTAAAAGGAAGCCATAGTCGACGCTAATGGTTAACCATTAGCGTCGACTTAAAGTGGACGCTAATAGTTAACCATTAGCGTCCACAAAGTGAACCCTAATGGTCCTAAAAATTTTAAAAAAAAATAATATGCGATCGATCTAACAATCGTGTGCGATCGATCGCAGTACCAGAAGGTGTTCGAGAAGATGTTCGAGATTTTGCGATCGATCGCACAATCGTGTGCGATCAATCGTAGTACCAGAAGGTGTTTGAGATGTTGCGATCGATCGCACACGATTGTGCGATCGATCACAGACCAAGACCCAGGCCAGGGAACCAAATTACTTACATATGCAAACCAGTTTCATTTCTGAATTTAAGATCAAATTTCATACAAATTTATTAAATTTAGTTATCAAGAATCTCACCATAACTAACTACTGAAACTAGAAGAAATTATTAACTGAATGACAAACCCGCTCCAAACTATCTAATAACTGAGATGCAAAAGAAACTATTTTCTGCCAAGAGGTTTAGTAGATTCAATCCTCCAACTTGCAATTAATATAAGTAAATGAGCACTATGACCCTTATTCAAATCTATAAGAATGCAGTCAAGACAAAGCAGTGACAAGTATTAAGAAAAAAACAAAAGAAATATTAAACCAGGTCATACCCTGATCATTAGTTCATGCAAATCAATTACATTAAAATAAAGCGCAATAGATTATACAAGAAAGGTGAAAATAGTGCTTAATTTTAAAAATTAGCTTGCATGAAAAGAAGAATATTCACTGCTTATGCAAGGAAAGGAAAAGGTAGTCACATACAGAACTGTTGGTATAATTGTCATAATACTCCTAAATTACAGAAAGCTTTGTTTTTTACGGATTCTAGTTATAAATCAATCTAACAGTAATGGACGCTACCAACCCAGTTTGTAATGTAGAGAGCCTCCACCATCTCAACTGATCCGTTATGTACTACAGCAGCCACCTAGATATGCACAGAAGTCAATAATAGAAAAGAGACCAAAAACAAAACTGGAGCACGTTATAAATTTTCTCATTAGAACAGAAAATTTTATTGTAAACAGTATTACAGGGAGAAAGCATGAAAAATGTTTGCATATGTATGCATAACCAAATTAGATATGAAGTTACACCACAAAAATTAGAAGCTGCTTATATAATGAAAGACAACCAATTATGGCTAATTAAGTAAATCCCAAAAGAGTAAATAAAACACAACGTCAAATAAAGGCATACCTTCTTCCAGTCTTTTCCATATTTCCGATAGGCTTCATAAAAATGCTCAAGCTCCTCCTTGCTCCATTGAGGTCCTAACTTATCAGAATATTTCCTTTTCTGTGCATAAAATACAGCAGCCAAAATATTTTAAAAAAAAAATATCTACACTTTGAAGCTTTAAAGTCAACTCAACTTAGCCTTAATCTCTGTATACTGGGTTGGTTTATGGACCTCAATAACAAATTATGTTTGCCCACATAAATACATTCCCATGCAAACAAGTGGCTCAATTGATGATCCTATATATTTTGTTGTTCTATCCTATCTGAAATTATCCCTTCTATTGCCACAAAGATTGACTGTGTCCAATACAAGCTAGAGGCCATCATTTTGAAGATCCTATCAGATACTTCAAAATTTCATAAAAGGTCCACACTACATTCTACCCTCCATAAAAACTGACCAACAAAGGTTTATTAAACTTGGTTAACAAGTGTAACCAAACCAAGACATAGAGAGTCAAAGCACAACAAAGAAGAATAATGGTTACAAATAAATGAACAAATAACGAGTTAGATAGGTATTAATTAAGTTATAGGAAAAGTAGAGGAAAAAAAAACTTGTTTAGAATCCAAGAGAACATGTTTATTGATTTGGAATGTGCATCAATTCCTAGTCCTAAGTTGAATGTCAAAGCATATTTGATCACCTAATCCATATTGAAAAGGGATCTCTCTGCCTAAATTGTTTCCTTCTACTGAAAAATAATGAAAGAAAAATGATTGTTTTGAATAACCAAAGCTAACATACCAGCTCAAATTGGCTTGAAATGCAATGCTCAAACTCCTCCACAACCTTACTTAGCACAGATTCAACCAGATTTCCCTCCCTGAAATTTAACAAATTTATTTTGAATTACTATACAAATTTCTATCCATAAACCATATATATTCTGTCCTCAACATCTGATGTATGTGAAAAATGGGCTAAAAGTAACAGAAATTTCTATTTTAATGAAAAACAGAGATACTAAAGACCCTAATTCTTTGAGAATCCTGACATACTTGTTCCAGATCAGACGCCTCAAACGTAGGAATTCCCATTTCCTGCACAGCCACCAGGAAATTCCTCACTTTCTCAAAGTACTGAAATGCGGACAATGCGGCCCCATCAAGAACCAGAGCAGAATCACATGGACTTTCCACCACCTAAAAAGAAATCAATCTACTCCTTAAACATCCCAAATTGAAAAAACAAAAAAGACACAGAATTTAAATGAAGATAAGGATGAGGAAAAGGCTAACATTGGGCATAGCCCCAGAGTAAACCTTGTTGAGCACATTGCAGAGAATGATCCCACTTCTCAATCCCAGCCTGAACTCCTGCTCCGACGGCTCCGCCGGCAAATCCTTCGCCCCCACTACTCCCGCCATCTTCCATAGCCACCCCGCCGCTATCAATCACCAAAACAAAACAAACCCATCAACCACTCTCTCCCATTCATTCACCACAACTAACACATCTTATACCTCTTTATCCTATAATTATGAAAATGATATAATATAAAGGGCAAACATATAATGAATAATGACTTAAAACTACAAAACGACACCTATCATTGGAAACAGAAGCCAAAAACCACAAATATTGGCAAACTACTATGCATTAACACTACTTCACCACATCAGACAACAATCTTCAAACTAATCTAAATGCTCACAAGCGACGTAACTCAAAATGACTAACCTCATCAAAATCATCAAAAATGTGTGAGAATTGCCCCATAAACCAAACCTGCCAAGGGAGAAAACTATTAAATATATGTTTTACAATCTATGGCCAGGAAAATTTCAAAACCCAAAATAAAATACTTATCTGCATCCTCTTCCTTGCCAATTCATCCTTATAAGCAATTTGAGTAATCTACCACAATGAACCAATATATAATATCAAAGACAATAAGAATGAAACCCAACATGATAGAGAAAGAAATACTAAAAATGTGTTTGGTCATGAAACATATTAAAGTAACAACCTGCTTGGGTGGTTTAACTTTCTTGTACTCTTATCATCCTGCATACACTTAAAAATAAAATTTAGAAAGATATTATTACTCCCTTGCATTGTTTACTCAAAGCTCTTTAACCTTGATAAACATGTCAAGGGAGATTTACTAACTCAAAAGTTCTTGAACCAACAATTTTGCGAATATCTTAACATAATATAAACCAAATAAAAAGTACCAACAAATATACATTACCAAACAGATCACGATCAACAAATACTCAAATACACAATAGCAAATAGAAAGTACCAACAACTATCCAAATACATAGTATAAAAAAAAAAAATATCTACAAATAGATGGTATCAAAAAGTACATCCCAAATAAATGGTTATTCCAAAGCTCCCTCAATTGTTGGCTTCACTTGATGCACCTCCAAGCAAGCTCCCTCCAGACCTAATAAGAATAGAATTTCATATAATGATCAATAACTTTTTTAACGATTACTTAGTATGTGTGTTTTTCTAAAATTAATGCATAGATATAGTTTCACTAACCCTCCAATACGTGACATTAAGAACTCAACAGTGGCTTTCAATTTGTTGGTTTCCTCAACGTTGGCTTGCAAATTCTCCCTATACTGATGAAGTTCGATTCTAGTCTGTTGAAGCTCGCTTTGAGTATCTTCTTGTCTTTTCCTACACTCGTCATGGTTGTCGAAGTGCGTGAACGCTTGAGATGAAGTACTTAAAGGGGTGGGAATAAGACCGCATCCCATTCCTCTAACGTGACCAGATCGTCGGCCCCCTAGCACTTGTGTGACTATTTCTTGCATTCGGTCCTCGACACTTGTCCCCTCCACACTGCCTTCCTCTAAGGCCTCATTGGTTGTTAATTCTTGCATCTGAAGCTGCACAAGTCATAGTTGGCCTTAGTTTAATATATACTTCATGCAAGTTTACTATTTATGTACTTCACTAATCAACTTAATGATCGGAGCGTAAAGATTTACTTACATATAGACTTTTCCATTTGTCGTTCACAAACTCTTTATCCTTTTTTCTTATATGGGTAGCCTCATATAGTTCAACAGGATTGGGCTTCACTTTTGTTTCTTGTTCCTACACATATACATATAATCAAAGTTTACACTAAACAATGTTACTTTAATTAAATTATAAAAAATAGATACTTACCTTTTGTAAATGACGTTAACAAATGAACAAGTGCCAACTGTGTGATTTGTTTCCAATTTGCTTCTGTTTTTTATATTTCGTGCAGACTTTTTCTATAAAATTTGGAGAAAAAAAAAACACAATTATTCATAAAATGTCCTCAAGTGCATGCAAATTATATCAATCTGAATTTTCTAATCAGTAAAATAATATATATTTACCTTCCATTTATCGTCATCAAATGAGTCGCATATTAGATTCCACTGTTCATGACCATATCCTGCTGGCACGTTTTCCCTCCCAATAGCCTTAGCCTTGGCAATCCCCTCATCATCGTCTTTATCAATGCCTTCAAAATATTTTTTGTAGTGGTCTCTATACAAGTTCGAACGAATCCTAGCATATGCACGACCCAATTTATTTTCAACAGTTTTGACGTGCTCGTATCGTCCCATATTCAGTGCGAAATTTGACTGATACATAATAGATAAGAAAACAATGGTAAAAAATGTGTCACATTATTTTTTCATACAAAACATATTCTTAAACATTACATTGATATTCATACCTGAACATGAAATAATAACTTGCTCTTTTCCTCAACTGAGACCTTTTTCCATTCACCGTGATGGAGTTCGCACATGTTACGAATAATTTCCCCAATCTTGCTTGCAAACCATGATGCATTATCGCCTACAGGTGCCCGGTGTCTATTTGGGATGTTTAGCACTAAGGGACCATTCTTAAGTACGTGCTCACTCAACTTCTTACACTTGGCCTTACCCCTTACACTTCTGACAGACGTAGTAGCTGTTACGCAAAACATGGTAACGTAGTAAGTTATATTGTGAAATGTCTATAACAAACCAAAATAATACAAAAATAACATTTCATAAACATATAATTCATAAACTTACAAGATGCAGTAGGGGCGCCTCCCTGTGAATCCAATCCTGCCACTGAGTGAATAGGATCATTAGACTCGTGCGAAGGATGCCTATCCACTGACTCGAGGAGGAGAGGGGGCGAGGGCGCCATTTGCATATCTGTATCACCAAACCCAGAATTGGGAGTCGGACTCTCATGCTCGTCAATAAGGCCCCAACCTTGACCTTGGCCACGGCCTCGTGCTGCTGGAACACGTTTACGTCCTGTTGTTGTCATTGTTATGATCAATCTGCAAACAACTCAAAAACCAAAAAATTATATTAGTCAAATTATAACCATATAGTATGTTCAATATTTTTGACAAACATACAATAATTATGCTAGTAAAAAAACAAACAAACACCACAATACATGTATATATATATATATATATATATATATATATATATATATATATATATATATATATAGAGAGAGAGAGAGAGAGAGAGAGAGAGAGAGCATCAACTTCATTAAATATGCTAATACACTTTGTACTTACACCAAATGTGAGCTTATGTTCAACACATATCATCATCAAATTCATATTCAGAATCTGTATCACTGTTACTTGAAGATGATTGTTCGTGTTCAGAGTCTATATCGTTGTTGCTACATAACTCCTCTTCCTCATCAAAGTTTGTATCATAGTCCTCGTTCGGCAAGTTATCGTTGGCAAATATGCTTGCATAAAGTTGAATATATAATTCATCAATTGCTATTGTCGCATCATCTCTACGTAATTGAGTGGAGGCTTCAACATTTGCTTCATCAACAAAGACCATATTACCCCCAACACATTCACCTTCCTGGTATACGTCATCACTGAGTCTTTTTCATCTTCTGTATTATCTCCCTTTTGTACTGTTGGAATATCATAGATGTCTCTATTGATCCACTTCTGCACCACTTTCCAATTACCACCCAATTTGGGATCATCCAAGTAAAACACTTGCGAAGCTTGACATGCTAAGATGAACGGGTCGGATTCACACCATGTACGAGAAGTATTCACAATCGTGAAGCCTTGGTCCATTTGTACTCCTGTTGCACTCCCAGTGTCCCACCAATCGCACTCAAACAAGTACACGAGATTTTCGCCAAGGTAACATAACTCTAGAATATTTTTTAACTCACCATAATACTCAGTTAGTGAGGTTTCGTCCTCACCTGAAACAGAAACCCCACTGTTCTGGGTAGTACGAGTTTCTGCACATTCTTTCGTGTGGTACCTAACCCCATTCACGATGCAACCTCTATACGATCTAACATGACGATCAGGCCCGCATGCAAGATCATATAATTGTTTTGAGCCATTGTCTGCAGTACACCCACTATTGTATAAACGTTTATGGAACCAACGTTCAAAGTTAGCCTCATGCTTTTTATCAATGTCACGGCCGCCTTCTCTTTTGATCATATTATAATGTTCACTGCATGAAAAATAAACGTATTCGTAAATGATCATCAACGCTAAAATTATAACATGTCGTAACAGGCAAAACACAAAGACCATTACTAAACTTACTCCAAATATGAGGCCGTTTCGTTACAGTTGGTAAGCACATACCATCGTGCCCTACCAAAATCATTAGCATCCAGTGTTACTAATTTAGCTACTCCTAACGGCCGAACTCGTTGGGAGAATACATCCAAGTGCTAGCTCATTTCTACTTCCTCAACGTCAACATTTCTCCGTTCACGGTTCCATCTTGTCTCAATCCCCCGAAGATACCTGGAACAGAAGGTCAAGCTCTCCTCAGCTAGGTAACACTCGGCAATAGACCCCTTTGGACGCGCTTTCTTACGCGTCCACTTCTTATATCTTCCAAGTTCTCTTTCGAACGGATACATCCAACGGTTTTGTACAGGACCGACAAACTCGGCCTCCCGAGGTAAATGAAGCGCTAGATGAATCATAACATCAAAAAAAGTTGGCGGAAATATTTTTTCCATTTTGCATAAAATTATTACAATGTCGACTTTCATTTGTTTCAGGATATCAACTTTCAACGTCCGTGCACATAACTGCGTAAAAAAGGTACTCAACTCGGTCAATGTTGTTCGTATTTCCGACGTAGAGAAATTTCTAATTGCAACAGGAAGCAAGCGCTGTAAGAAGACATGACAATCGTGGCTTTTCATACCCGAAATTTTACCAGGAAGCTTATTCACACATCGACCAATGTTAGATGCATACCCGTCAGGAAATTTAACACCTGACAACCACTCACATAAACTCTTCTTCTCATCTCTTGTCAATGTGTACTTTGCAAGTGGCATCTTATAAGTTTCACCATTTGGCTGCACATGCAATTCTTTACGTATACCCATCAACTGTAAATCTCTTCATGCCTTGACTGTGTCCTTGGTCTTCCCATCAATATTCATCAACGTACCTAAGATACTTTCACATATGTTCTTCTCAATATGCATAACATCTAAATTGTGACATACTTTCAAACTTGACCAGTAAGGCAACTCAAAGAAAATACTTCTCTTCTTCCAATTCAACACAACATCTGTGTGCTTTCTCTTTCTCCCGCTTGTTTTTTGAAATTGTAAACCCTCAGCATCCCTTAATTGTTTCAACAATTGACTTGCAGACAATTCTTCAAGTTCCAATCTATGCTCCTCTGTACCATCGAACAAATCTCCTCTTTTGCGCCATGGATGCTCTTGAGGAAGCCACCGACGATGACACATGAAGCACAACTTATGCCCATACTTCAAATACCTGAACGATGTATCCTTATTACATACTGGACATGCAAGATTTCCATTTGTAGACCACCCAGATAATTTTCCATATGCGGGAAAATCATTTATAGTCCATAGTAATGTCGCATGCAATTGAACTGTCTCTTTCTTTGATGCATCGTACACGCGTATGCCTTCATTCCATAAATCTTTCAAGTCATCAACCAATGGGCGCAAATATACATCAAGATTCTTTCCGGGATCTGAAGGCCCAGGGATAATAAGGGACAACATCAAATTTGGACTCTTCATACACATCTACAGAGGGAGATTGTACACCGTTAACATTACTGCCCATATGCTATATGTTGTACTCATATTACCATATGGGTTGAAACCATCACTTGCTAAACCAAGCCGCACATTGCGGGAATCACTTGCAAACCACTCATATCTTTTATCAAACTCTTTCCATACAATAGAATCGGCAGGGTGTCTGAGAGTATTGCCATCATCTTCTCGACCTTCTTTGTGCCACCGCATTTCCTTAGCCATTTCTTTTGTCATAAACAACCGTTGTAACCTTGATTTTATTGGAAAATACCGTAAGACCTTTTGAGGAATATTACTTTTTTTGCCTTTGCCATCAATCCATCTTGAATTGTTGCACTTTGGGCATACCACTTTGTCTGCATGTTCTTTCCAAAAAAGCACACAACCATTCTTGCATGCGTGTATCTTATCATAACCGAATCCCACGTGTCGCCTAAACTGTATTGCTTCTCTATACGAGCGTGGCAATGTCTCTCCATCTGGGAGGGCCATCTTTATCAAGTCAATCATCATATCAAACGCCTTGTTACTCATGTTGCAGAACGCCTTTATATGAAGCATCTTCAGTACAAAAGCAATTTGTGTAAATTTCTTGCAGCCTGAATAAAGTTCTCGTAAACCATCTTCCCAAAATCGGTAGAAGGAGCTTATTTGTTCGTGATTATCGGTTGTGGGGCCCTGTGAAGTAGAGGATTCTCCGATGTTAGCATCAACAAATGTCCCCATACATACATCGTCTAACAATTCTTCAACTGCATCAACCTCCTCCATCATTTCAGTTGTATGTGTGTGCATGTTTGTAAAAGTGTTTGCCCTAAAATGATCTTCTTCCCCGTGAAATATCCATCGAGTGTATGCCGGAGTAAATCCATTCATATACAAGTGACCCTTCACCTCACTAATATGAGAATAATATCGATTTGCACAATCACGGCATGGACACTTTGTCATATCACGTAAATCAACTGATTTAACTGCCATTCCCATGAATTCTTCCACACCTTTTTGAAATCACTCTGAACATCGAGTACTTTCCCGTATTGAACTCCTATCCATATTGATGTCCCTATTAGAGGTTATTCGTTACGTACATGTACGCACACAAGGGAATTAGAAGATCAAATTCTTAAGAATTAAATGGGAGGTCTGTTCTCAAATATTGATGCTAGCTCAATGCCATGTTACCTAACAAAATATTCTAGAAGTGGGTTAGTAGTTTAGAACAAATTTCTATTTGTAATTTATTTACTTGTTTAGCTCAATGACAGTTTTACATTTTTTACCATTGATGTTAGCTTTGATATTTATTATAGAATGTTGTCTTGCTTCAAGTTTACTGTGTTGCTTTCTTATTGAACTTAAATGGAAAAGACAATACAATCATGTATTATACCAACTTTCATAACATAAGTTGATGTGAACTAGAAAATTAATAACATAATCCTAATATAAGAATAAGACTTAATACTAATAAACAAGTAATAATAAGAGAAGAAGGGAGAGATGCAGTGGGAATACAAGTTTTCAGACGATCACGTGTGCGATCGATCGCACCACCAGAGAGGTTTTACTTGTAGGTGGTGCGATTGATCGCATTATGGGCTTCAACACGTAGTGCGATCGATCGCACCACCAGAGAGGTTTTACTTGTAGGTGGTGCGATCGATCGCACTATCAGGGACTTCAGCACGTAGTGCGATCGATTGCACCACCAGATAGGTTTTACTTATAGGTGGTGCGATCGATCGCACTATCAGGTGCTTCAGCATGTAGTGCGATCGATCGCACCACCAGAGAGGTTTTACTTGTAGTGAGTGCGATCGATCGCACTATCAGCTATCCCACAAACAAGTTAGTTTATGCTTTACTCCAATCAACACATATCTCTACAAACCCCACATTTATACAGGTAAACAATTAATGACATGGCTATACATGACCGTGTGTGCACCCGGGTACCCGTGCATATATTAACATACAAATAAAAAATGTAAAAACCACTAATGAATACATATTACAGTCTTTACAGAAGACTAAAACCTAAAAAAGGCTCGGTATTTAATAAATCATATTCCGCTTTTATTTCTAATGTTTTTCTTCCTTCTCTTACCAAATCTCATTGTATTGTGTTATTTTGACCAGGCTAAAAGAGTTAAACTACTTTAGTTGCTAGCCTATCACACTTTCACATAGGCTATAGTTACATTGACAAACAACACAAAACTTAGTAAAGCGCTAAGTTGTCTAGGTGTTTTATTGTTTTGGTGTTGGCATGTTGCTATAAGTAAAACCAAATGCCAAGTCTTGTTCATGATTATTCTGTTTTTTATTAGTTTTTATTTTCACATTAATTATAGGGCATTGATGCTTCACTAGTGAAAATAATGAAGGAAGATTATCTCAAATATCATGGATTCTAAACAGTTTGTATATACTCAAGCAGGCGTAGTACGTTGTTCCATGTTGCTGCAAGCCTGCAAAGACTCTTATGGGTTTTCAATATCATTTCTGATTTTCTTCAATTACTTAAATCCCTTGTCTAAAATAGTTTCTCTTTTCAAACTTGTGATAATTAGAAACTAAACCAGAAGTCATTTTCTTTACACAAGGAGCTAACAAATATAAACAAATCCATAGTTTATGTTAACTTAGTTAGATTTAAGCTACGTTTAACCAAATATTTCACCCAATTCGAACCTGACTCAAATGCTCTTGAAGCCAAGCATGTGAGTATGGTGGAGTTAGAGAGAGAGAGTAATCTTTATTTCCATCTCAAACCGTTAATGCGAAGATGCCATACATCATGCAGATTTAGTTAAGAGAAACCCCCTACTATAGTAAAAAAGAACAAACTCCAAAAAATCAAGATAAGTAGAAAATGGCAGACTATTTAACGCCGCCATCCATGTGTAAAGTGATTTGAACATAGTATTTTTCAGCTCTAACACCTAAGTATCTTGATCTTCAAAACTCTTTACATTCCGCTCTCTCCAAATACAACATTAAACATAAATGAGCCAACCTCCAAACTTCCAAAACATTACGACTTTTCATTTGTCCCCTCCAACTCACCAACCTTGGACCCATCTTCCACCTCAAATCTAACAAATCTAGAGAAAAAAATATCATCTCCTCCTTATATATTTCCACACTCCCACTCCAAAGAGCCCCCACAACTTAAAAGCTATCCCAACCAATAACCTATTTTTATTCTCTTTTTCAGTTCTGATGATTTGCTAGAAAATAAAACCATAGCCACAAAGACTAAGGCCTCAACATCACTATAGCAAATCTTACTAGCTTCCCCTTTTGTTTGTCTAATTAAGTTATTAGGGTTTTCGTGCGATTTCAATTTTGACAATTAAATCTTTAATTTTTTTTTATCTACTTTTAAATGTCTTTCTGTCAATATGTCATCGAATTAATTAACCATATGTTACATCAAACTAATCAAATAATACAACATGGCTCTAGAATGTTAATTTACAGGTAATGTCATCAATTTTATTTTTCATATATCCTCCCCAATTTGCAGTACTATTAATTACCCTGGCCATGAATAGTTAGGGGTGGCAACTTCTTGTGTTTCGAGTTCGGGTTGTGTTAAGGTATGCGTATAAGACTATACGGATCAACCCTAATTTTACACATTTAATTAAACGAGTCAGACTTTTTAATTATAACTCGCTAAATCCATGTTGAGTTTGTGTTGGGTTTGCAGGTCGTGTCATAAATGAATGACCTTTATGAATGGGGATAATAAACAAAGTTTTAGATGTGTATTTTTCTTATTGCTTGTCTTGCATACTACACACTTTGTTCAAGAATGATCAATTTCTCTCTTCTCTTCCTACATTGTTAATGTTTTGGGTTTGAAGTTTAACAATCTCTAAGAAGGAAAAGAAAAACTAAAGTTTTATAGTATATCTGTTTGTTCAATGAAATACATAGTTATATTAATGGTCCTCTATTTAATTGTTATCTTTTGGTTTAGAGTAAGTTTCATCTAGTACATGCTTAAATATACTTATGTTTCTCCTCTACCTTGTTTAGATTAGTTAATGTGTGATCCCTTTGTCATATCACTGATTTGCAACACATAAATAGCAACCATTACACTAGAAAAAAACGTTGGTGCCACATAATTTACTGCATGTTCACGTTGTTTGTCCTTTAATATAGTGACTTAATTGTGATGCAGGTTCATTGATTCATGATTTTAAACTGATTTGTTTCAATTTTAACAAGTATGCTTAGGATTACTGCATTTCTGTCATGCATCATACCAGACATAATTTATCTTAGAACTCTCGAATTTCAAACATAGGTGAATGTTATACTACCTTTGGGCAACATATGAATCATTTCAATTGTAACTTTCATGTGGTTGACCACAAAATGTAAAACTCTCTTGTATAGATGGTATGTGAACTTGTAGCCATTTTAGAGAGATTAAAAAGGAAAAATTCTGTTTGGACCCTTTGATAGATTAGAATTGATGCCGAAAAGAATGATGGGATATATAAGTTGCACTAGTTGGGTTGTTTTGGCATGGGGTTAGCACTTTTAGAAACAATTTAAAATCATATTGTTCTGTGTTTCACCTAGTACCTTACTCTCATTTCAGCTTTGGTTATGTGTAGTTTCTATCTTTTGATGGAATGGTTTGTGAAAAAGAAAAAAAAAAAACAAATTAATAAAAAAACTCTCCAATTTTTTTTGAGTTCTGTATATGCATGCTTGAGCACGTTGTTTGCTAATTCTTATTCCTCTAAACTATTGATAGATATGAATAATTTTTTCTTTATTTTTCTGTATCTCTCATTTTAAGTTAGCCTTTTTACTCTTATTTGTACTCTGTACCAATAAAGGGCTATACTCTACATGTTAGTAAATTTGCCATCAAGAAATCAATTGGATTTTCTCAAGAGACAGTATTGACAACAAAATGAAGAGAAAAATTGAATAAATTTACACCCAACACAAGCTTGAAATGATCAAATATTAGCCTCCTACTATGTTTGAAAATATCCCAATACTAAAAATCACAGGAAACAGTATAGAAACCACAAAAATCAACCATTTTAGATGCAAAACTGCAACCCATGAATAGCAGATGCAAAATAGAAAGAGAAGAAGAGAGGAGAAACTCATTTAAGGTTTTCAAGGGTTAGGAAAAACTCATACCGGAGAGAAAGCTACAGTTGAGCGTTGAGTGCCCGTAGTGATCAGAGCTGGCAGACAGATGTGCGCCGGAGTGAGAGCTGGCAGACAGAGGTGCGCCGGAAAGAGAGCCGCCGGAGAGAGAACCTTGCGCCGGAGTATTGAGTGAGAGAGAGCGATCGAGAGAGAGTGAGAGTGATAGTGAGAGTAGTGAATCCTGATGTTAGCTGCAGCTTTCCTCCGAAAATTTGACGAAAATTTGAGCACCCGCCAGTTTTTACCAGATGGCGGCAAATTATTTGGTGTAGCTATTTGGGGCTATTTGGGGCATTTTTCTTAAAAAAAAAAATAATAAAATAAAATAAAATAAAATAAAAAAAATTGAGAAAAATATAAAAAAACAAAAAAAAAAGGCTCCAAAATAAATGAGAAAAATATAAAAAAACATGAAGCAAGTTGTAATTTATTTTTTGAAAAAAAATTCGTTTTTTTTTTTCAATTATTTTATTATTTCTTTGTTAAAATAATAGGGGTATTAATATTATATGAATATTAAAAATAAGTGGCATTTTTATACAATTTGGTTGTTCGGGAGGCTACTTTACTATCTTTTTATAATTTTCCAAAAAAAAAATTATACTACCAATTTTTAAATTTTTATTTATTTATTTATTTGTAATTTTTCTCTTATAATATGTTTTTACTATTATAATATTAACTAAAAATTTCCGTTTATAAAATTTTTATGATAAAGATCATTAAGTTGATATTTCTCTTATAATTAGTTATAAAATAATACAAAATCCAAAGATAATATAAGATCAATATAACTAAGGCACTAAGATAATATAAAAAGCTAATAGTTCAATTGAATGTTGGATTGAACCTTCAATTGAATGTTTGATTGAACCTTTAATTGTATCTAGTTTGATCTATCAATTGATCATACCACAATCAATGGAACTAATTCATTAGGATCGCTCGGATAATAAGCTGAACATAAAAATCGATACTAATTGCTAAGAACATATTCGGATAATATCTTCCGAATATGTAACTGATAATATATCACTTTTTTTTATGACAAACAATTAACTGATAAGATACTAATTCCTATAGATGACAAACAATTAACTGATAAGATCAAATGAACTAATTCATTTGATCTTATCACGATCAATCGAACTAAATCACAACGTTATCTGCAAACCCCTTGAACTAATTCATTATGATTAATTGTTATTTTTTACATTCACTGACAAACCCCTTGAACTAATTCATTATGATTAAAATTAACTGATAAGATACTAATTCCTAGTAGATGACAAACAATTAACTGATAAGATCAAATGAAATAATTCATTTGATCTTATCACGATCAATCGAACTAATTCATTATGATTGATCAGATATTCGATCAAACCTTCAATTTAATTGTTTCAAGTTTCATCGATCATTTGATCCTATCATGATCGATTGAACAAATGTACTATGATCAAACGGATGTTTGAATAAACCTTTAATTTCAATTGTTTCAATTTTGATTGTCACTTGATCCTATCATTTCATTGTATCACTATCAAAGTTGTTGTACATTATGCAATAAAAATTAAAATAAAATTAAAATAAAAAAAAAATTATATATATATATATATATATATATATATATATATATATATATATATATATATATATATATACATTCTGCCTCTCTTTTAACATTCTGTGACTGAGATCGATCGCATCTTGTGTGCGATCGATCGCAATCATAGAATGTACAAGTTTGTACATTCTGTGACTGCGATCGATCGCAGTCACAGAAACAACACTCTCATATGCTGGCCGAGTGCAATCGATCGCACCATTTTTGCGATCGATCGCACTCAGCCAGCACATATCACGTGACCTATTTTAGGTCACTTTCCCCCCACACCCACATATTTTTCTTCTCCAAGCAGTACCCACCTTCGGCACTCATCCACCGTTTCTCACCACTCCTCCACTCCTCCACCGTTTTTCACCACCTCTACCACACAGCCACCTCACGGTTCTCTTCTCCGGCAACCATACCAGGTATTTTTCACCACCTCTAATTTACACCCCATTCCCCATTCCCATCAACACCCCAACCCCGATTACTTCCCCAACATTTTTTTTTTTCTCATATTTCTGCAATTGTGGGTGTTCATCCACCCACATTGCTTTGTTGTGGTTGGATTTTGCTGTTTTTGCAGGGGGTTTTGAGCGGACTTGCGTTGTTCTTCAATTTTGGCTATCTCTAGTGCACACCAAGTGTTTGTCAAAAGTCCCCAATCAACCTCATCATGCCAAGAGCTCGAGCTTCGTCCTCCCGAGGGTCCGATACCCGAGCCATTTGTCCCCCGCCACTTTTGAGGAGCGGGAGCTGCTATTTGAGACCACCTTCGCCATTCGCGAAGACTTTCAAAATCTTGAGGGGACTCAATGGGCGGTCGCCGAGTTCAAGCGACGGGGGCTCAACAAGCTTTTCAAGCCGGTCACCACCACAGCCTACAGAAAATTGGTGATTGAGTTCTATGCCAACCTGTCGCATGACTGCAACAACGTGGCGGCCCTCTATTCCAAAGTGAAAGGCAAAGCTATTGACGTAACACGGGCCGACATTGCTGCTGCCCTTCAATGCAATCATGAGCACCCTCCAGAAGCCGCACAACTTGCTGAGCAACCGGCCAGATTTTACGTGGCGGAAATCATTGAGGACATGTGCGATGGGCAATATGCCGATTCCCATCATAATGCCGGCAGCCGATCGAAGCTACCTCAACGGCTTTGGTTTGTGGACTCCATATTACACCGTACTGCTTTTCCCTTGGGGCACAAATCTCAGAGGCGAGATCAATTTCTTCAAACACTCTACGCCTTCCATAAAGATGCTTGGTACTCCATTCCCGACATAATTTGGAACCAAATTCAGAAATTTTGGAATGGGGTGCACGTTGGAGGAGCGGAGTCCACACATTCATGGGGGTTGCCTTTCCCATACTTAATCTCGTACATCCTCCGGAAGAAAGGCATCAAGGGTACCGCAGCTGAGGAGCCAGTCACTACTACTCCCATATTTGGCATTCGCCAATGGAACAAAAGCTTGTCCCATATGCCCCGGGGACCAGCACCTGGTTCTGAAGAGAGTGAGGCCGAGCCGATGGCCGAAGATGAACCTGAAGTAGAGCCAGAGGCATCTGAGGAGGAGGAACAAAACCGCTCACTTATTGAAGAAATAGCGGGCCTTCGAAAAGAGTTGGCTGGCCAAAGAAAGGAGGCATCCAAAACTTTCAAATTGATGGACAAACGCCTAGGCACCTTAGAAAAATTGATGCAGTCCATTCTCACCCGGTTGCCACCGCCATCTGCAGGAGCATCATCTTCTAGACAGCAGTGAGCAGGGACCACCGTCTGGCTAAAGACGTTAAACTTAGCGCTCATGGGAGGCACCCCATAGTTTACCCTTTTTATTTTGTTTAGTATGTTTTAAGTTAATCTTTTTATTTGTCTTTAGTTTTGTTTCTTTTTATTTGTCATATCATATATATACACTATTAGATATGTCAAATTTAATATGAATTATGAAATGGGAATTAAGAATTAAGTTTTCATTCGGGGAATTAAATCCCATTTGGTTTGGAATCATTTGGGGAATCCACTTAAAACTGAAGTCTTCAAATTAGTCCGAATGAAAACTTTATCCTCCAAATGAAACTCCTAACCAAATGGCAAATATATACAAATTAAAATCTTTCTTTAGGAGGATGGAATTGAAATAGAAGAATTTTTCCTTTTTTTAAAAAAAAAAAACATATATGTATATATATATATATATATATATATATATATATATATATATTGAAACAACTGTACATATGGAATATTAAGTGAAAGGGAGAACTTTACTTTTACGGTTAAAATTTTTTTTCGTTATATTTAACGGTGCATATTATGTCACTTTATTTGAAAATTTTAAACAATGTAGTGATATATACAAAATTTTAGTGGATGCTATTGGGCATCAAATTTTTTTTTTTTTTTTAATTTTTTTTATTTTCCTGCCTACTCTTTAGGGTCGACAAAGTCGACCCTAATACTTAAGCATTAGAAGTCGACCCTAATGATCACTCTTCAGCGTCCACTCTTAGTGGACGCTATTGGTGGTTTAACATTATTATTATTTTTTTTTTTTAATTCCTCCACACGCTCTTTAGGGTCAACTATTGTCGACCCTAATACTTAGGCATTAGGGTCGACTCTCAAGTCAACCCTAATGATCACTCTTCAGCGTCCACTCTAGTGGACGCTATTGGTTATGCATATTAGTTTTTTTTTTTTTAATTTTCTTTAATTCCTCCCGACACTCTTTAGGGTCGACAAGAGTCGACCCTAATGATCACTCTTCACCGTCCACTAGGACTCTTCAGCGTCCACTCCTAGTGGACGCTATTGGTGGTTAAATGTATTTTTTTTTTTTTTTTTTTTTTAATTCCTGCACACACTCTTTATGGTCGACTTTGTCGACCCTAATACTTAAGCATGACAGTCGACCCTAATGATTACTCTTCAGCGTCCACTCTAGTGGACGCTATTGGTTATGAATATTAGTTTTTTTTTTAATTTTCTTTAATTCCTCCCGACACTCTTTAGGGTCGACAAGAGTCGACCCTAATAGGTAAGCATTAGGGTCGACTCTAGAGTCGACCCTAATGATCACTCTTCAGCGTCCACTTATTGGTGGTTAAATGTATTTTTTTTTTTTTAATTTTTTTTAATTCCTGAACACACTCTTTAGGGTTGACTTTGTCGACCCTAATACTTAAGCATTAGGGTCGACTCTCAAGTCGACCCTAATGATCACTCTTCAGCGTCCACTCTAGTGGACGCTATTGGTTATGAATATTAGTTTTTTTTTAATTTTCTTTAATTCCTCCCGACACTCTTTAGGGTCGACTCTAGAGTCGACCCTAATGATCACTCTTCAGCGTCCACTCCTAGTGGACGCTATTGGTGGTTAAATGTATTTTTTTTTTTTTTTTTTTTTAATTCCTGCACATACTCTTTAGGGTCGACTTTGTCGACCCTAATACTTAAGCATTAGGGTCGACTCTCAAGTCGACCCTAATGATAACTCTTTAGCGTCCACTAAAAGTGGACGCTATTTGTAAATAATTTTTTTTTTTTTTTTTTTTTAATTCCTCCACACGCTCTTTAGGGTCGACTTTTGTCGACCCTAATACGTAGGCATTAGGGTCGACTCTAGAGTCGACCCTAATGATCACTCTTCAGCGTCCACTCTTAGTGGACGCTATTGGTGGTTAAATGTTTTTTTTTTTTTTAATTTTTTTTAATTCCTGCACACACTCTTTGTCGACCCTAATACTTAAGCATTAGGGTCGACTCTCAAGTCGACCCTAATGATAACTCTTTAGCGTCCACTTTTAGTGGACGCTATTGGTAAATAAAATTATTTATTTATTTGTTTTTTTAATTCCTCCATACACTCTTTAGGGTCGACTTTGTCGACCCTAATACTTAGGCATTAGCGTCGACTTTAAAAGTCGACGCTAATGATCCTTTTCCCGCCTTTTGAATATTTCCCGCGAGTATATTAGGGTCGAGTTATTAGCGTCCACCCTAGAGTGGACGCTATTATTCATCTTTTGGGTCGACTATTAGCGTCCACTTGGATGTGGACGCTAATACATAACTATTAGGGGCGACTTTCAAAAGTCGCCCCTAATAGTTGAGTATTAGGGGCAACTATAAAGTCACCCCTAATAAGTCGCCCCTGATGAGTCAGTTTCTTGTAGTGACACTTCACTATCAATAGAATTCATCAAGGTTATTAAGTTCTTTAAGTCAAAAACAAAGAATTTAAAAAAAAAATAAAATTAAAAAAAAAAATAATAATCATGCAATTATCATACTTCAATATGCAAATAAGAACGTATAGAATTTTCATACATTGATACATTGCGAAAAGGGTTAAGATTGGGTCTTGTTATGAGTTTCTAAATGAAATTTAGATATTTATAATAGCCGGCCATAAAAGGGTTGAGTCCATAAGGGCCAAAATTAAAATTTTAGCCCCAATATAATATATATTTGTCACTATTTATATAACATTTGTGAAGTTTCTCCTATAAGTTTTGACTTAAAAAATAAAATAAAAAATATTGAGAAGTGGGGGTTGGCCATGGCCCCTAGCTATGGGCTATACCTGTATTCGTCACTGCTTCTCTCACCCTTTGTCCTTCACACACTCTCATCTATTTGAAGGGGGTGACACCCCCCTCTGCCCCCCCCCCCCCCCCCCCCCCCCCCCCCAAACCGTCATTTTTGGTAGCTTATCTCACACATTTAAAACTTGGTTCGATTAACCTAACTTTGTTCAGACCGGACAAAGTTTTCTTTCAAACTGGAACGTTGAAGGAATTTCCTTTAATTCAGTCTATAAAATGATGTATCTTTTTTTTTTTTTTTTTTTTTTATAACATGTGAGATGCACATGAGTTTTTAATATTATTTATTCTAACTTTGTCTCTTCTGACTCCTATAAATAACTACCTTCTAATTGACCATATAATTCTCCATAATAAAATTAAAAGCCTAAATTAAAACCCTTTTATCATTTATTTCGATAAATCCTATAATCCGTTCAAAATCCTTAATAATTAAAAATAAAAGCCCTATAAATAAAATTTACGAGTCAAAAATCATCACAATAATTCCTAAAATACTTTCTTAGAGTCCTCCAAAATTATTATTTCATCTATAAAATATCAAAAATCTGCCTTATTACCTTTATTTTAAAGAATAAAATTTGGGGTGTTATTCAATTAGTACCTTGTCAGTTATGTCCAATTGTATCCATTAAGAAAAAAATATTATGATTGATTCGAAATAATATTTTATGATTGATAAAAAAAAATATTTTATGATCGATCTTCAATCGATTCGAAATAAAAATATTATGATTGATCAGGATCCAAATTTTAAAAGAAAAAAAAAATTAAAATTCACTATTTGCAATCACAAATGGGATAATTTTTTTTTTTTTTTTTCCTATTTCTGAATCGGTATGACAAATAAATTAAGTTTATTATACAACCAAGAAAAACAGTGAGAAAAGTACAGTAGATCCGACATCAAAGTACCAAACACTTCCCTGACAACACTTTCTTTCATACATCCCAACACAAACCCACCATCCTTTGCCTTACAACATCAATACATAAAAACAAAAAAAAATTAAAAAAAAAAAAAAAAAAAAAAAAAAGAATCTAAAAGAATCTGAGTTATAAAACACTAAAAGAATCACCACCACACCCTTTCCCTAATCTGTTAATAAAGCAATACAATCTCAATTTTTTTTTTCTTTTGTTTAAAAACACAGAGGCACATGTTCTTCCCTGCAAACCCAATCATGCAACCTTTGAGTGGTCCCGTTCTTAAAAGTAAAAACATAACACGTGATTGCTCAGGTTAGCCACAGAGGGCACCAAAGGCTCCCCCACCCACCCAGAATGTGCCTTATTCCCAACAAACCCTTAATACCACGGCCAGTGCCAGCATTTTGGATGGGTCACATGTAACATATTTAGCACCCTAGAAAATGTTTGATCCTTCTCCTCCTCCTCTTCATGAAAAATGATAAAAATCAAGCTGATTTTTCTTTTTTTCTTTCTTTTTTTTTTCTTTTTCTTTTTTCTTCCCAGAAGAGGATCAAACATTGAGAAGCTGCTCTTTGTCATTACAAGCGTTGGCATGATCAGAGTGTGGCTGCGATGATATTGGTGCAACATTTTCCATCTTCTTGAGGTTCTGTTGGTGATACACTTGCCTCAGTCTCTCTATTTCCCTCTTCAGTGCTTCTTGATGAGCTGCATTTGTTTACAAAATAAAATAAAATAAAATAAAAGGGGGTTAATTAAGCTCATTTCGATCGAGGTGGGTCTGACAAAGCAAACGTGAACACACATATGCATGCGTAACTTTATCTTGTTAAAACTATTTAACTTTGACCCTCCAATCACTCCTAACTCCGTCTTAAAGTTGTATGAAATCTGCACGTGAAACCTCCAAGAAAACAGTAATGGTGATTTGATTATATATATATATATTGCCATGGGTACAGAGGTGACTGAGAATTTGTGGCATGATGCATGTAGAAAAAGTCTAGAAAACTGAAATTAGCGGATAGCTTTTGTTATATTCTTACACTGATCTCTAAAATAACCCATCAAAATGAGAATAAATTTGGGTTATTAATTAATTCACTCCAGGCATGTATTAGAAAGATATGCTGCAGGTTTGGTGGATAAGGACTCCTTTCATGATGTGTACTCTATAGCATTATAAGATATTCTTTGACACTTGTCCTACTGAGTCAGTTGAAAAACAAATTCATGAACTTATTTTACAAAGAAATTGACTAATGGGCAGATACTAGCCAAAACTGCATGTCATACAGAATATATTCTTTGGGGGGAAAAAAAATAGTGTCAATTAGTGTCGGATCAATCTCCACCTTAATAATTGAACTCAATACGTAGAATACTCAATTGAAATGAGAAATTATGGGGACAAAACTTTTGATACCATGTGAAATTACCCGTTATTTTAAAAGTCTTAAAAAAATTAAAACAAGTTGGACTAATAAGAAATTGAAGAACACCCACTTGCTTCAATTATGAACAAGTTATTTGAACATACCATCTTTGAAAATCTTATCTTGAGCAAGGGCGGCGATTCTTTGCTTAAGAGCACTATTGTCGACATTTAGAAGCAAGCGTTGATGGTCTAAAAACGCAACCCGTGGTGACAACACAGAAACCTCAGCCTTCAATTGCCAACAAGAGAGGAAAGGAACATGTCAGGAGTACATTTTAAACAATGCAATAACAAAATAATTGCAAACTCTTAATAGAAACTTAATTAGTTCATAGAAAAAAAAACCACATATATACTTGTAATGAGGTCACACTACGTTCAAGCTCTGATATGTATTGTAGCTTCCTCACCCTTGATCGTTGTGCAGATTGTCTGTTTGCCAAGATTCTAATGCAAGCCCACAGAAATGTGTGAGAAACCATTAATTTAATTATCAACCCAAATTTTTTATTTCTTTGCTCGATAATTGAAAGCTCAAATGGTTTGTATAATATAATGACCAAATATAAGACGTGGGTTTTATTTCCTAATGCGTTATTATTTTGTTGCTAATTAAAAAGTAAATTAATATTTGTGATGATTTCTTGATTACCTCTTGACCCTCTTAGGATCAGTTATTCTGTCGTTGGACATGTTTGCCACTGCGTTTTGAAGAGTTTGTGTGTCCGACTGGCATTGGCTTTCCACCTCCTCAGATTCATTCTTTAGCTGCTGCTTCGGTTGGTAGTGGTGGTGGTGATGATCGTGTGGTGGTGTGGTCTCTTTCTCATCATCATTAATGCTGTTATGATCGGACGGCGTGGAGGGGTTCGAGGACGACACGGTGGGGGCCACGGCAGTGGACATTTCATCCGTGAACATGGACAAGAATTGCTCATCGTCAAACCTGTCAAACTCGTTGCTAGCAGTCCCGGACCCCGGCGGCGCACCTGAGCCACGGCATTCGTCTACCAATATTGGCGCCTCCAGGAAGGTTATTGAGTCGCTGACGGTTCTCCGGTGAGACCCCCGCCTCGCCGACGAGAAGTCGAGGAACTCGTCCACCCAAGAAGGGTTCGGAGAGGAGGTGGCGGTGGAGGCTGCGACGGTGGCTTTTGTAATAAGATTTGGTGTAGTGCTCCCAATTGAGGATATTTTTTGGTGTGAAAAGTCATGCCAATTTGGTGTCAAGTTTGGGATTTTGGGTGGCAATTGTGCCATGACACACAACCCCAACAAACCCACCAAACCAGATTAAATGACAACCTCCTACAGAAACTCACTCAAACATACAATGTCGGAATGCAAGAGAAACACCAAAACAAAACCCCCAAAAGCACTAGAAAATGTTATAGGAAGGAAGAAAAGGCACAAGCAGAAGAAGAAGAAGAAGAAGAAGAAGGAGGAGGAGGAGGAGGAGAAGAGCCACTACATTCCATTATAGCTCTCCTTTTTCTCTTCACTTTGAAAATGAGAATAATAAATCTTGTGCAATCTGTGAATCTATGTGTTTGTGCAGTGGGGTCACATGGGGGAAGATTGGACAGCTATGTACAGCTGGGAGGAGGTTGGGACTCAACGGTATAACTGGAAAGTCGCCAGTAGTTTAATAACTAGCGGAATCAGCCACCACGTGCCCTTGTGACCGCCTCTTTAGTGGGGAAACCTTATAATAGTCGCATTACAATATATATATATATATATATATATATATATATATATATCAAAAAAAAAAAAAACATTACCATATATCCGTGACTACGTAATCAAACTTTGCATTGCCAATCCACAACCGTCCGATGGGACTAATCAATTAGAATCAACTCCATCAAGCACCGATCACATAAGGGTCATCATCGTCTAATTGGTGTTAATTAAGATCTTTGCTATTTTCAGCCTAATTTTTGTAATTTATCCACAAAACCGTGTTAATAATGGGATGGCTATTAAAGATTTGGCCGAAAATTAACGTTGGGATAAAGACAAAAAAAAAAAAAAAAATTGTGCAACCTGTCTTAATTACTTGAGCGTGAAGTTTCTAACCATTAATGCTGGTCTCGACAGCCTTGTGAAAGACACAAGTACGAAAGAATTAATTAGAGGATGTGGTTCTAAATATATGGGAAATTTTGTTACAATTCTCCAGAGTTTTTTGTAATTTTAATCTACTTCTTCAATTTTTAAATTCAAGTTTTAAGTCTTAGGTTTATCTCAGTTTTTTTTCACTACTTCCGTCCAAAATTGATTCATTGATTCTATGTAAGTAGTTTTACCACATCTAATGCCTCGTGTTAAAAATTGAAACTTCTATTGTATTCATAAAAAATATAAAAACCAAAACAAAACCAAAACACACAAAGAAAAAAGACAGGGCAATTATTCACTCCTCCAATGAAGATGCGGAATGCCGCCACCCATCTCTGATGGGAGGAGGATGGAGAGAAATGGAGCCCCCTGGCCTTGGCCCTCGTAAGGAGATCGAGTATAGCCACCCCTCTATTAAATAGAGGATAGCTCCACCCCAACAAAAGGAATGGTCGCGCGGCCACCCACGCTATGGAGGGGTGATCACGCATGTTGTCCTAATCAATAAGGTGTTGTATTTATTCCTTTTGGGTAGATTAACATAGTCATTTGTTTTGTTTTAAGCTCATAATGGGATGAACCAATTTTATGGACACATGAGGAAGCCATTTACTCTCACCCTATATATAAGTTAAGTTTACCCATTAAGCTTTACTAGGTCATTATGTGAAAATTAGGGTTGAGAGTAATAATCTCTGTTCACACACAAAACACAGTATTCTTCTATATGTTTGGACATCTACAGGAGATTGATGGAGATAGATATTGAAAGCTTGTCATGAGAATATTGAAAGTATGACGTTGTTAAATTTATTTATACATGCTATGGAGAAAAAACAGATTTATTATTGATTTATTCTAACACAAGGATGCTCGTTCGAGCTACCTTCAATATTGAGGGGTAGCCGCACAGCAAAAAGGGTGATTTTGTAAACTACACCTTCTGTTGGGAGCTAGCCTGTCAGGCCCATTATTGGAGGGTGGTCGCATGATCCATCCACTTTGTTGGGACTAACTGCGTGAGCCACTTCTTATTGGGGAGGAAAGAGTGACTTCACCCCACTCCATCCTCCTCCTTGTAATACCAAGAAAATAATTAGGTAACTTATTGTAATTGAATTAAATAAATAAAACAACTGGATTGTATTGCAGTGCACAGTTCGAACGTAGCATGTTGCTGAGAGTGCAATTCGAACGGGGACTTATACAGGTTTGAACTGCAAGCAATGTTTTAGGATTTCTAAGGCATTCCACAAGGAGGAGTTCAAACTAGGCATTTTTGAGTTCAAACGCTAGACCATAGAGTTCTACTATCGAGTTTTTAGCTCATTTTCCTCTATCTCAGCCTATCACTTCCTCGATCTAGCTCTCCTAGAGTTTGTGGATAGTTAGGTGATTAATCTCTAAGAGGTTTTAAAAGTAAAATCTAGCACCGAAAACACAATTCTTAGTGTTAGAGATTCATTTTCATCGAATGGTTAAGGTAAATTTGTAAACCCTGTTTTGAGTTTGTTGAGCTATATTTCTTGAACGTAACAATTAATCTTACAATATCTTTAGGGCTTTACTTGTTGTAGGATTCTAAGCAACGAGTTGAAGTTCTGTAGACCAAAACCGTTGATTTCTTTGTTAATCAAGGTAAGCCCACAAACCCTAAGTTTCACCAAGTGTTGTAAATGTTAGGAAATTAATCCTATCGCTTTGTTCTCTAACAAATGATTAATTGGATTCCTTCTTGAAGCAAGTGTTCTTGTGATGCTACATGCGATTACCCAATGTATCGAGGTTATTTTAACCGATGATAGGTCTCACTATTTGATACATCAAAGTAACTTATACTTCACATCTGAGTTCATGAAATCCTATGGATTTAGAGTAAATGCTATAAGCCGACGTGCACGTACATCATTCGCTATGACAACATTTATACTAACCAAGATAAGTTGTTAATGTTCAATATATTATAGTCTAGATGGAGTTTTCAGTTCCATTTACGACTACAAACAATTTATTTTATAAGTCGAAAGGACTTTTGAACATGATCTTTTGGAATATCCTCACGAACCACACCATAGCTAAAATACAATGCATCTTAAGAATCTCACATGCATATAATCATATAATATACAATCACACATATATGTCATATAAGAATATAATTGTATATGTCCATTGTTCTATAATAATAATAATAATCAAAGAATAAATAATATTTATCAAAACGGGTAAGGCAGTTAAGGCTCATATATAGCTTACTTTCCTTTGAGGCAGTGCCCCAACCGGTCCTTTTCTTATCGAACAAGTTTAGGCGAATAACATTCCTTATAGAAGATAAATACTAGGGGTTAATAAGTTCTCAATATTTGGCATATATTTCCTTACAATCAACCATTGGATTTGTAAATTTATGTAAATTTCACATAAGTCAATGGTGAATCCCACAAATCCAATGGTTGATTGTAAGATAATATGGGCTAAATATGAAGAACTTATTGACCACTAGCATTTCTCCTTATAGAATTATGTTGTTACAGTGCACAACAATGATAAATAATATGGAATCAAAAAGAGAGAAATCAAGAGAGAGTCGAGACACAGATTTACGTGGTTCGACAATATGCCTACGTCCACAAGAGAGAGTACGGCTATATTTTTCTATTCAATGAATTAAGGTTACAACATAATATATTTATAGGAAAACCATAATTATAATTATTTTGGAAAACCTCAAAATACCCTTCACAACTTATTTGTTCCCAAGCCCACATAAACTAATTATACCCAATGAGCCAGTAGTAGAATATGATCCACTTGTTCCAACAAATTATATTACTGTTTGGGGGCGTATGAAAATAGAAGAATTCTAGTCCACCACAATGTATACCACTTTGTGAGTCCGGGCCCTAAACATGGTCTGAGGCTACCTTTGGGCCAACTGACCCTCAACTAGGCCCATTGAGCCCTTCGACATTTGGGTACTTCACTAACAATATCAGTACCATTCATGCTAACAGTTTAATAACTAAAACTAATGAAAAAAATAAAATTTGTAATGACATAATCAACAATAATACTCTAACCTTTGTTAGAATTAATAAAACATAAGTCCAATTGTACAAGCTGTGGGTGTGGCAGCCATGCAAGGGACAAGCAAGCCATCATGGTATTAAGAATATGAAAATAGGATTGAGATAAGGTTGGGAATGTGAGATTTGGGGAATGAGGTGTGAGAGAGAAAGAAATGGATGGCGGCTTGTGAAGGATCATGCCATGTGAATCATTTGCACGCTCATAAGCTTTCTTTGCTTTGTTCCCAAACCACACCCACATGTTGGGCATATGTCCTTTTTCCCCTCGCTTGTGTTTGTGCACGTTCCATCTTCCCCTTTGCTCAATTTATCTTCTTTTATTTGTCCAACTGTTTGGGCACCCACTAATCATGATTAGACAAAATGTTTTACAATAATATTAGCCGCCTTCCATCTAAAGGAAAGCACCTTCGTGGGGGATGTTAATAAAAATTTCGATTGCTTCTCTCCCCCTCTCTCTCTCTCACACACATTTTTTGTGATTAAAAATAGAGAGAAATGTTAAATTAGTCCATGTGATTACACTACTTTGGTATAAAAATATTTTGGCAGTTCTTTGTGGCATGCAAAATAACAAATTGGTCTCTACACCTAATTTTTGCCTCATTTTTTTTTTTTAACAAAAACCATTAAATATCATGTCAGCACCAATCGAATTATGACATGTGTCACTTATAATAATATGAATATCTAAATTAAAAAAAAAAATCATAATATTAAATTTTTTTTTAAAAAAGAAAAAAAAAGAAAAAAAAAACTAAAATTAAGGACTATCAAGCCACTCTCTTTGGCCAAATAGACGGTGGCTAAACCACCCTCAAATTTTTGCATACCACAGTTGCAATCCACTATGGATTTTCGAAATAGTGTTCTTATGGTTCGCATGGAAATTAGGTGACGTCAGTGAGGATGTAATTAGAGAAGTTGAACACGTACAATATAAATTTCATGTTAGTTAACCTATATATATATATATATATATATATATATATATATATTATGAGCAATATGTCATGATTTGATTGGTGCTGACATGACTTTTAACGGTCTTCATTAAAAAAAATAAAAAAAAAAGAGTTAGGTGGAATGACTTATTTATTATTTTTTATAACACAGAGCTCTAAAAATATTTATATACCACATGGACCTTATTGCAAATCGGTATAACTACAAAAACTAATTTTATATTTATCCCTTAAAATATTTAAAAGAATAAAACTTTTACTGAGTAAAACTTGTTAATAATAAAGGTTTGGGGATTGTTCATGTAATTATGATATCACAATTCACAAGGGTTTAGAATTTTCTACCACATACTTGCCAGCATACCCTTTCAATAAATTAAGTTTACGAAGGGCATGTTGGAGATTGTGTTTGAGGGGCTTAAAAGTGTTTTTAATACTCAAAAAGTCTGTTTGAAGAAAAAAGTACTCATTTGGTAAAAAAAATTAAAAGCGCTTTTAAGGGCCCTAAAAGCCTAAAAATGGCCAAAACGCACTTTTGGCAAAAGTTTAAAATTGAAGATTTTTCTTAAAGGCTCTTTTTGACTTAAAATTTCTATTTCTTAAATGCAATCTCAAACAGACTCTAAAAGTGTTATCTTCTAATTAAACTTGATTTATGACATGGGTGACTATTCCTTTACTAACAGCATATTTGAGATTGTGTTTGTGAAATATAGCTTTTAAGTTATCTCATACAGACTCTAAAGCTGTTATCTTCTAATTAAACTTGATTTATGACATGGGTGACTATTCCTTTACTAACAGCATATTTGAGATTGTGTTTGTGAAATATAACTTTTAAGTTAAAAAACGTTTTTTTATTCAAAAGCTTTGTTTTTAAGCTTTTATCAAAAGTGTGTTTTTGCTATTTTTGAGTTTTTTTTACCCTTAAAATCGCTTTCAATTTTTTTTACCAAATAAGTATTTTTTTTTTCTTCAAACAAATTTTTTGAATGTTAAATGCACTTTTAAACCTCTCAAATACACACTCAGACGGACCCTAATTCATAAACAACAAAATTCGCGTCTCTATACATGATAAATTTGCCAAAGTCTCATCTTATTCAATGCAACTTTAATCCCATCCACATACGGCCAAATTTACTCTAATATTGACCTATTCCCTTTACAGCATTAACAATTTTCCAGCATCTCCCTTCAATATAATTTCTTGAAATACCAATTACCTACTCAAGAAATGCGAATTTTGATGAGCTTGATTTGAAAAAACAAAACAAACAAAAATAAAATGGGGGCTCAGTCACACTGTGCATATTGATCACTTTTTGTACGCGTAATGGGTTAACAGAAATGCAGGTGGTACAATGTCCTTTTACCAGAGAGTAGTGGACTATTTTGTGGTGGTGACGTGGGAAATATGTAAAGCCTATATAGGGGTGAAGTGCATAGGAATATATATATATATATATATATATATATATATTAGCTGACAAGTGAGAGAGTACATTCCTTTGATCCAGAAAGGTAAAAGCCTGAAGCATATAGGCATGGTAATACCAAAGGCAAATTCTCTGCTATCCCCTTAATATGCCTCCTTTATTTTGATTTGACACCATTGAAAGATTCATGCAGGCGTATCTCTCCGCCCCTGCACGGTTGATTTTTTTTTTTTTCCAAGCTGTCCAGCATACCTTAGTAGGGGTGAAAACTCAATCCTAGTTCTTAATTATTGGCCAAAACTAAAAATCAAAATTGAGATACCTAATTTTTTATTTTTTATTTTTTAAAGCTAGAATCAAAACCGGGTACCCGGTTAACCGGTTATATAATAATTGACCGGTTCCAATTGATACCTGGTTATCCGAACCGGATAGCCGGTTTTTTAAACTTTTTTTTTTGTATTTTTTGTTTATTTTAGGTATTGAGCCTAATTTTTTGGCTTATTTCAACCATTTTGTGCCCCATTTATTATTATTTTTTTTAAAAAAAAAAAATTATATCAATAAATATACTAAATTCGAAAATATATATATATATATATATATATATATATATATATATATATATATATATATATATACTTGGTTACCCTGTTATAACCAGGTATTTAAAAACTGTAAAATTGGTAACTGAAACTAAGCACCCCGATTACCAATTTTTCCCAACTAATTTCAAATTGGTTTTCTAGTTTTTCGGTTACAGTCCCTGTTTTCCGGTTTGTTTTTTACACCCATATACCTAAGTGTGGTAGAGGTAGGGTGTCAACCCGATCCGGTTTCCCGGCTTTTGGCCAAAACCGGAACCGAAACCGGGATATCCCGGTTCTCGGTTTTGGGAAACTGGAACCGAAACCGGGGTCCCGGTTCCCGGCCGGTTCCGGTTTTACTCGGTCCGGTAACCGATTTTTGAAAAAAATTAGTGTTTGGGGCTTTTCTTAGGTATTGGGCCTAAAATAAGCCCATTATTTTTTTCATAAGTTAACTCATTTTAAAAAAAAGCTATTAATCTTTTTATCTAAATTAAAAATGCTTTATTGTGATTGTTCCAAATAATTAAAAAATAAACCTAAAAAAGCCTAAAAATCTTAAAAATTCAATGTTTTTGCCTATATGAGCCTTAGAAATAAAAAATCAATTTTTTTAAAATACCCTAAAAATCATTTTAAATTAGATACATAAAGAAAACATTAAAACAATAAAAAGTAAAAACAAGTATGGAAACAAACCAACATGCACAAGAAATAAACACCCCTTACTACAACAATTCAAAACCCAAAAAAATAAAAAATAAAACAAGTATTTAAATAATCTACCAATCAAAAGAAATACACTCACAATAAAAATAGTTCACAAACATATTACAAAGACAATATATATATATATATATAATAAAATAAGACCCGGTTCCGGTTTTCCCGGTTTTTACCGGGTGCCAAAAACCCGGACCGGAACCGGAACCAGTCCCCGGTTTCCCGGTTTCCCGGTTATTTTTGACATCAGGCTCACACAGGCTACCGTAGAGGAACCGAGGAAGGGGCCCTATATTAGGCTCTCACAGGCTCCTCTTGGGCCTGCCTGTGTCTCTTGTGATGATAGGCCTCTCTTGGGCTCTAATCGTGGCAACGGGCCTTTTGATCAATTTGGTCTTGGGTCTTCTTCAATGCTGGACTTATTTGGTATCCATCAAGCATTAATACCACAAGCATTCTCATTTGGCGAGTCAAAATCATTCAAATTTTATTTTGGCTAGCCATATGCTAAATTGGATCAAAATGAGTAGTATCCAACTCACAAATTAGAAAAATATTTGGTGAGCTATTATAATGTTTTTCGCTCACTAAATATGAAAAGAAAGTATTAAAATATCTCTTAACATTCTCTCTCCTCTCCAGGAAAGAATAATAAAAAAAAAAAACAAAAATGAAAAGAATGTTTCAATGGAATTGTGCTTTAATTGTGGCGTTGCTGCTGTTATCATAGCTTAACTAAAGAAGATGTTTGAACAAGATTTCATAAGTGGTAGTTCAGTAGTCTTAAGAAGAATTTCAAGTGATTGGACACAAATTGGGGCGTGAATTCGAATCTTGCAATGAGATATCCCCACACAAACCTGACTAATGTTAAACGTCTTGGGTCCCACTGATACCTTGCAAGAATTGGGTCAAGTTTGCTCAATCCGGCTTAAGGGAACACCTGCGATTTCTTATCATCTAAATTTTTTTTGTCATTAATTCTCAATAAATAGGTGTTATTATGGTCACACTCAGGTAGAGTATCATAATTGGTCGCCCTCTCCTACCCTTTTTTTAACTAAGAAAAAAAAAATCTATCAGTCAATAATTATCTTTAATCTGTGAATTTTTCAAACACTTTTTAAGCCCCAGTTCATTACCACGGCAGAATCTTGTGAGATATATGGCTTTTTGCCGGCAATTCAGGTCTAAAAAATAGCGACATCAGGCTCAGAGCCAACAATCCTAAAGAAACCAGCTTATAGCTTTATAAAGAAAACTTGCAATTGATTCAAGTTAGATGAGTGAGCCATCTTAAGCTTACCCAAATATACAACCAACCTGGATACCTTAGCTGCCCTACTGGGACATTGGACCATAAATGACTTGCCTTGTTAAAACTCAGAAGCACAAAAGACATGAACAAAGCAAATCAGAAAAATACAACACAACTAAAACACCTGAAATGTATGAGCAAGCATAAATGAGCTGCAAAACGTAGCCAATTTAAACATGGAACTTTACACGTTAGGATTTCATTTCAGTTATAAGCATACTAGTCAGACATAATATATACCCCATTCTTTATCTACATTATAAGTTAGCCATGGAAACTCCAAATACATTAAGAAATGCCAGCTTCATTGTTTTGATTGTGTGGATTCTATGGATACCCTTCAGGGCATGTTCTGAGCAGCACAGGCCTACAGTGTATGAGCCAAAAGCCATAAGAGAGAGGTATGAAAGCTGGGTGAAAAAGCATGGCCGAAGATACAAGAATGATGAGGAATGGGAATTGCGTTTTGGCATTTACCAATCTAATGTCCAGCTCATCCACTATATCAATTCTCAAAATTTATCATTCAAGGTCACTGATAATATATTTGCAGACATGACAAATGAAGAGTTCATAGCTACCTACTTGGGATTTCAAACCACGTCGCATCCAAAGACAAACTTCAGCTATGACACAAAGGAGAAATTGCCAATTAGCGTGGATTGGAGAAAGAAAGGCGCTGTTACTCCAGTTAAGAATCAAGGCCAATGCGGTAGGAAATCATGTTTTTCCCCAGACTAAATTTGAACTTTAAATGCATAGTTAAATACTTTAAGAATAATTTATTGCCAAAAATATATTATTGTTTTATTTTTTTTAACTTTTGAACTAAATATTTGGTTATATACCTAATTCAGTTCCATTGGAATATCTTTGAGCCATTACGATACTTGAGAGTTCAGGAAAATAGGCTTCCACATTGGAGTAAATGCCTGAGCCTTTTTTACAGTAACAATAAGGATAACAAGGCGACAACAACAACCATAACGCAAAGATATTAATGATAATGATGATGATGATGAAATAGGCCATCAGACTAGTTTCAGCTGTCACCAGAGGCTCTTCCAAGAGATATATGTTTTAATAAATTCCGACTAACATCATGATGCCCAAGCCCCAACTTCAATACAGTTTTTGATACATACACAATTACTAATAGTATGGCTACTAAAATTGCGAAGGCTGTTTTTTAGATTTTTAAGCTAATATTGGCACATTTTAATCCCAAAGGTTGCAGAAAAACAAGATCTGATAAAACCGACCTTTTGATTCAGGAAGCTGTTGGGCATTCTCTGCGGTGGCAGCTGTGGAAGGTATCAATAAAATCAAAAAAGGAAATTTGATATCTCTGTCAGAACAAGAGCTTGTGGACTGTGATAGTGACTCCTATAACCAAGGCTGCAATGGTGGATACATGGACAAAGCATTTGGGTTTATCAAAAAGAATGGTGGACTCACCAGAGAAGGAGATTATCCTTACAAAGGATCACAAGGCCGCTGCGACAAAACCAAAAAAAAAAGGCATTCAGTGACAATAAGCAGCTATGAGAATGTACCTGCCAATGATGAGAAACGCCTACAAGCAGCAGTTGCTAAGCAACCTGTCTCTGTTGCCATAGATGCTGGGAGTTATGACTTTCAATTCTATTCAAAAGGTATCTTCACCGGCCAGTGTGGAAACCAACTCAATCATGGAGTCGCAGCAGTAGGCTATGGAGAAGATGGTGGTAGAAAGTACTGGCTTGTGAAGAATTCATGGGGCACTGGCTGGGGCAAATCTGGTTATATAAGAATGAACCGTGATTCCATAGAGAAGCAAGGAATTTGCGGCATTGCCATGGAGGCTAGCTACCCTCTTTAAGGACTGCACAGCCTAGTTGGTTAATTTGGCATTTTCTGGTTGTAGAAGAAGTTAGCTTAGTTAATTTCAAGTAATAATTTTATGTAAACTTCAAATAAAAGATGCGACCTATGGAACTTAAATTACGAACACGTGATATTTATACAAAGCATAGTAGGGGAAATGATATGGGCCAAGTATCATTGTACGTGAAGCATATCAAAAACCCAAAGGCTGTTCTTCCAGATTATAACACGGGAAAATCAATCAGTACTAAATATTTATTCAGAGTTTTTTTTTTCTTTGATGTTTCTACCCAAATTGACCATATTGTTCACAGTCTGATTGGTTGCCAAGAAGATAAGAATCAACAAGAGGATACTGAACCTTTTAAGATATTTTGGGCTTTCCAGATGCAAGTTCTGGTTGGTCAGCTAGGCATCAATTTTAGACCAGCAACACACTGATGGTCCAATATTTGGGTCAGCATGAACTCTATAACTTGTCTTCTTCAGACTGCTTGCTCGATTGATTTATTTAAGCAATACTGCCGGTGTGCTTAGTGTAATCCAGAAGGTATTGCCAATTGAAAATTGAAAATATAAATAGACTCCAAAAATACACCTAGAGGAGGGTTAATAGGTGCTTATCAAAAATAATGCGGAGTTAAAATTAAGAAGCATGCAACAATCAATCACCAAACTATGTAAAACAATAAATCAAATAGACGAATATTTTGGTGACGAAGTAGAAACCTTTCAAAAGTAAAACTCCTCTGGACTAGCCAAACTTAGGAAATCACTATAAGAAGACAGACACAAGGAAACTTACAGCTTTTTTGCAAATCCTAGATTCTGTAAGATCAACAAGCTTCCTGCATGTCTCCTAGCTCGACAATCTTCTTGAAGTGCTTCTCCTTTATCGGAACCTCCGATAGGCTTCTTGACGTTGTTGATCTGTGATAAAGGCACAACATTTTACTCTAACAAAGACTAACCCTAAAAATCAATATCTCAAAAGCTCTCTTAGCACATGGGATTCTAACGTAGAAATCCTTACAATTTCGTGCATAGCAGCTTTCTATATATAGACTACAAGAAAACCTAATACAAGTTGAAATAGAAAGAAATCCTAGTACAAATCAAAATAGGATTCATCCAAATTTTCATTCTTATATTGCAGAACAATTTTGGCATAATAATCGTCAAAATCAGAAAAATCTTATTTCACAGAGATTTGTAGTATTTTAAATTAGCTTTCCAATGTCACTAGGTTTACCTTAATCCGATACTTGAGCCGAAAGTTATGGTTAAAATATTGAGACGAGTGCAGAATATGGAATTTAATCAAATCCGATTCTAACTCCAATTAAAGAAATTTTGATTTAATCATTTCCTTGATTTGATTAAACTTAATCACATTGTATAGGTCCTCTATTATGATTGTTTAGGCTTAATCACATCTTCTAGGTCTTCTTTGGATATCTTGTATGTACGTACATCAGACGAGCATCCCAGTGGTCCTCACACACCACCTCGTATCCACGCTCTTCAGATGCCATTACAGATGAGCTTCTTGGAAAATCCTTCGCAATTATGGCTTGATCAAATTGTCCCCAAAACAACTTGCATACATAATTATTTTGTCACTGAATTAGCCAATTCAAGTACCTAACACCAATAAACACAAGCTACTGTCACCATGACACTACGATTAAGCATGACTTCATAAAGCTCTTATTACAATAAAAACTTCATGAGATTTCTATGATACACATCAAATGACCAATTTAAGGATGAAAAGGCAGATTTCAAGGAGGATGTGGGTCTCTTGTCATCAACATCATGCTTCCGTCCAGCACACTTATCTACAAAGAAGTGTAGATGGAATCAGTTCTACTGAACTTACAGACTCAAAGTAGTTGGGCTAAGGCTTTGCTTAGTTGGGTTAACAACTTCTTTAAGTCTAAAAGGGGAAAGCAATCCATAAACAAATTGGCAAACAAATAGAAGCTCTGGATTGATCAATTTGCAGAAAGAAAAAGAAGACATGAATTGGACAAATCAACAGAAGCCTTCCATTAACACTCTTGATTCTCAATCTCAGTCTAGATTTTTGAAAATATAAATAATGTTCATTATAATGCGCATAATGAGCATGTTTTCTCCTGCCAAGTTTCATAATTTTACATATAGTGTGTCTTTGAAAAACACAAACTTGTTCTGCTGTAACTGCACAGCACAATGGATGTCAACTCCAACACCCTCTTGAGCATTGTATGTAGAGATGAGCAGCACAGAATTTTCATCGACAGTAATGCAGCTAGGTGGCTGAGAAAAAAAATACAACCCATAGTTCAGATTCCACATAACTGTTGTAAATATACTTAAAAATTAACCCACTCCCAGAAGACCTACAATGTGCTAAGACCTTAGTTCTGCAAATCTTTGCCTCACAGCACAAGCAAGCTCCCATTCGCCAATACCAATGAGCCTCTCAACCACTTTTTGCCTGACCTTTATATATGGTATAAACCCTCTCTCCATCATCCCCATCACCACCTTTCCTGCCAAATAATACTCACCACACTCCAAGCAACCCTCAACGACCAACTCATAGCTTTCAAACCCAACAGTGCAACCCTCTCTCTCCAAGAATTCAACCATCTCAACTGCTTTCCATATCTCTCTGTTTGCCTGCAATGCAGCTGCCACCTTCACCACTGTTTCCTGCCTTGGTGTTAATCCCATTTTCACCACCATTTCCGTCAGCATCTCTGCTGCATCAGTAGTTTTTCTGATGCTGCACATTGCATTGATCAAAATGCCATAACTCTCCAAATCAGGAACACATCCTGCCCCACCCATGCCCTTCAAGACTTTAACTGCCTCGGCCAACTGATCAACAGCACAGAGAGATGATATAAGGTAATTACATGTGCCACAGTCAGGACGATATCCAATTGATTGCATCTCCACCAGGATGTTAGGGACAGACTCCGATTGGCACCGGCGCTCCAGCCATGCAGAGGACAGGAGGAGGCGAGTTTGGGGGACAGGAACGCACCCAGAGTGCAGGATTCTTTGGATGATCGCAAGTGCAAGAGGGAGGGGTTTGGAGCTTTGGAGAGTGTATGAAACCAGGCACGCATAAGCAATATGGGGGCGAGAGCGGGGTCTAAGATGGATAAAGGACTGCAAAATTTCATCAATGATTTTTGTTCTGAGGTTCAGGGGAAAGGTCGAGAGAAACGAGAATGGATTTCCATTTCGGCAAGCTTCTTTTGAGGAAACAAGTTCAGGAATTTTTTGGTAGGATTTGACTTCGACTGCAGCTTTGACAGCTTCTTCTAGCGGTTGCAGTGAGGAGTATGCATGAATTGAAGGAAATCGGAATATACAATAACGAAACTGCGAAAGAAATTTGCGAAGCTTTGCTGCTTGCATTATGATATTCATTGTTGGAGAAAATTAATATCCTAGTGGGGCAACATACTTGTTACAAGAAGAAACCGGCAGAGCTTGGTCTTTATTAATGACAAAAGCTGGAAAATTCTATGACATGGAGATCCAATACATAGAAGATTAGCGAACACATGTATGAAAAAACAGTATGTTATGCTTCATCAAAACGAAGGTTGCAGAGTTTGGCATTGGTTATGGCAAACATTAGCGAAATCGAAATTAGCCCATTTTTAAGAAACTGCACAAAAATTACGTAGCCCAGGTAGTGCTTGGGCAAATGAAATTCCAGTCAGTGAAAACCATTCAAAATTACTCAAACCTCTATGCAATTCAAAAACCCAGCTTTCTCAGAGCAATACTGTCAAACAGGTAGTGTGCAGAATATTCCTATCACGCATGAGACAGAACAAAAGAGAGGTTCGGAGAGCATACAATGATCAGGAAGCCAAGAAATGGGAGTGTGGATTATGGACTAGATGGCGTCCTCAACGATCTCCGATGCTACAGTGCTTCAGGTTGGGGCCGTTGGATATCATATGCACTTGGGCAGAAACATTTCTAAGTTTCGGACGGATCGTAGACCGAAATTTGGGTTGGTTGGGAAGGCAGTGGGTCGTGGTGCGTTAGGTTGGACTAGGCGGAGATGACATTAAAATAACAACATGTAAGTTAGATTCGGTAGGGACAAGGTTAATCGTGTAATTTTATTGTTTGAAAAAAAAAAAAAAAAAACCCATGAAATTTAAAATGAGGTAAAGTGGTACATTAATTACCAAAGTGTGCCAAAAAAAATTACTTTTTGATTATATTCTTAAAATATTTTTATTTTCTTAAGGAAAATGATAAAGGTACAACTTAAACCTAATTTTGCCCCAACTTTTTTCTTAAGTTTAAAAAAAAAAAAAAAAAGGGCTGCCCGTGGAGGAGAGACAGAGCCTTAAACTAGAGAGAGAAAGAGAAATTTAGTCTAGAAGTTGGGCCAAAATTAAGTTTAAGTTGTGGCTGTATCACAACTCTTTATCTTAAAACCAAAAATAAAATAAAAACCAGGGGTGGATAAATACAAAAGAAAAAAAAAAATTGTGATAAATAAAAAAATAGTCACTGTAGTTGGCCTAAATGACAAATTGCTTGTGCGGTCTAAAAAATAGGGATAAATGCAAAATTAAACAATGTGGTTAACCTAAATTACAAATTGCTCCATATCTTATGAAAGTGAACTCAAAGGTTCCTGGAATATACCAAAAAAATAATTTAGTCTCCCGAGTCAAATTCTGTTAAAACATTTAACAAATTATGTTAGATGTCACATCAATGCCAACAAAATGGAAACACGTGTTACTCTTGATAAAAAAGAAAAAATATATATATAAAAAAGCCTGCCAAATTAACAGTTGTTTGGGATAGAGCCCAATAATGTTCAAAAAGTACTAAAGTAGCACATCAAACTAAACTATTCCTATAATACCCATATTCTTTTAAAAAAATAAACTAAACTATTTTTTAAACAAAAATAAAAATAAAAATAAAACCCAATGGGCGAATAAATACAAAAAGAAAAATTAGAATAAATAAAAAAAATTAGTCATTGTAATTAGCCTGAATTACAAATTACTTTTGCGGTATAAAAATATGGCTAAATGCAAAATCAAACTTTGTAGATGTCCTAAATTACAAATTTCTTCATGTGGGGGGCTTTTATTATATATTTTTCCTAAAAAAATAAATATATTAAACTAAAAATAATTTTTTTTTTTTTTTAAAAAAAAAAAAAACTAAAAAATACATTGAGAAAAAGGTGTAACTCTCCCAAAACTAGCCTTGACCATTTTGGTGGGGTTTTTGGCAATTCATCCAATTGAGTTAACCGGTAACTAATTTAAGGGATCGCTCATTTGTTTTTTTTGTCCCTATATATATATATATATATATATATATATATATATATGGTATTATCTCATAGTATAGGGATCTAATTGATAAAATTAGAAGCTCGTAAAACTAATTGATAAAAACCTAAACCACATGGGACTGTTACTCGTAAAAATGAGTAATTCTAGAAGTCCTTCTTGTCTCCCTCTTGAGTCCCTCCAAGAATGATGTGGTTATTAAAATCACCATTTGATCAAAACTTAATAATGATCTATCACAAGCTCAATGGTGATTTTAATAGCCACGTTATTTTTTTAGGGACACAGGAGAAACTTGTAGTATTACTCCGTAAAAATATATATATATCTATTCCATATTATCTCATGGTATAGGGATCTAATTTATAAAATTAGATACTCGTAAAACTAATTGATAAAAACCCACGTGGAACTGTTACATAGAGAAAATAACAAAAAATTATATATTGTTGATGCAAGCTTTTGTCTCCCTCTTCACGATTAATAAGTTCCAGTCAGGTGTGGTTAATTTCAAACAAAATTTTCTTTTTCCTCTTGTTTGTTTGGCAGCAAAGAATTTCAAATTTCAAGAGTTGATGGTTCTTGAACTTGTACAAGAATTCAAACCCTTAAGAATTGACATTTATAATCGTTTAAATAACTTAGAAGTGAAATCTATAATATATTTTAAACATTATGTTTTAAAATATAAATTAAGATTGTTTGAAATCATATTCATTTAGGCTCTATTTGTTTCGTTCTAAAATATTTTTTATAAAATACTTTTCTTTTTTCTTTTTTTTTTTTACGAAAAATATTTGAATAGTAATTATCACTTTTCTATTGCAAACCAAGCATTGAAAAATGTTTTCAACAAAACATTTGAGGATACCAGTTAAAAACGAATAATAATAATAAGTAAAAAATATATTTTACCCCCTGAACTATCTATCTATTTGTACTTTTAACCCTAATATTTAAAAAGTGACACTTTACTCCTCCCAAACTTCCAAATTATTGTAATTCGACTATTTTGACTTCTTTTTTTCCCAAATGCCCCCATCCCAAGTTTAAAAAAATAAAAAATAAATAAAAATTAAGGGATGACTGGCCACCCCTTAATTTTTAATTTTTTTTAACTTGGGATGGGGGCATTTTGGGGAAAAAAAGAAGAAGTCAGAATGGTCGAATTACAACAATTTGATAGTTTTGGGGAGGGTAAATTATCACTTTTTAAACATTGAGGTTAAAAGTGCAAATGAGTGGATAGTTCAAAGGGTAAAATGTATTTTTTCCTAATAATAATAATAATAAAATTCAGTAATTTTTTTTTTTAAAAAAAATATTTTTTCAACCAAAAATATTTTAAGTCAAATTTTTTTTTTTTTAAGGTGAATAAATGAAGCATTAGTAAGATGGTGCTGGTGCAACTGTTATGGTGGCTTATTTTCTCACCTCTACAAGACTACAAGGCTTCCAGAAGCACAAAAGTGAATACCTGATTTATTCAAATAAAGTATTTATTAAAGAAAATATATCAAACCAAGGTGAATACCTGATTTATTGACGAAGTAACATTAAAGCTAAATAGGCAACCAAATAAATATTCTAGAAAGTATTATCGTTACAAGAAAGCCATGACTTCCGCAGCCGAAGAAAAGCTTAATGATACGCAGACAATAAGCTGAAGAAAAGCTTGTGATGTGAAATGGAGGTTACTTTGATGCATTAAAGATTGAGACCTTTACTGGAAAAGGGATCGTTTCTAGTTGAATTTAATTGGAGAGGAACTGGTCCCTTCATTTAGAAGGGCAGAATTGTTATTTTATAATTTTTTTGACAATTCTACCTTTCATTTAGAAGGGACAAGATCCAATTCAATTGGAGAGGATCCTTCTCCATTGAATTCAATTGGAAAGGATCCTTCTCCCCTTTACTGTGGTAAACATACTTGGTGCATTAGGTGATCACATGTAGCATTATGAGAAAGTTTTTATTAATACGAAATCCAAGTCATTTTCTTAAAAAAGATAATAAATTTATCATTGAAATAGATTTTATATATTGGATTGTCCTTGGTCTCTAGCTAGAGCATTTTGGTAAGGAATACCGAAGTAATGTACATGTGATAAGGCTTTCACAAGTACAAAAATAATAAATAAAAGCAGTGACTTAAGGACAAAGAGGTGGAGAATTAAAGTGACACTATCTTTGGCTTTAATTTTGTTATAAATGGAAGATTTCATGGAATAATCAAAACTTAATATTAAGTAAGTCTGAGGAATTTATTGATTTAATCAATATAAACTAGAGTGAACTTACAATTGTTTAGTGGAATCAATCGTAAGTAAATAGTAACTTTGGATAGTCGAGACTATTTGAAGCTCATTTTTTTTTTTTTTTTCCTTTATGTCCCTCACCAAGCTATTATAAATTTACCAGGTCAGGCTTTTTATTTACTAAGCTACTTGTTTTTATTTTTTAAAACTAGGGTTAGAGAAAAACTGTAGAGAAGATGCAAAATAGGGAGACTGGACTTGGAATGAAATCAAAGCCCAAGAGCCATGTAGTAGAAGCATGGGCCAGGGACAAATTCAGTGGCCCCACCACCACTTCCTGAAGAGACAACAATGGTATTTAATATTTATTTGTGTTGCTCATGTAGGATGAAAGATAAATATTAGAATAGGATCCTCTCCATTTCAAATGAAATGGATAGTGTTCGGTTAGTGTTTTTTAGAAAGGTAAAATCGTCATTTTAATTTTTGGACAATTTTACCCCTTGATATTATCAATTTCAAATGAAATGGAGAGAATTATTTTCCATAAATATTATGTTAATTACAATCTTTTAGGAGAATGTAACAAACCAACAAAAATAATTATTGGTGTTATGTGCTTTGGTGAGCATATTAGCGTAATTCAAATACAAAAACATTTAAGATGATAAGCAACAAGAAAATTTCATCATATAGAAATTATTACTCACTCCAAAACTTGAACACTTGATGATAAAGAAATTGGATGTATGCAGAAATTCATGTAGATACTCATATTGTCTTTTTGTTACCAATCAGAAGTAGCAATTAACACACTTTAGGAAGGAATGTATCAAACAAATACATATATATTGTGCTAGCATTTTTCTTCTTCTTTATACATTGCAAAACAAGAAAATAAAGAAGCAATATCAAAACAATTGACTTTAGATTATCCCCGTTTATTTCAATAGCATGGGAATGAATGTCCTGTAAGAAATTCCATTTAAAGTATGTCCCTTATGTCACATATATTATTGTAATTATAAAATATATATAATTACAGTGTTCAGTAATTTATTCCAATTAAAGTTTATTGTGTAAAATCAAATATTCTGAATTAAATTACTGATTTAATTCTTGTGGAACAAGTATTTGATTTTATTACTGATTTTATTTTGTGGAATCAATTAGCTGTATTGATTTGATTTTTATTCCTTGATGGGAGGAATAATTAAGGTAACAGCTCTAATTAAGGATCCCTTGACCTGCCTATAAATAAGGCCTGTGTATTCCATCAATTGGCACTCACTGGTAGGCATAGGTCAGAAGAACCTCTCAATATTTTTTGTTTTCTAGATTTGGTTGCTGTGAAACTGTTCTTCAATTTACTTGAGCAAAAGCATGGCTAGAGGTATTTATATAATTATTCATTCCGCTGCTAATTTTATTGTCAATTAGCATTTAATTATATATTGAATTCTTACATGTGGTATCAAAGCCTCCTCTATGCCATATTTGCTCAGTTTAATTTTTGAGATATGTCTGCTATAAAATTATAATTTTGTTTCAACAATATTTTATTTTGTTTATTGATTATTGAAAAAAAAATATGGTGAGGAGCATAAAGTATCGAACCCACGGCCATGTTGATATATATTTTGTTTTGTTTTATTTCTGTTGAAATTAAGTGAAAGGCCATAACCACCTACTATTTTGTTTATGACCAAATTGCCCTCCTCTCTTGTTTCTGTGAAACTTGGAACAAAACGTGGAGATAGCCAAAAGAGAAGCCAGCCGAAAGAATATCCACCGCCCACCGGAACCAGAAATTACCGGTTTCCCCACAGCAGCGGCGTTGGCCGCATAAAGTGAGCGCTGGCGGCCTGATGAGGACTGCTGGAGGCTCAAAGCAGCGGCAGCCCTGTACGGGCTGCCTGTGGGTAACAGCCGGTCGTTTGCTGCCGTCAGTGGCGCTTTGCAGAATACAGCCGTGGAGGAAACCCCATACAGGGCCGCTGTGATGGAAAGAAACGGCAGCCCTATACGGCTGCCGAACTTCTAGCCGGAACGGTGGCTGTTCACCGGGCTTTTCCCCCAAAAAAAAAAAAAAAAGAGGGCGGCGGCAGCCCACACGGTTGTCTGCCGTCTGCTCAGAGCGCCGGTCCTTGGTGGCCGGCGCATTAGGTTGAGTGGCGCCGGTGGCCGGCGAATGGGGTGGTAGCGGCTAAGGAACCGGGTTGGACTTAAGGTTTTCGGGTAGGGTTTTTAACCCATAAGGAAACCGGATCAAGTAAGCCCAATTCAGTTAAAAAAAAAAAGAAGGCCTAGGTGATTAAGTGGGCTGACCCTTAACTCAATAAGGTGGCCCAACCCGATAAAGAAAGCAGATCCAATACAATGGCCCATTTGGATTTAAAAAAATTAAAAAAAAAAAAAAAAAAAAAAAAAAAAGAGGGAAGGAAGATGATTTGGGCTTATAGGGTTTAGAACTTGGGTTCTTAAGGTATAAAAGGCCTAAGGCTACTTTCAAGACCAGTAGGCTATGCAGATTATTATGTGCTACTGTTACGTTTTTTATTTTTGTTATGATTTAAAGTGTTCAATATTAAATTATTGTTTCTTTAATACATGAACTTAAGGATATATTTATTAATTTATATTGTTTAAATATAAATTGCTTGATGCCTGGACCTGAGAATAATTAACTAGGCCACATATGTTGGTAAATGTTTATGGTACTATCCAAAATTGTAATCGGAAAGCTCTGGCAAGGCAAGTCTTGGGATTTAAGTGTGCCGTTATGTGCCCCCTCACTTACCTGGGACACTATCCGGTTGTACTTTGGAAAAATACTGTTTACCCACTGACATGTTGGTTTTGTCTTTTATTCTTGGGAACTTTAGTTTTGGCATCTATACAGTTATTGGATGTTAATGAAGTCGTGATTATCATAATAATTTTGGGAGAGCCACAGCATCCCAATTTTATAATGATAATTGCATCAAGATCATATATGTGAACTTCATAAAGAAAATTAACATTCTGTTGTAATTAATTCATAAATTTAATTACTAATCCCCTCAGGGACGTTATTATTTTTATGACTTAATTAGAATAAGATAGTAAATTTAACTTTAAAAATAAAATTTCTCTTAGGCCCACAGGTACGGAGAATTTTATTTATTAATGTTAAATTTATTAGTCCTATTAATAAAGAGTAAATTTCATGCGTGATGTAACCTTTGCCCATAGGTAGGTTGAAATTTACTATTAAATTAGCATTAGTTAATTTAAATAAATTCGATGTTAATGAAGTCGTAATTGTCATAATAATTTTTGGGAAAGCCACAGCATCCTGATTTTATAATGATAATTGCATCAAAATTATATATATGAACTTCATAAAGAAAATTAACATTGTATTGTAATTAATTCATAAATTTAATTTTCCAATCCCCACAGGGACGTTTTTATTTTTATGAGTTAATTAGGATAAGATAGTAAATTTAACATTGAAATAAAATTTCTCTTAGGCCCATAGGTACGGAAAATTTTATTTATTAATACTAAATTTATTAGTCTTATTAATAAATAGTACATTTCATGCGTGATGCACCTTTGCCCACAGGTAGGTTGAAATTTACTATTAAATTAACATTGGTTAATTTAAATAAGGTTATTTCATAGCATTAAAGTATATTATTTTTCTTGGTTATTGGATGTATTCTTACTGCTTTAATTATTACTATTTTATGTTCCAATAATTCCTAGTGGTAATTTTTTTTTTTCCTGACTGAAAAGAAAATGTGCTTTTCACTTTGGGGTATTTGGAGACTGAATTGGTGTTTCGTATGGACGAAATCAAGTACGCCACATGAGATTATTAAACATGAACGATTGTAGTGATTTAAATCGCTTAAGTTTCAACGTTTATGAAATATCATATCAAGGAAAGCATTAGGGTTTTATTCCTTAATGTTTTAGGGCCAAAGGAAGGTCATTGAGGAACATTTAGTGAGTTCCAATAAGGCTTTGGCCTGCACCCCAATAGAAAAGCTTTAAAGTCAAACATTTTACAGTTTCAAAATGAGTGTAAGCATATTATGGAAATAAAGGACATAATAGCTCATTATCAAGTCCCTAAAGGTTGAGATTTTGAGTTATTTTGGTCAATTTTATTTTCTCTCATCTAAATATGGTATTTTTTCAAAATATCTTGTGGCACACATAAGGATAATTAGTCAATAAAGAAATTTATGATCATGTGTGTTCAAGAAGATGAGAGACTAAGACATGAGAATCCAGAAGTTACTCATGTTAGGGGAAAGACCTTTATAGGCAATCATGTCCAATACTTAATGAATGAGAACAAGGTGCCAACAAAGTGTCATGGCAATAAGATATTTGTTTCTCTTACACTAAGGAAATTATGGGCATATAAAGAATGATTGCATAAAGTATTATAAATGACTTGAAATAAAGGTAATCTCATACATCTACCGTGTCATGAATCTCTTTTATTGACTCTCCTAAATACTGTGTGGATTGAATTTGGTTTAGCGGTCCACGTTGTCAACATAATGCAGGGTTTTCTAGATAATACTTGTTTACAATTGGAGGTTGTTGGGATCTATAGATTAATTTTAAAAATTCAGTTATGTTATTTTGACCTTAATAATGTTTTTATATATTCCACGATTCTTTTAGAAAGTTAATTTCTATTTTAGTTTGTTAAAATCAAGTTTGAACATTATTAAAATTTTTGGGTGGAATATTAAATTAATGGTTTATTTAAAATTGATCTAGATCCCAATTTTTTTTGGAAAATTAATCCCTGCATATAAATGTTGACATAAAGCAGAGTCTTATGAATGAGAAAATCCTCTATGTTATGGCATTGGAGATTGGAATATATCTCTATAAAGAATAAAAGGTCGATAAATGATAGAGTTTTATGACTCTTGAATTTTACTACCTTTGGTATTTATGTGGACTGAATTAAAGAAAAGTAGACCAACTATACCAATAAAGGTGCCAACAAAAGGATTTTTGAAATTCTTAAGATCATGTACAAGTGTAACCTTTTTTATACTTCTTGCCTAAATGGTTAGAGATATCCTATCTCTTTCAGTAATAACCATATAAGGTTTATGTATCTCTATCTTCTAAATCATAAGGTTGAGGCATTAAATGCTTTCAATACCTATAAGGTAGAAGTAGAAAAACAGAACAAAACAAAAGTCAAGATCGTAAGATCTGATAGAGGCAGATAGTATTATGGTAAGTACATGAAAAGGGGACATGAAATGTAATGTTATATTCTCCTAATGGAGTGAAGCCTTGAGAACCGCTGTGTATACATTTAATTGGGTTCTATTCAAAGTTGTCCCTAAGACGCCTAAATTAAGGAATGAATGGAATCAAGTTCAAATTGTTTACACATATGGGGTTGTCTTGCTGTAGTGCGGATTTATAATCCACACCTAAGGTAATTAGATTCAAGGACAACTAGCGGAATTTTATAAGTTATACAGTAAACTCCAAGGGTTTTAGGCTTTACTGTTCTTCATTTAGTCCTAGAATTGTTGAGTATAGATATTCAAAATTTCTAGAGGACGCTGAACTTAGTGGGAGTGCTTATCCTTAAGGGATTGAATTAGATGAAGCACAAGAGTTGACTGAAGCCCCTTCACATGAAGGTGTTTGATTGTGCTTAAAGAAAATCAAATTGATTATCTTGAACCACAATCGGTTTCAGAACAGTGAACTCATAAGGAAAAAGTTCAGAATGAACCTACTCAGACTTTGTCAAAAGTAAATGAAGTAGGATTAAGAAGATTCTCTAGAATAAGGTGACCAACAATCCTTAGTGATTATGTTGTATACTTCTTGGAGTTTGATTTTATGTTAGACCTAAGGACAATCCAAAAATTGTTTACACATCATTTTGGGTAGAGATAACTTCACATCGTGTTTCAATGCCATGAAGGAGGAGATGAAATCATTGGCTAAAATTCAAGTCTGTAATCTTGTTGACTTACCAAAGGGAGTTGTAGCCATAGGCTGCAAATGGGTTTACAAAACCTAAAAGGATGCTTCCGGGTAATGTTGAACAATATAAAGGTAGACTTGTAGCCAATAATCTTACTCAAAAGGAAGGCATTGATTGTCATGGTATGAGTAGCTCATTTTGGTTTAGAGCTATATCAAAAGGATGTGAAAAACAATTTTCCTGAATGAGGATCTTAAGGAGGAGGTGTACATAAGACAACTTAAAGGTTTTTTTGATAACAGTCAGAAAGCTTGCAAATTAAGGATATCTATTTATGGACTAAGATGGGCCTCTCACTAGTGGTATATAATTTTTTTTCAAGGTTATTGCCTCACATGGTTTTATTGAAAACCTTGTTAATCATTGTATATACCTTAAGGTCAATGGGAGTAAAATTACATTTCTTTTAGTCCTATATATAGATAATATTTTGCTTGCAAGCACTAATTTAGGTTTGCTACATAAAGTTCCTCTCACTAAAGTTTTAAGAGAGATTCAGAATGAAGAACTATGAATTTTCAGTTGCACCTATTATTAAAGGGGATAATGTCCCAAAATGTATTGGAACAAACACAGATATTCCGTGTGTATGCACAGGTCTACATTAGACCTAACATTGAAATAGCAGTTGGACTATTGGATCAATATAGTATTGTGGGATATGCAATGAACCAAGAACTACAGTTTAACCTAAAGATACACTTACCATTTGGTGATGTTTGTTCAGGTTTGATTTTTGCTAACTGTGTAGATAGTAGAGAATCAACTTCAGTATATATGTACTGAAGATATAGTAAGCAAACTACAGTTGCTACATCTACCATGAAAGCAAAAGTCATTACATGCTGTGAATTAATTACACAGGCATTATGGTTGAGACATTTTTGTTAAAGGTCTCATGATTGTCGATTTTATAGCTAGACCCATAAAGATCTTCTAAGTTAATTATACTACAGTTATCTTTTCTAAGAATAAACTAAGTAGAAGCAGAAGTACGTATATTGACATAAAGTATCTCAAAGAGAACATTAAGTGACATGAAGTGTCTATTGAGCATATAAATATTGAATTAATGATTGCGGATCCCATGACTAAAGGTTTACCGGTAAAGAAAGTATAAAGTCATGTGGAATATGAGATTCATTAATTCATTTGTGCTTAGTTTCTCTTTAATTGGTCTATAGACATAAATGTTATATTATAAAGATTTTTGTGCGCATATATATCATTCTTATCCGTGGGGATAAAATTAAAGTTGGACCCGAATGACTTATAGGAAGTTCATTCATAAAGTACATTATCCATAAGGTGCTCATTTAGGGAGGTCTTGCACATTGTGATACATGGAAGGGATGGCTTATCATATAAAAGCTTTACCACCATGATTCGTGTGTGGTATTCCTTGAGTGAGTGGGAGGATTCCATGAATGGTTGGAATAAATAAAGTATTGGCCATATCATAGAATTGAACACCATAAGGAATTTATGTGTCATAAGGGCCAAGTGGGAGAATGTAAGAAATTCCATTTAAAGTATGTCCCTTATGTCATATATATTATTGTAATTATAAAATATATATAATTACGGTGTTCAGTAATTTATTCAAATTAAAGTTTATTGTGTAAAATCAAATATTCTGAATTAAATTACTGATTTAATTCTTGTGGAACAAGTATTTGATTTTATTACTGATTTTATTTTGTGGAATCAATTAGCTGTATTGATTTGATTTTTATTCCTTGATGGGAGGAATAATTAAGGTAACAGCTCTAATTGAGGGTCCCCTGACCTACCTATAAATAAGGCCTGTGTATTCCATCAATTGGCACTCACTGGTAGGGATAGGTCAGAAGAACCTCTCAATATTTTTTGTTTTCTAGATTTGGTTGCTGTGAAACTGTTCTTCAATTGGCTTGAGTAAAAGCATGGCTAGAGGTATTTATATAATTATTCATTCCGCTGCTAATTTTATTGTCAATTAGCATTTAATTATATATTGAATTCTTACATGTCCCTCTCACCAACTTCAAAGAAAGAAACGCGATCCTTTGTGCCACAAACTATACATTGAAAGCCATATTCCAGTTCTGCATATTAAGAATGATTTTCGTCTTCTTCAGAATTTCAGAATTTTGAACCTTTGCATGACAAAAAACACCATACTAAAGATAAAAGTATCAATCATTAGAACCGTTCACATCATCAAAGAAAATTTCATAAAAGAATCATAGAAAACAAAGTGTAATTCGATCTATCTTCTTCTTTTACTTGCAATAATTAAGAACAATAAAAAAAAATTAAAAAATTAAAAAATTAAAAAAAAAAAAAAAACCCAAATCATACCACTTTGACTTTCCATTTAGAATAAAAATATTATTCCAGTTGTCCGAGGGGGAACAAGGTTAAGTCACATGTTCTTCGCGGATGATAGCCTACTCTTTTGCAAGGCAAATATAAATGAATGGGTGAACATACAGGTGGTGTTGGAAATCTATGAAAAAGCTTCGAGGAAGAAACTTAATAGGGAAAAAACTTCTCTATTTTTTAGTTAGAACACTCATGCGGATACAAAACAACATATTCTCTCGATTGCAGGGGTTCAACAAACACCCTCTTTTGAGAAATATCTTGGGTTGCCTGCCTTAATTGGACGGTCTAAAGTAGAGGCGTTTTTTGGGTTAAAGGGTACTATCTGGAGCTGAATGCATGGGTGGAAGGAGAAGTTCTTATCTCAGGCCGGCAAAGAAGTATTGCTCAAGGCGGTGATCCAAGCCATCCCCACATACACCATGAGTGTTTTCCAACTGCCTAAAGCGGTATGCAAGGAGATAAACTCTATGATGTCACGGTTTTGGTGGGGTCATAAGGAAAACAACTCCAAAATAGCATGGATGAGTTGGGAGAAATTGGGTATGTCGAAAGTGAAGGGTGGAATGAGATACAGGGACCTGGAGAGTTTTAATATGGCCCTACTAGCTAAACAGGAGTGGAGGCTTCTGCAATACCCAGATTCTCTTGTGGCTAAGGTCTTCCAACAGAAGTATTATCCACATGGTACCTTCTTAACAGCGCAACTAGGGAGGAGTCCTTCTTACACATGGCGTAGCATTTGGAATGCTTGGGCTCTCCTAAATGAAGGACTAATCTGGAGAATAGGTAATGGTAAGTCAGTGAATATTTGGGGTGATCGGTGGATTTCAAAACCATTGTCCTATGCCATTCAAACTCTGAATCGTCACTTAGCCCCGGATACAAAGGTTTGTTCCCTTATAGATGAGAGGACTAATTGGTGTAATTTTCAGCTTATTCAAGGTATTTTCAGCAGGGAGGAATCAGCATTCATATGCAATATGCCTGTTTGTCCCCAGCGTCAACAAGATCGCTTGGTTTGGGTGGGCACTAACAATGGGGCTTTTTCGGTGAGAAGTGCATACCATTTATCCATGGAGCGTAAAGAGGGTGCTAATGGGAGCTGTTCAAATGATGAGCAAAGCAAAAATATGTGGAGGGCTGTTTGGAAGGTAAGGGCCCCGGAAGTAGTTAAAGTCTTTCTGTGGAAGGCGTGTAACAATATCCTCCCAACTAAACTTAATTTATTCAGGAAGGGAATTATTCCAGATGCCCTGTGTCCTCTCTGTGGTTTAATGGAGGAATCTGTGGAACATATTTTATGGACATGTGAGTCAGCTAGGGACGTGTGGGCAGCTTGCAACTCGAGGACACAAAAATGTGCCACAATAGATGTTGATTTTGCTTCTTTGTTTGTGAGTCTGGTTGAAAGATTGGATGAAGATGAGATGCAAAAGTGGGGGATTGTGGCGAGATTTATATGGCTCAGACGAAACAAAGTTGTTTTCGGAGAGGAGTGTCAATCACCTTCCATTATTCTTGATATGGCGAAGACCCAGGTGGACCATTATCGCAAAGCTGAGCAAGAAAGAATAGCCGGAATGCCCAAACAATTTGTGTAGGGAGGAACTACATGGCGGCCGCCTGAAGAAGGAAAGATCAAGATTAATTGGGATGCAGCTTTGGACGAAGGGAGGCAAAAAATGAGACTTGGCATGATTGTGCGTGATTCTGCAAGAAGGGTGATTACTGCCATGTGTGGGCCCTGGTCGAATGTCACTAATCCTGCGGTAGCAAAAGCCATTGCGGCGTGGAGATCGGTTGTTCTATGCCATGAACTAGGCTTGTCCAGCATTGTTCTCGAAGGTGATGCTTTAGAAGTCGTTAATGCTCTGAAGAAGGAAGGCCCATGTTGGAACATTTATGGGGCAGTAGTGAACAAAACCAAAGCTTTGCTGGCTACCTTCGGGGAATGGCAGGTGTGTCATACTAAAAGGATGGGTAATGTGGTTGCGCATGAACTTGCCAAGTTGGGTTTAGATAGTCATGTAGATCAGACCAGGACCACTGATTTCCCCCCCTGTATTTCCTATGTTGTATGTGCTGATTTGAGGTTGTTGTGACCTTTTCAATGGAATCTCACTTCAAAAAAGCATTAACTATATATTATGAGTAATCATTGAGTGATTTATGAGCACTATATTTTTGCTAAAAGTGGCAAAGTTTAGAGTCCTAATATAAAGTACAAGGTGGTATAAGAGTTGTTTGTAAGAATAGAATTTTCCAAAACTATAATCATTAAGCAGTTCTTGTGGATTAATTTCCAAAACCTATATGTATTTCAAAAGAGTATAAGTTGATTAGCCTCTTACCTGATCTTCAACCAAGAATAGAAGGTGTTAAATGGAGATCTCAAGTTGGCTCTATTGAATTGTTTCTTGAAAGCTTAAAATATTTCGGAGCAAATAGAACTTCAATTTCAATATCCATTGGAGAGGGACTTTTTACGTTCTCACATCCTACAACATGTAAGTCAGGTGGATTTGGAAAGCTGAGAATTTCTTGGGTGTCCTTATTCCATATATGCTTCAATTTTGGCAAATGAATCAGATGCAATTCTTTTAATTGAGTGGCCATAACAACACATGTTTCTTGATGATCAATAAGATTTTCACAAAACTCCACTTTTATAATCTCACGTTTGCAAAAGGAGTCTGCAGTGAATTGGTTATGCCATATAATCTTCAAGTCAGACATGTATTTGATTATCAACTTTTCCAAACTAGGGAATGGAACCTGTAGCATTCATCCAGTATGTGTTAATGATATATATATATATGACATTGAAGATAAGAAACCAAGTAAAGATGACAAATATTCGTAAGTTTGTAATATTTGAACCACCCCGCCCCAATGCATATAATAAAAACAAATAATAGTAAATAAATAAAAATGAAAGAACCAGATACATATTGCATGATCATGAACCAAGGATGTGAGATGGCTTCCAAATTAATCATAAATTGGTTGTTAGAGAGTATTTCAGAAACCCAATTGACAAATTTCACAGATCTTCATCTCAACTACACACTCCTTTTTAATTGGAATATTCAAATTTACACTTAGATTTTCAAAATGAAAGTCAATAAAGATTAAAAAAAAAAAAAAAATTATCCTTGTGAAACTAGAATTACTCAATGATTATTATAAAGGTAATCCTTGTTTGAAGCTAGCACACAAAAAGCCATGAAATTTCTTGTTACATTACAAAAATTCTTGGAGAAAGTTCACATACCCCTTCAAACTACCACTAAATATATAAGCAGCATTTTTGTCTTATTAAAAAAGATTATGATAATTTTTTGTCTTTCTACTAGCCTTGAGGGACATTCATAGTTTTGAAGGGGGGAAACTAAAAGTTTGGAGGGGACATTGGCAATTGTGTGGTTGTTGGAGGGAGTATGTGGACTTTCTTCAAGTTTTTATATTTGAAATTGATCAAGGAATTTGCTCCAGGGGTAAACAAGCATCACAGTCGGAAGAGAGAGAGAGACAAATTTCCATAAGAGTAATTAGTTTCTTTTTCCTTTGTGATTATTATTATTTTTTTCTCTGGAAGGTAAAGCTTCTACATATGATAAAGAAAATTAAGTACTTTGTTCTATTTATAATCAATATCAGTTCTATCACTTGTACATTTAATGAGATTTGGTAAGACTCTTACGTACCTCATCAACCAAGAAAAGGGGTTGTTTAATCTGAAGCTGGCTTTGTTGAAGTATATATTGAAAGCTTAAAAGTTTAGAAGCAAATATCTCAACTTTTGGAAAATAAGCCACCAACATATCTTTCAACATTGGCCATTTTGAAATATGCTCTCTTGGGTAAAACCATTTGAGTCTTGGAAGAAAAACAAGATGCAAGACAGTTAATCGGGGAAAGGTGAATGTGGGTAATTGTTGCGCTACTTCTTCCCCAGCAACAATTTCATCCACCTCACAATGAACCATCACAGGTTACTCCAATTGCTTGAGACATCTAGCCATAGAGGCCGGAAATAAACTTTTCAAACTCAAACATCCCCCAACACTTACTCTTTGTAGATTTTGAAAGCTAAAAATTTGTTTAGGGTCTTTACTCCATACATGCCTCATCTTTGGCTGGACATGCAAAATCAACTCTTTCAACTGAATGATTGTTATGGAATGCATGTCTGTAACGTTTAGCCCTTGTAGTTCAAAAACTTCTTGCAGTGAGATACAACAAATTACTACAAGTGTTTCTAGACTTTGGAATCTTGTCAGCATATTAGATTGAAAGATGTTCACAAGATTTCCACATAATACAACTCTTATATCCTGGAGCTTGCAAAAAGAATCCATAGCAAATTGGTTATGCCATATGATTTTCAAATCATCCATGTGGGAGATGGACAAAAATTCCAAACTAGGGAAGGCAACCTGCAAGGTTCATCCCATGTGCTAATTACAAATCTATTCGCAATAACTCACAAGAAGCTAAAGATGGGGAACAAGTAAAAAATATTTACCTCTTCATTGAAGAGAGGTTGCATAGTAGTATAAGGGCTTTCATCTGCATTCATTTTCTTGAGTTCATTACTGGTTGTCATGCCCAAAGTAATAGGTTTGGATATGAATGTCTTTAATTTAGGGCAATTTTCTATCTCTAGCACCTTCAATGATGGAAATTTGACATTACTTCCTTCACAGAATCTTTTAAGGATTGGAAGCTCTTTTAAGATCAAGACTTCTAGTTGAGGGAATAACACGTTATGAATTATTTCTTCTACTACTCGTAAATCTTGAGTGACTAGTACCTCGATCTTCCATAACCTCACATTCCAATATGACAAGGTGTTTGAGTTGCCCCATAAATTTAGCTGTAAAGAATGACAGTAGATATTTTATATTACCAGAGCCCTTCACCTCCAAGTGTAACAATTTTGAAACCTTGACATTGATTGCATGTTTGCTAATCTACAAGAGGACCTTGTTGCCTCATGTTGGTTGTGTTGTATATCTTTCAAGCCTATTGCGGAGAGTTCCAAACTTTCCAAGTTAGAGAACACAACCTGCAGCAAACATGTCTCCATTATCCTTCAACAACTTAAATCGCATAGGTATGGCAGTTTAGACACTATGCATGCCTAATGATGAAAAAAAAAAAAATGTCTCCATTGGCCAATCGACATTGGACATAAATTGTTACAAACTTTCAATTAAGAAACGCAAAAGAGCATGTGAAATGCATTAAGTAGTGTATACTTAATGAAAAGTGTGTCGTAAGAAACCAATTAACATAAACTCTTATGAACTTTCAATTTAGAAAATGCAGACAACCATGTAAATGGCATTTAGCCCTATAGGCCATAAAGGAAATTAAAGTTCCTAATCAATTATTCAGTACCATCCAAAATTATTAAATTTCTTTTTCTAAGTGAATAAAACCTGTATATCACTCTTCATGTTTCACCTCTTGCATTTGTTTTATTGCCAATATATGACTGTGATTCATGATATAAAAAGTCATGAACTCTCATCTCCAAATTTCTCTAATTGAAGATGCATATATCATTACTGTTAATTTCAAAATGAGGGAAAGAAAAAGGTGATCTTTATCAAAGAAAAAAACCATGTTATACCTGTTCATGTAGAATTGGCATGTGAAAATCAAGCTTGCCCTTCGAAGTAATTTCTCCAGCATCAGTTATAAATGAATTTTGTGTGCTTAAGAAGCTCATGAGATTTGGAAGATGCTCTAGTGCCAAGCGACGCAATTGAGGGAACAAGGATGTATCTGTCTTCTATTTCGCCTTCTTCTTTTATGACAATTGCACCCATGATGCTGCATTCTCTTATCTCCAATTCATTCAGTTGAGAAAGGCCCCTAGCTACAGATGACAAGAAGACAAAATTTTAATTTATCACAATTTTCTACTTTTATAACTGTCAATTTACCAAAGGATCCTAAGGGAAGCTGGCCATGACATATTTCTCCCAGGCTGATCAAATTTTTTAAAAGAATTGTCTCCAAGGCAGGAAAGGCAATATCCAATTTCCTTGAGTTAATGATACACTTAATCTCAGCATTATTTTTTATATGGAGGTGCTTCAATTGTTGAAAACCTTCTCTATCTAATTCATTTAGAACACTCTTAACACCCTTTAACTCAAATAAATAAAGATTTTTTTTGTTTTCTTCAATAACTTTTTAATCGCAACTTCTGAATGGAAGCTTGTATTCAGCTTGAGTTTTAATGTTCTTGAGATTTCTCCTCGCCTATCAAACCAGTCCCATACATCTCCTACAAATATTATGTATCTTTCTAATTTCTCAAATGACAAATCTTTTGGTAGATTGCTGGCATCTCGAATATGTATCTCTAAAGTGATCAAATGTGTCAAATGCTTTAGCTCAGCAAGACTAGCATTATTTCTTTCATTATTAAGTCCTTCGGCCTCCCACTGAACAAAACTGTTTCCCATAAACAACTCTTCTGATGCAACCAAGCTCGATAGGACATTAGGTGGAATCACTTCAAGCTTGGAACAATTGCTCAAATCCAGCAACCGCAAACGAGTCAACAACCCAATTTCTCTTGGCAATTGTGAAATGTCGGAATGAAGAAGGCTAAGAATTACTAAATGCTTGAGCTCTCCAATCACATATATGTCTCCCAACACACAGTAATCCAAGCATAATGTTTTTAGGTTTAAAAGGAGAGGAAGTGATGAAAGTTGCATTTTAGTCAAATCTAAAACTTTGAGCTTTCCCATTCTTTCAAATAAAGTGTCTTGGATTGGCAAAGGACCATAGATAAGCAAGGTTCTCAAGTTTGAAAAAACTGCATGCATATCTCCACCACTTGTAGAGAATGACCCGTATCTTTTGAGTGCATCCGCATCTGGCCCTTCTTTTAGCCCACCATCAGCTCTCACCTCATACGTTTTTGGATCCCTTGACGCAATTAATTGAGCAGCATCACGAACAACGTCATGCATACGTAAACATTCAGAGCTATAAGGACTGTCTAGCAACAGACAATAGTCCTTTAGAATACAAAGTCTTGTATATAGTCTGTTTCTTGCATCTTCCATTGTATTAACACCTTGGAACACACCCAAACCATAACAATATTTCAACAAGTCCATCTCAACAGTATAGTAACCCAGTTGAGCACAAAGTAAAAAGACTTTTTGGACCTCACCTTCAAGATGTTTATAACTTACCTCTATAGAAGATTATATACTCTTTGTAATGTTTTCAGAAACGGGTCTTCTTAGTAACTGCAAGGCATCCTTCCATTCTTCTAAACTCTTATTATTTAATGCCTTTGAAACTGTTACAAGTGCAAGAGGCAGACATGCATACTCTTTAGCTACCTGAGTTGCAATGCTTCGCAGATAGGGTTCTTTAACACAATCACCCGCCATCTTCTCAAATAAACTCCATGCGTCTTCTTCACGTAAAACTTTAAGTTCAAAGTCCTTTTGGGTGTCCATTGCACAAAATAATACTCGATTTCTGGATGTCAGTAATACTTTGCATCCCTTAGAAGGAATTCCTATTGCCTCCAAATCAAGATTCTCCCATATGTTGTCAAGGATAACAAGTATCTTCTGGTCTTTCGTTTCTGTTAACCTCCCCTGTAGATGACTTGCCCCCGAATCAGGTTTGTTCATTATGTCATCAACATCCTTAGAGATAACATGTTTCTTCCTGTCTTTTGATAATCTCTCCCACAAAATACTTGCTTTTCCGGGTTCAGTCTCCTTATCAAACTTTAGATCTAGCATGTCCGCGATTTCTCCTTGAATTTGTCTAACGTCTGGGCTTTGGGTCACATCTGACATAGCCACCTTATTGAATAACCTTTCTTTCATTGCTTGTATAGCAACTTCTCTCACTAGCATAGTCTTTTCCACACCAGGCATCCCCCACACTCCAATCACGTGGATGTTATCATCTTTCAGTGACTCCATAAGTCTCTTCATAACTGACTTTCTTGATTCAGAGGCCACGTAATCCACATGGCTCGTAATCATTATTGCCTTTGGAGCTTGGCGATGGGATACGCTGCCAAAATTTCCATTTTTCAAGACTTCATCAATATCGTCCACTATCTTCGCTGCTTTATGGCTTAACCGATGCCGTAGACTCAAGTTTAGGCATGACCCATTAGAATACTTCCTCCTTGCTTCTCCTTCACTTTCAAGAACTTCATGGCCTTTTCTGTATTTTTATCCACCTCTTCCAACCACTTGTTAACATCACCTTCAATTTCTTCACAATTGTTTATGGCAGCATCAATGGAATGTTGCACTCTATCTCTTGCAAGCTGCAACTTAGTTACCTGGTTCTTCATACTCCCAATGTTGCTATTGTAGTAAAACGAGTAACATAGCCATCTTCCGACTGGTCTAACCGTGTAATCAGCGATTTTTGCAGCAACGGCAATGAGAATATCCATTCTTGTTTCAATTTTTTTTTTTTTTTTTTTTTTTTTTTTAGCACTTTCCCTTTGCTTTTTCTGAAAAGGAAAAGTGAAAAATGCATAAATCATAAAATGGCAAAATATACTGAAAGACATGAGAAGTGGTAAAACTAGGTCGTTAATTAGTAGGATGAAAAGCTCCAAGTAGAGCCAAAGACATGAAAAACATTACTTAAATGATCCATGGGTTTGCAATTGTACTAAATTGATCTGTGGTTCCAAAAATATTTTGAAGATTCATGATTCCCTATAGTAAGCTATTATATGTCTATAAAATAATATCTACAACATAAACTATTAGATTTACACATGAATCCACGTCACAACCAATTACAAAAGGACTCATCAGTTCGATCCACCTCAATTTTTATTTTTATTTTTCATAAAAAAAAAATGAACTGCCCGTCACAAATGATGGGCAACTAGCCACCCCTCATCAAGTGAGGGATGAGGAGGGTTTGGGCTATGGTTATTCAGCCAACGATGAAGTTATGAAAATATTTAAAGATACTTTGGTGGTAATGATGGGTAAGAAAATTGGCAATTTATAAAATTTACTTGAGAACACAATTTTAAGTGGAGCTGCAATATCCACTTCACCAATACCATATAGAGATGATATAGTTTTGTGGCATATTCGGCTTGGCCATTTAGATAAGCCTAGCACAACATGCATGAATTTCTACAAGTACCGTATGTACGGGAAGCAACGAAGAATCAATTTTAATTTAAGGTAGTGTCTTATATGAGCAAAGGTTAACCATATTCAGTCAGATATTCAGTGACCAATAACAGTATCTTCAAAAGGCAGTATGTGTTAATTTTTCAGTTTTATTTATGATTTTTCAAGAAATGTCTGAATTTATTTTATGAAAAACAAGTCAAAGATTTTCACTTCAAGTAGTTGAGCGTGGGTGGAAAATCAGATTGGAAGAAAAGTTAAGTATTTGATAATTGATTGGGACTACAGAGACACTGAATTCTTTGAATTCTGCAAAACATAAGGCATTGGAGCATATCTAGCAACATTTGCTACTTTAGCTAACCAAAAAACACATATTTTTGTTTTTATTTTGTTTTGTTTTGTTTTCTATTTTACCTACTACTTTTTCAATTCAAGCTCAAACAGATTTTATATTTCACACTCTATTTTCTTTAAATATTATTTATTTTATTTTATTTTATTGTTTTTTATATTCCCCCTCCTGAACCAACACCAATATGTACGTCGCCTACCTAAAAACTTTGCTCTTTATTTTCTTTAAATATTATTTTTTAATTTTTTTTTATCGTTTTGTATATTCCCCCTCCCGAACCAACACCAATATGTCGCCCACCCAAAACCCGGATGACAAGAGGTAGAGCCTCTCTTGCACGTTCATGCTAGAATATAAGTAACAGAGTATTGCTTGGGTCCATGTGATGTGCTGCAACGTTCACCAAGAGAGAAAGAGAGAGAGTGACGAAGTATGGGGTTCTCTCAGCCAAAGGTAAGGCCCTTCTCTTGGATTTTTGGGAGAAATTTTGGGTGGTTTATGTGATTTTTTGAAGACATACCAAATGGGCATTGAATTTTCCTTTGGGTTTGATGGGTTGCTCTTTCGGTGGAAGGAAGACCGAATGGGTGACTGATTTTGTTGAAATTTCTGGGCTGGGTTTAAGTTTAGAGTTGTTTCCGTGATTTTTGGTTTTCTTGCAAAGAGACTGAATGTGTGTTGGGAGTTTAGAGAAAACATTCTGGGTTGGTTCTCTATTGTAGTATAGATTTTCTAAATGAATTTATGTGGCCATTTTTTGGGTTTAGGTGGAATCCGTAAAGCCATTTTCGGTTAAGTCGGTTAATTCATCGAATGCATTTCGATAAAAAATTATTTCAAAATTTTCAGTTAATTTCGATTAATTCACGGATTGCATTCACCTTTTTTTTTTTTTCTCTCTGAAGTAACCTAACCATTATATTAAAATGAAATTACAAAAGGAAGGGGGTTGACATCCAACAAACACCCAAAACTAGCTATTATTATAAAATATTAAAATTACAAATAAAATGAAAAATTAATCCAAATAGATTTAATCTCATAGTTCTTTTAACTGAAAGGTTAAAAGTTTGAGGAGAGGATTGTCATGATGGCGTATGAATGAAATCCAAAAAAGAATCGTTGAAAAATGGAGGAGGGGGAGAGAGATTTGAACTAATGATCTCAGCTTCATTAGACGTAATCTCCAGTCACTTGAGCTATCTCTTGGGGACCATAAACCTTCATACTAAGCCAACTTTGATGTCTGTATAAGACACACAACAAGCACTTGAAAAATATGCATTTTTTTTATATTTATGTATATAATTATATTATTTTCATTATATTGCTATGAAAAGATTATGATATTATTTTCACAAAGGAAAATCAAAAGGTTGTTTGTTTTGGTGTTCACACTTGAAAGTGCGTCTTTAATAAAGGCAGATGCTATAGTACTCTAATTTTGCAAGGTTGCATGTCAAGGGATCTAATCAAACTGAGTTAAATACTTTGAGAGACACGGATCAACCTTTGACGATAATATTTTTGCGTGATTCTATAATATTGTGAAATATTTCCTTACTTTAACTTTAATCTCTTACATTCTATTTATTTTATTTTTAATTTTCGGATTGATATTATTTTGTATCAGCAAGAATTTTGCACCATGAAATAATATTCGGACAACATCCTCTTAAAAAAATAAAAAGGAAAAGGAAAAATCCACATATCCCAAAATTTTTAATTGCAACAATGTTCCCCTCCCCCCTCAAAAACTACCAAAAAGATGACAATATTCCCCAATGATGAAAATACCTTAAAAAAAAAAACTAAAAAAAAAAACTAAAAAAAAAAACTAAAACAAAACAAAGGTGTGAAAATTTACACTTTTTGCTTTTTTTAAAGAAAATTTTTTTTTCTTTCAATTTATTGGAGTATTTGTCTTATTAAAAAAAAATTAGGAACTTTAGAAAATGTATATTTTCATTTGGATGGTAGTTTAAAAGAAGAGCAATAGAAGGGAGGGAAGTCTTCTCCCTCCATATACTTTGGGAGGGGGGAGCGGCTCCGGAGAGAAGAGGAGGAGACACTAACTTCAAATCAAGAAGGAAACAACCAAGGCAATGCAATGGAATTCAATACAAAAGCAAAGCAAAGATGGAAACTCGAAGCATCTACTCACCATAATAGGTAATTAAACAAAAGCAAAGCAAAGATGGACACTTGAAGCGCGTACCTCTCTTTGACTGCTCGAATTAAGACTGCAATTTCCAAATGCTCACCAGAATGAATATAAAAACCAAGATCAGAGTTTGGCAATGAAACTTTATAGTGTAATGAAGATGGTAAATGACTTATAATTAGGTTCTGAAAGACTTTATAAGGGAGGAAAAGCAAGTGTGGACAACGAATCAAGCAACTCTTTAACTAACCAATACGTGCAAGTCAAGCATATTGTACATTTTTTATTCTTTCTTTCTGGCTCGTTTTTGGATCTCGGTAAAATTGTTAGAATATTAATCAAATGACTAAATTAACCATTTTTTTTTTTGTAGTTTATGTTTTTAAGATAAGTGGATTATCAGAGCAAAAGTCTGAGCTTGAACCTTGTCTTCATCATTCATCCCATATTTTAGATAAATATTCTACTTGTTGGGTCTCGTTTGTTGTTTGAGCCCACACGTGAGGAGCTTTAATTTAAATGATTAAGGGCATGTTTGGGATTGCGTTTAAGGGGTCTAAAAATGCTTTTAACACTAAAAAAACCTATTTGAAGAAAAAAGTATTCGTTTGGCAAAAAAATTCAAAGCGCTTTTAATGGTCTAAAACGCCTAAAAATGACCAAAAAAAAAAAAAAAACATTTTTGGCAAAAGCTTAAAAATGAAGATTTTCCCCAAAAGCTCTATTTCTCAAACGCAATCCCAAATAGGCTTTAAACATATTCTTTTTTATTAGTTTAAGCTTTTAAGATAAATAATGATTTGACAAAAAGACTTAAACTAGCGTAAAGACTTTACAAGGGAGGAAAAAGCAAAGACAACGAATGAAGCATCTATTTAATTTTCCAATACATTGATCATGTCAAGCATATTGTACATTTTGTTACTTTTTTTTTTTCTTTTCGGTTCTTTTTGGAATGGGGTAAAATGGCTTAAGAGAGTAAAGACTCTAAAATGGAGGAAAAAGCATAAAAGCATTTATAAATGACTCAGCAAATATTTAATTAAAGAACACATTTTTCTATTTTGGCTACTAATTTTTTTAAAGCACTTATATCTGACTCAGCATTTTAGCTATCTACTTTCATTTTTTCATTTAATATTCTTCATTTATCTGCTTTTACTATTTTCAAAAAAAAAAAAAAAAAAAAGAGAATCAAATTGATTTTTTTATTAATATAATTTAAGCTACAGTGCTTAGTAAATTTGCTAAGCATTGTAGCAATTGGGTGTAAAGCATTTTTTTTTTTTTTTTTGATAATGTTTTGCTATAGGGCTAGTCAAAATAACCTTTTTAACTATTTTAGCTAGCCCAATGTTGGTGCTTAGAAGGTTCTGACCGTCTGGCGGAGCGTGAGTACCCAGGACGTTTTGATGGTCCTAGGTGCCAAGATTGTTATGAACACTGGCTGGTTCTGGGGAGGAGCTCCATTATTCACCAATGGGTCGTTTGCTAATTGTATAGTGTGAAGTGGCATAGTCTGATTTGGCTGTTCGGTGACCACTCCGTGTGCATTTTCCCTGTAGGCCTTGGGATCACGTAGGCTCGTAGTCACCATTTGTGATTTTTGTCGTATTACGAGCAATGGACCATTGTATTTGTTGGGCCATGGATCAACTCCTAAAGTCCAACGGGTCCTAAACCCGACCTAAGCAAGACGGTATACCAGACAAGGCCTTGGACAAACTTTTCCCGAGAAGGTCCCGTAAACCGAGGAGGCCTCGGACAAGAGTCCGAGACTACTCCTCGGTGAGTGTCGGATGCTGAACCCGAGACTCAACTTCTCGGGTACAAGATAGTCAAGAGCCAAGGGTAGATCAGTCATTTCACGACAAAGAATATGCAAGCATTCAAACTAACACAAGTGATCATTATCTCACCTTTGAAAAAGATCTCTACAGCATAGATAACTATCCACATGCAAACTGCCCCTACATAAGCGGGATAAGCAATTGTTCAAATTCAAAAGGTTATCTCATTCGAACAAAAACTTTATCACCTATCCCAGGATTCCTACCCTTATCAAATAACTGAGAAACAGATATCTAGGGATAGGAATACAGAGACGTGCGAGAAGCACGCTCTACTCCATGCCTCCATGCCTATAAATACAAGCCTCAATTTCAATCAAAGGTAAGTGCAATCCTAGCTCTGAAATTGTGGTTGCTTGGACATTCTCTCCTCACATTCTGACTTTGGCATCGGAGTTTCCCCGCCGGGACACCACCGGGAGCTCTAATCCTGTTTGTTCTTTGTGTGTGTAGCTTGAATTATCCTCGAAGTTGTCAACACCCCTGCAAGGCGTGCCACATCATCATCTCGGAAAACTGTGTATCAACAGTTTGGCACCGTCTGTGGGAATCTCTCTTTCTTCATTTGATTGATTCTCATCATTCATTATTCCGGTATGGTGACTACACGTTCTCATTCTCAATCAGGGCGTCAGACCGGTATACCTCGCGTGGCTACTGGAATTCCTCATGATTTGGTGGAGTTCATGAAGCAGATGACTGAGTCCATGACTGCTTTACAAAAGCAGAATGAAGATCTCGCCATTAGGCTCACAGTTGCGGAAGGCCGAAACAGCTAAAGGGATCAAGAGCGGGAGGAAAGGCGAACCAAAAAACATGAGGATAGACGTGAGAAGGAGAGACGCGCCGAAATCCATAGAGGGAAGAGGGCCCGAGGTTATGATCACGAATACAATATGAGTTCAGTTCAAGCCAGCCATCACACAACTGTCCAGAACGAAGAAGATAGTCAGCAAACAAACCCCGAGAGATCTCGTCATACTAGATCTTGACAGGAGCAGTCTCCTCGTCAAAAGGACAGTCGTACTAAAGGGCATAACGAGAGCAACGTTAATGCTGACTTACAAGATCTTAAGAAAAAGTACGAAGAGATGGCTTGCCAGATAGCTAACGGCGGAGATCAGTATAATGCAGGGGAACTCATGGAGAACACGAATTTACCCTTCACCACTCAGGTTATGAATTTTCCCCTTCCAGACAAGTTCAAGGTGCCCCGAGTTAATACCTATGATGGCACTGGCGATCCTACGGACCATATGGAGAGTCTTCATGCACATTTTATCCTCCATGGCACCCCAGACAAGATTTCGTGCAGGGTTTTCCCCCTAACTTTGGCTGGAGTGGCTAAGGATTGGTTCGGAAGGCTCCCAGCCGATTCAATAGATGATTTCAAAACTCTCGGGCGTCTCATTTTAAGTCAATTCTTAGCTACCCATAAGAGAAAAAAGAATCCGGCCTATTTACTCTCCCTTGTTCGGGGGAAGGAGGAATCGTTGAAGGAGTTCATGCTTAGGTTTAACCAGAAGAAGCTGATGATTGAAAGCCCGAATAAGTAGACGGTGCTCGAAGCTTTAATGCATGGAGTAAGGGCTGTAGGGCCGCTGATGGCAGAGCTGTCGTAAAACTCCAAATTAATGACTCTCAGTCAATTCATGATAAAGGATGAGGAGTACATTAATCAAGAAGAAACTGTCAGAGCTCTCATCAAGTCTCAAAGGGAGGAATCAAAGCCAAGAGTAGTACTGTTAAGACGGTACCGACTAATGTTGCAAAGAAAGAAGAGAAGAATGTGAAGAAATCGGGGAAGGTGGCCCTGTCGTACCTGAGGATGGATCCTCGAAAATTGCAAAGCCCAAAGTTCACTCCACTGAATACTAGCATGACTGAAGTATTCATGGAGATCAGGAGGGATCCTGTCTTCAAGTGGCCAAGTAAGTTGAAAGGCAATCCTAAAAGGCGTGACCCTAAAAAATACTACGAGTATCATCGTGACCAGGGTCACTTAACCGAGGAGTGCATAACCTTGCGGCAAGAGATTGAAAATCACATTAGAAACGGGAAGTTGGTGAGATTCCTAGCAGATGAGCGGAATCAAGGAAGGAACTAGGAGCTCCCGTTACTTGAAGAAAACCGAAAAGTCCCTAGAAACCGAGAAGTAAGGCCGAGGGATGATCGGTATGTCGAACCGATTCACAATCAGCAGGCAGAACCGAGACATGATAGGGATTCCCATCAGCCTCGGCATCAGGACGTAGTGAGAGAGATCCACACCATCTCAGGAGGAATAGCTGGCGGAGGAAGTTCTGGTTCGTTTAGAAAAACTTACGCGAGGAGAATGAAGGCTGATGGTGAAATTCTGACGGTAGAGAGACCTTCAAAAGTTACAAAGAAGGAGTTGATGACTATATCCTTCTTTGAAGAAGACACTAAAGGAGTCATATTCTCCCATGATGATGCTTTAGTAGTTATGCTGGCGGTTTCTAACCATAAAATCCACTGAATTTTGGTGGATAATGGCAGTTCGGCTAATATATTGTATTGGCCTGTTTTCAAGCAGATGGGTGTTGACTAGGAGAGGATCCAACCCTTTGACTCGCTGTTGGTAGGGTTTGCAGGAGAATAAGTCCAGCCGATAGGACTCATCTCACTTCCGGTTACTGTGGGGATAGCTCTCAAGCAATCTACACCCATGGTGGATTGGTAGTCGATCTACCGTCGGTGTACAATGCAATTACTGGTCGACCATCCCTCAATAAGTTGAAGGTTGTAACTTCAACCTATCATCTAATGATGAAGTTTCCTACGGAGGAAAGAGTCTGAGAGGTGAAGGGGGATCAAACCTCAGCGAGGAAATGTTATAACATTTCTCTCAAAAAGAATACAGACCCTGGTCCATTGATAGTCGGCACGGTGGGTAGCAGAAGCAAGGACCCCCCAAAAGGGGAACCAGCTCAACCATTAGAAGACATGAAGCTAGAGGAAGGCAAAGTGGTAAAGATCGGAACATAGCTCGCCTTGGGAGTCTGAGATGCTCTTGTAACCTTTTTCCAACGAAACATCGAGGTATTTGCGTGGACTCACGAAGATATGTCGGGAATCAGTCCCGATCACATTTTTCACCAGCTTAATGTGGACCCAAACATGAAGCCGGTGAAGCAAAAGCGAAGGAAGTTTGCCCTAGAGCGGAATATGGCCATAGCCAAGGAAGTAGAGAAGCTACTCAAGGCTCGGTTTATATAGGAGGTATATTATCCCGACTGGTTGGCCAATGTTGTGCTGTTTAAAAAATCCAACGGGAAGTGGAGAATGTACCTGGACTTTACAGACCTGAACAAAGCATGCCCGAAAGACAACTTTCATCTGCCACGCATTGATGCGTTAGTGGATTCAACAGCTGGATATGGCATGTTAAGCTTTATGGATGCTTTTTTTAGGTACAACCAAATCTACATGCATCCAGAAGACCGTAAGAAGACCGCATTTATCACTGACTGAGGCTTGTACTACTATAAGGTTATGCCCTTCAGTCTGAAAAACGCAGGAGCAACATATCAGAGGCTGGTTAATAAGATGTTCCGAGACCAGATCTAGCGTAATATGGAGGTGTACGTTGATGACATGCTGGTTAAAAGTGTGCTACCGGAAGATCATGTAGACGACTTGTAAGAGACGTTTAAGACATTGAAGCAATACAGAATGAAGTTGAATCCTGCAAAGTGTGCATTTGGGGTATCATCGGGAAAATTCCTTGGTTACATGGTATCAAACTGAGGCATAGAAGCTAATCCCGAGAAGATCCAAGCAGTCTTGGACATGCAATCCCCTAAGAATACAAAGCAACTTCAACAGTTAATGGGTAGGATTGCAGCGTTGAATCGATTCATCTCTCGGTCAACCGATAAGTGCCTACTATTCTTTAAAATCCTGAGGAAAACATTTGAGTGGTCTGAAGAGTGTGAAGAGGCATTTGAGCAATTAAAGAAATATCTAACGAGTCCACCCCTATTAAGCAAAACTATTCCTGGAGAAGCACTGTTTTTATACTTAGCTGTCTCTCCAACAGCTGTTAATGCAACCCTTATCCGAGAAGAAAATGGCATACAGAAGCTAGTTTATTTTATTAGCAGAGCGCTGAGAGGAGTAGAAGAGCGGTACCCTCAGATGGAGAAGTTAGTGTTTGCGCTGACTATCGCTTCCAGAAAACTCCGCCCATATTTCCAAGCTCATACTGTAAGAGTCTCGACCGAGTATCCATTGAAGAAAGTACTCAGGAAGTTAAATCTTTGTAGCAGATTAGCTAACTGGGCAATCGAACTCGGAGAATTTGATATTGAACTCCTCCCGAGGAACACTATCAAAGGACAGGTATTGGCTGATTTCTTAGCAGAATTCACAAATCTACTTGCCACCCAAGAATGGCAGAACGACGAAACATGGGTAGTCTATGTAGATGGATCCTCTACAAGAAAGAATGGTGGAGCCGGAGTAGTATTAATCACCCCAGATGGAGAAGAGTTATGCAGCTCCTTGAGGCTGGAGTTCAAAACAACTAATAATGAGGCCGAGTATGAGGCAGTTTTAGCAGGACTCGATTTAGCTCGTGAGATGGGAGCTGAGTTCGTCGAATTACGAAGTGATTCGCAAGTAATTGTTGGACATATCCAAGGAGAGTTCGAAGCTAGAGGAGATAAAATGAAGCAATACTTATCCAAAGTACAAAATTTACAAAATTTGTTCAAGAAATTCTGTATTATGAAGATCCCCAGAGAAGAGAACGAAAGAGCTGACAAGCTAGCTTGCATGGCGTCGACAGCAACTAGTGACACCAAAGAACTTGAAGGGCCAATCCAGACATTAATAAGACCTGCCGTAGCCGAGGCGGTCTCGGTCTCGGTTACCGAGACTATACCTTGGTGGCAAACGAGTATACGGAAATACTTGGAACAGGGGATTCTCCCATCGAATAAGAAGTTAGCAACTCAAGTGAGAACTAGAGCTGTCAGATTTACCATTATTAATGGGATTCTATGGCACTCCTCAAATGTATCTCCAAGGAGGAAGGTGATTATGTCCTTCGCGAGATCCATGAAGGCATCTGCAGTAGTCACTCGGGAGCAAGAGTGCTGGCGCATAAAGCGGTTAGAGCTGGTTTCTACTGGCCGAATATGAGTCGGGACTCGGTTTAGACAGTGAAAAATTGCGACAAGTGCCAACGCTTCACCATTATTACAAAACAACCACCAGAAGATTTGAGTTCAATCTCTTCGCCATGGCCCTTCTCACAATGGGGGGTAGAAATAGTGAGGCCACTGCCTCGTGGAAAGGGGGGTGTTCGATTTGTGGTTGTAGCAGTGGATTATTTCACCAAATGGGCAGAAGTAGAAGCCCTAGTGAACATCACAGCTAAAAGCATAGAGCGGTTCTTGTGAAAGAACGTTGTATGCCGCTATGGTATTCCACATGCGTTTGTAACTGATAATGGAAGGCAGTTTGACTGCGAGTCATTCCGAGAATGGTGTACGAAGCTTCATATAAGAAACTACTACTCTTCTCCAGGTCACCCCCAGGCGAACAGACAAGTAGTCGCTACCAACAAGACAATTTTCAAAATTCTGAAAAAGAAACTTGGAGATCGAAAGGGAGATTGGGAAGATGATCTTCCAGAAGTCTTGTGGGCGTACCGAACAACAAAAAGAACGCCTATCGAGGAGACCTCATACGCCTTGGCTTTCGGGACCGAGGCAGTCATACCAACCGAAGTGGGCTCGAGTAGCTACCGAGTTGAGACCTTCCATTTCGAGACTAATGACGAAGGCCTCAAACTACATCTAGACTTGCTACAAGAGAAACGGGACCAAGCCCAAGTAACCATGTCAACATATCATGAGAAAGTAGCTCGGTATTTTAACAAAGGGGTCAAGCATAGAAGCTTCAAGATTGGGGACCTGGTTCTGCGAAAGATCACCATTGCCACCAAAGACCCTGCTGAGGGATAGTTAGCTCCAAACTGGGAAGGACCCTACAGAGTGATCGAATGTAGAAGGGCGGGAGCTTACTACCTTGAGACCATGGAGGGAAAAACACTCCCCAGGCAGTGGAATGCCGAACACCTCAAAAAGTACTTTATCTAGCTTATTATAGTAAGGTAATTCTTGTCTGATTCTTATTCGATTCTTATTTTCTTTGTAATATTCATTACATTTCATTAAATAAAAGAATCTCCTAAAGTTTCAATAACCTTTCAAGCATGTCAAAAACAAGGTAGACCAAATCACCCTCAGGGTAAAGAGCCAAAAAGCCATCGGGGAAAACTTAGGAACTTCCCGAGACCGAACCCGATGAGACATTGTTTTTCGAGAAACAACCAGTGAAGAACGTAAAACCTTCAAAGAAGGTTAAACCAACAACCTGTAAAGAACGTAAAACCTTCAAAGAAGGTGTGTTCAAAGAAGGTTAAACCAACAACCTGTAAAGGACGTAAAACCTTCAAAGAAGGTGTGTCCGAAGAAGGTTAAACCAATGGCTTGTAAAGAACGTAAAACCTTCAAAAAAGGTGTGTTCGAAGAAGGTCAAACAAATAGCATGTCAAGTGCAAAAATCCTTTAAAAAAGGTGTGCTCGAAAAAGGTTAAACAAAACTTGGAAAAAGTAACCTGTCAAGAACATAAATCCTTCAGGAAGAGGTGTGCTCGAAAAATGTTTCGAGTCTTTTCCGAGAATAAACACATAGCTAAAATTACGCTATTAAATAACAACCACAAAATTTGAAATAAATGGAAAAGGATGTATTTCATAAAGTCTTGAAATTTAAGTCTGTGATTTACTAACAATTTATCATAAGCAAAACGAGAACACACTAGCCCTCTTTCGGGTCTATAGCTTGAGCCTTGGAAGCAATTGCGGTCTCCGTATCATGTCTAGAAGCAATCCCTTCACTACCCGAGGACTCCTCGGAATCCAAGAACGGCTGATGAGCAAGCCTATCAATCCCCTCGGCATCAAGCATCAGATTCGACCCGAGACTGATAAGCTGTTTTAAAGCTTTATTAGATACAGGGATGGTCTCGGGCTTCACTGTGTCAAGATCTATTGTCCGAGCGAGTCCTTAGCCCAAGACCGAAAGGTCTCGAAACCAAGAATGATCTCATCCACCTAGGCACTATCCCGAGTCCATGAGGCATACGACAGCTGCTGTAGGTAGTTGGAAGATCGGGCCTCGGCTTCTTTTAATCGTAACTTCTTTTCATTAAGCTTGCCTCGAAAGAATTTAAGCCGCTCATCGACAACTGTCTGACCTTTGACAGCCTCTTTGAGTTTAGCATTTTGACTGGCAGCCTCGGCCTGAGAAACTTTTAGCTGCTCTAGAACTTTCGCGTGCTTCTCCTCGAGTTGATTCAGATCCTCTTTAACGATAGAATGATCTTCTTGAAGCTTCGAGTGTTCGGCACGAAGGGTCTACAACTCAGAAGAAAGAACTGAGACCCTGGACTCAGCTTGTGCAGCCTCAGCTTGAGCCACCGACTGCTCTTGACCGAGACAAAGTAGCTCTTTATCCTGTCGAGCTAGCGAGTCCCTCAATTTGGCATTCTCAGCCTCAGAAGCTGCAAACCTATTTTGAAGGCTCTCGGATTCCTTGATTCTTGACAAAACTTATTGAAGTAGCAGTATAGAACTATTGACTTCATAAATCCCCGCAACAAACAAAGTTAATCAAAAGAGAATACAACTTATGCAACCGGAGAAGTCACATGAAGAGTGATACTTACACATAACTGGTTAAATAACATCGACTCTACCATACCCTTGTCAGAGATGTCTCGCTCGCCCCTTAAGCTATCTTGGGGAACCAGCTCCACTAAAGCTTGAAACGGGTTCCCCAGCAATTGTCCACCAAACCGAGATGGGGGCTTCCCCACGGTCCATTCAACGTTTTGAGGCTTCACCAAGGAATAACTCGAGGAGACCTTGGACCCGACACCAGGCTCAGCCTTAGCAGCTGGTGTCGGAGCTCGAGACGAAGCCTGGGGCACCAGAGCCAGAACCCGAGACTGCTCCTCGGCTATCGGGGACAAGACCCGAGGCCTTACTCCTACTTCCCCCGCTTTGGCATGCGGCCCATCCTCTTCTGGCCCCATCCCTACTGAGCAATCTGAGAACGGGTCTATTAAGAGGTGTTGGATGTTGGGACCAGAGTGCACTGGCGAACCAATTCCACGGGGATAGTAGTGGTAGGAGCGGCACCGGAAGGTTCCAAGGGAGTTGCCGCCAAGGGAGTTGCAGCACTTGGATGGTTTGCGAGGATGTTCTCGTACGCCAATATCGGAGCCACATCAGGTTCTGGATTAACCCTCCTCCAAGTAGCCAAAAGGTCGGCAAAGAGGGATTTTCCCTTCTCTGCCTCGATAGCAGGACCCTTGCCCTTCACCAGTCTCCTCTTCTTCAGTTGAGGAGCTTCAGGTTCCTTGGGTTCATCAACCAATCGCAGGGCCTTCTTTACCTGAGACTCATTTACCTATTGCTTGCCTTTGTCAAGCGCAGGCTTTCAGGGGGTAGCGCCTTAGGTATTGGCTGCCGGAGGGCTTAAGTCCACAACCGCCTCAACCGGTCTCTTTCGTGATCCACCGGCGCCATCTCTATTGGCGTAAAGACAGCTATTTAACCTAGCCATCGTAACCAACTTTTTGTAGTTCATAATGTTATCATGTTTCTAGGCCCAAGCCAGAACCGTGTTTACTCGGACCATTTCCTCGTCCGACAGGCAAAGGTCCTTGTGAAGACCCAAATGGGGGGTAGTCATTTCCCGAGGCACTCTCGGCCCTTCCGCCTTCTCTCCAAGAGCAAATTCCCATTGCCCTTGCTCAAAGAATTACTTCTTCTTCCATCCGTGGTTACTCGTATAGGCCTTATCCATGAAAATAAACTCCCCCCGTCTCGGCTGGAAGTTATACAGCCCATCACTGTTGGGGTTCTTCTGGAGCCGGTACATCCAGAGAAATTCCGAAACGGTGAGGTTTTGTCCTTCTCCAAGAGCCATGGGCCAAACGACCGCACAAGCAAAAAAATATCCTCCAAGCGTTAGGAACCAATTGATGTGGAGTCACGTTCAGACAACCGAGGAGCTCACGTATGACCTTTGGGAAAGGCAGCTTGAGGCCTGTGCGGAACTTCTCTTCATATAGGCAGACCTCATGACTTTCGGCGCCCACTATGGCGCCCTTCCTCTCATCATCAAAACAGAGCTTCACCATTTTAGGAATGTAACAGTCCAGGATGACTCTACGCTCATCTTCCTTGGTCAGATCGGGCCTCCATTGCATATTTGGACCCCTTAATTTGCATTTGCCAAGCCTTTAGCCTTATTATTTTCTAATATTTTGGTTAGTTTTGGTGTTTTAGTGATTTGCAGGCTGTTAAGAGAAAAATGCGGCTTTAAGGTAAAATTTGCAACTCAATCCATTAATTCTGGGGCTTAAGATACTTCATGGAGCATTGGCAGCAAATTGGGATCGAGCGATGATTCGCACTCGACGAGTCCCACTAAAAGGGTCATATCTAGAGTTTTATAGCTCGGATTGAGGTGATCTTGGTGTCATTGGAAAGCTAATTCAATGATCTACAAAGTCATATTTTACAAGAGTAGGCTAACTCTGACTGGAAGTGCACTTGAGCATACGTTTAGTGCGATCGAGCGCACTTGCGCCCTACGCAGCAAAAGACATGTTTCACGAGTGCGATTGAGCACACCTAGAGTGCGATCGAGTGCACTCGGCCGACCTGGCAGCGCTAAAATCCTAAAATTAGCTTATGAATATCATTCTCTTTCATTGTAAATGCACGGAGACGCGCCGGGGGCGCTGTTCCTGGTTGTTTTTTGTGTTTTCTGGGTTTTTGTAGCTTGGAACTCGAATTCTTTTGTAAGTTTTTAATTTTAATGAAGTAATTTAGTTTCTTTATGATTTCTTTTGTCATGAGAGGCTAAATCTTCAACTAAGCTTGAAGATGAAGCCTCGCCATTGATTAGTTTTATATTTTTATGTTTTGTTCGTACAAATTCGTCGTTTAATGTAATGTATATTCGTTTCAATTCAATTATGTGACAAAATTATGATTGATTGTTGTTTATAAATCGTGAAAATGTTGGATATTCGTTGTGTTTCGTCTGGGTACATCGAATGATTAGATTGAGACTAATATCCATTATGATCTACGGATATAGTGGATGATTTGATCTCAATTAAATATTCGTTGTGATTCTTTTAACGGATGGATTCATCGAATGATTCAATTGGTTTATAAAAAAACAATAGAATATATATAGGGTTTAATTGTTTGTCGGATGCATGAATGAAAACATGAGAATGTATGTTTTGATTTGGTGAGGTGAATTCTAAAACCTTAGTCGTTTATCTTTTGGTTATTTTTATTTTATTTAGTTTTATGTTTGTTTATTTTCAAAATCAAAATCATTCGGAACTAGGTTAAGATATAATTGATTTAGATAGAAATTAAATTTCACAAATACAATTCCCTGTGGATCAACCTCGCACTTGAACACACGCTATATTGCACACGACTCGTGCGCTTGTGAGTACAATTAAATTTGTACAACAGAAAGCAAAGAACAGAGTAAGAACGGAAGTGTAGGAACGGAAGTAAGAACTTTTGCAAGAGGACTTAGTGCGAATAGGAGAGATAGGAAAAATAGAAGAGGAAAAGGTTTTTATAAAGCTTAAAGAAGGCTAAAAGAGAGGTCTGGAACGAGAAAAGAGAAGAAAGCGAAGCGCCAAGAGACACCTCGAGAAACGTGCGCAGTAAATACGGCAAGAAAGGCGTGCCTCTACAAATCCCGCGTGACAGCTGACAACCGACAACCGAAATGACGTCCTTCCCGGCACTGACACGTGGAACAACCGACGCACCCTCGGTTATGTCAACCGTCTCGGCAAAAATTGGTGTCAAATTTCTCGCCAAGATTGGAAATTCAAATTTCCCACCTCGGAAGTCTCGGATTTTCACTTAAATAAGGTATAATTTCAGAACGCCGATCCATTTATAAACAAAAAATTTCCATAATCTTTCAGATCAGGAAATTTGGGAGTAATTGTTGGGCCATGGATCAACTCCTAAAGTCCAATGGGTCCTAAATCCGACCTATGCAAGACGGTATACCCGACAAGGCCTCGGACAAACTTTCCCCGAGAGGGTCCCGTAAACCGAGGAGGCCTCGGACAAGAGTCAGAGACTACTCCTCGGTGAGTGTCGGATGCCGAACCCGAGACTCAACTTCTCGAGTACAAGATAGTCAAGAGCCAAGGGTAGATCAGTCATTTCACGACAAAGAATATGCAAGCATTCAAACTAACACAAGTGATCATTATCTCACCTTCAAAAAAGATCTCTACAGCATAGATAACGGTCCACATGCAAACTGCCCCTACATAAGCGGAATAAGCAACTGTTCAAATTCAAAAGGTTATCTCATCCGAACGAAAACTTTATCACCTGTCCCAGGATTCCTACCCTTATCAAATAACTGAGAAATAGATATCTAGGGATAGGAATCCCGAGACGTGCGGGAAGCAAGCTCTACTCCATGCCTATAAATACAAGTCTCAATTTCAATCAAAGGTAAGCACAATCTTAGCTCTGAAAACTATGGTTGCTTGGACATTCTTTCATCACATTCTGACTTTGGCATCGACCTCCCCGGGACACCACTGGGGGCTCTAATCCTGTTTGTTCTTTGTGTGTCTAGCCTGAAGTATCTCGAAGTTATCAACACCCCCTGCAAAGCGTGCCACGTCATCATCTCAAAAAACTGTGTATAAATAGTATTAGCCCTCGTCTTCATAGACGGCACAAAACTATTGATGCAGTTGCCACGCCTGGTAGCTCCCAACCCTAGGTTCCGCAAGAAAAAACATGAGTATTAGTAGTGAGAGCCGCACAAAAAAAGAAAAAGGCAGCGATACCATCTTCGATGCTTAAGTCAAACATAGAGAAACACTTGATAATATTAAAACAAGAAAGACAAGACAATGTCAAGAATAATGAGAGTGAGATACATAGAACCTGCATGCGATCATTTCCGCAGGTTTGGAAAGAATTGAATATGGTATGACAATTTGGGGGTTGGGGTGTCGGATCCTCCAGCTGGTTTCCATGGGTGGTATGCCTTCTTCTTGATTTTCGGGAAGGTTCCCTTCCATAAACGAAGATCTTTTAGCACCCCATCCCTTGATTTCCCTATGATTCCGTGATCTTGTAGATTTTCCTTTTGTGGATGTTTTTCCATAGGTGGTCGAAGGAAGCTTGCGCTTTATTTCTTGGGCTTGACGAAATTGGATGTGTGGGAGTATGCAACATCCCTGATGGGCTGTCCTCAAGGGATAGCTCAATCGGCTGTGGACCACACCTCATAAAGCGAAGGTCACTAGTTCGAATCCCCCTCCCCCTTCCCTTGTGTGGACATATCAAAAAAAAAAAAAAAACATCCTTGATGGGCTACTACAGGGCCCATTCCCTTGGGTCGTGATTGTGGCCTACTACGAATTGAGAATGTAATACGCCAAGTGTTTAATTAAGGTTGTATTGGCTCTAGAGAGGCTAAATGGTTGCTTAGTTCATTGAAACTTGAAAGTAACAATTTTGACTTATGGTTTTAGCCGAATGTTTGAAGCCTTGTAACCGAACGTTCGAGCCAAACCTTAGTGAAGAATATTTTAGTGTGGACCACCGAACATTCAATCTTAGCCCTATCTCCGAACATTTGACCTAAAACCCTAGAACCATTGGGTAATAGTACAGCGAACCTTCGATTGTACGCAGACTTGCAAAAGCAAATCATTATTATCCTTAGGGCTTTTGTCTTTTATAAATATCCCACTCTCTTCGACTCTTCAGCTCATTTCAGCCCATTTTGCTTAGTGTTGTCCTTGTATGAGTGTGTGAGGGTGTTTTAATGGAGAATGACTATTTCATTGGTGGTTTTGCACTCAATGAGCTACTATGGTTATGCTCATGTAAAATAGCAACTCTAGTCACCCCCTCCTAACCTTTTTAATTAGGAAAAAAAGAAAATTGAAATATTTTTTAAAAATTTGGAGCAAGTTCAAACTCATTGGAATGCATTAGATAAATGAAGACAAAAACTGCACAAAACTAGCAAAATCGAAATTAACCCTAGTAAAAAAACTGCACACTAGTAAATCTTGATTGTATTTCTTTGCAGCCTTGCAGGGTTGGACATGTGGATATAGAAACGATTATTGGCAATATCCGTATCCTCATCAGCATAATGCGGTTATCACTTTTAGTTAACCACATCCGCATTCGTATCATGCGATTACTAACTGTTATTTACGCAATCATTAATCATTAGCTGCATATCAAGTAATGGGCATTTTGGGCCTATTTTAGTTTTTTGGGCCTTCTTTGGGTCTCTATTATGGCCTATTTTAAAAATAGTTTAATCATGTTTTAGGTTTTTTTTTTTTTTTTTAGTCCTAGTGTTTTAGATGAAATCCATATTGTTGCGAGAAGATGACAATAGTGGCTTAGTGAAAGTGCAACGTCACTGCGTGAGTGAGTCTGTGAGATATGAGATCAAAGAGAAAAAAATATTAAATAAAATAAAACCCTATACCAAATCCAAAACGATGTCATTTTGTTGAATTTGTTTTTATATATATATGCGAATGTTGTTATTAACCGTATCAGCATACCCTAAAATCATTATCTGCATATACGGTTAGTTCTTTTTGCTAACCACATTCGTTTATGCATATAGCAGTTAATTGCGGTTAGTATCCGCCTAAATGTACAATCCTATTTCTATGCAATGGATTTTTTGATTGTTTATTTTGATGTAATTGGAATTGTAGAATGGAGAGATGAAAGTGAAATGATGAACAAACTGGAACGAAATGGGTAAGTTGGAGGCTAGTCCAACCTCCTTACAACTAAGCTTTTAATTACAAAGTCCAGAATGACCCTAGTACAAAGGAAATTGGGTTTTATATACTTCTTGAGTCTTGACTCACCGATTCTCTAACTACTCCCCCCTAATCTCCATACAACAGTTCAAAAGAGAAACTAAAACAGTCATAACAGAAAGCCCATTAAAACTGAACAATTACAAAGAAAGCATAAATCTTAGATTACCATTAGACCTGTTACAATCAAGAATACAAGATATCAGGTTTCAGTTTGAGCTAAATGCTGATTGTTGGTTAGCAGCTTCCCAATAGCTCAGTAGCAGACCCTGAAAAGCCTTTGAAGTCATTTCAATTATATACTAGTAAAGAGAGCACTCTGAAAACTAATGTTATAATGACCCTATAGAGAAGACCAAATACTCGGATATCCATGATTTTGGGGGATTGTGGGGCACAATTTGCTGTATACATCGACATCTTCTGAGACAATACTCAAAGCACAAGCGGATTTGCAGGAAGCACCATCCTGTGTATATCATTCATTTGGACCTATGAAATATTATGTTCAAGTGAACATCAAAAAGAACAATCATGCACTTGATTGTAAGAAATTTTACTTTTACAGGGTAACAAGTATAACAAAATTCCCTCTGTATCGTATTTCACCGAAAGTCTTCGAAGTGAGGCAGCAAGTATTTGTCTTACTTTGTGTAGCGTATCCATGAAACCGAGCTCAAAATCTGTTCCATTTCCTTTATGTCAAAATTTTTCATAACTTCCAATATTTGAGCACTGCAGCAGATAGATATCAGTCCACTATTTTGTTCCTTGCCCAGCAGCAAATACTTGTACTGATGCAACAAGACTTTGAAATCAAGTCTAAAGCCTGTCAGGCTTGGAAAATAAGAATAGTCAAATCTGGAAGAAAGCACCCCCACAAGAAAGCAATCAAAGCGCTGAAAGCCTTAAAACATGAGTGAAAGAACGATTATGAAATCAGCCAATCAACATTATAGGGTCTGAATATATTTCAGAAACGGGAGGGTAACTGTGGGAATTCAAATCAATTGCAAAACAGGGAAAGTATTCTCACCAAAATAAAATAGTCAGCTACACTGTGGGTGGTAGATTTCTTCAACGATAACGTCTTCTTTTAGATCTGACACGGCGATTGACTATCCGGTAAGTGTAAACCACCACACAACCAACAAGAATCACCTGTACGATTATTATTACCTTCAGACCTGGAACCACAAAACCCCAACTCATATCAACTAATATTTCAATTCATATCAACTAATATATAATCTTCAACTGCACTTAAACTACAGTGAACAAAAAATACCTTTAAGCTTTTCAATCAAGTCCTCCAAATTAGCTCCATTTTTGGTTTCTTTTGCATCAATGGAGCCTGTATCACGGACAGTTGAGCCATAACTGCCAGTCTTGTAGTCAATATTCCCACCCATGATGCATGTCTTGGGACAACTGATGCTACCATCATATTCATCACTTCCATCACAGCAATCTAGAAAGCATTGAATCCGTAACTAGAACTCAGAATCTAGAAAGCATTGAATCCGTAACTAGAACTCAGAATCTTATTAAACACTTAATTATGACAATCTCTTCTAGCAGAGCAACAATTTAAATGGTTCACACATCTAAAATCAAATATGGAAATAACATGACCAGCAAGTAGAATTTGATCTTAGGAGACATGCCATCAAGCCACATATCAATGGATCATTTAGAATTTCAACAAAGGGGCTCCACCAATATGAAGCCCCACAACAAATATATCTTCCATTGGGAAGATCATTCATCAATCCCATTTCAAGGCCAGAGGCATAGTTCCTGACATGGGTTTTTCCACTTAAGTCTCCAAAATTGAAAACAAATGTTTTCATAAGTATAAACAAATTTATTAAAAGTACAAGGAGCGCAATCCAAGTACATATAAAGTCGACAAGAGATAACACCCAACAAGATCAGGAAAACAAGAGACCTAAGAGCTGTGGGATTTGGATGAAAACAAATTAAAGCCCCAATCAATACCCAGATCTATTAGAAGGAAAAGGAAATAATTGGAATGATATTACCCACCACAAAATCGATCATTAACGCGAGAAGAAAATATAAACTGAGGTGTACTTCCTACATTCCTACAATAAAATTTCCCTGCCGGACAGGCCGAAGTTCCTGCAAATGCAACACACAAGATCAAATTACTTGCCATAATACAAATGTCGTTAGAAAGCAAGATAAATAGAAAATTCTTGATTTTCAATGTAATGCACAACACTTATATTTTGTGTAAGATACATCTACATTCACTGTTGTTTGATGTAATTCTATTTAGGCCTATACTCTTTTTTCCTTCATCCATTTTGTGAGCTTTGGAAATATCTCCATTCAAAGGTCCAAGATCCACATCTATGAATTGAAAGGTTCAAATGATCAACTCTGATATCTCTTTGGTTCCAATTTTCCTAATGGACTATTCTTATTTACTTCTTATTTAAAATCATTAATGAAAAAAAAAAAATCACATAAGAATAATTTGGTGCTATAGGGATGTTATTAACGACCAAGTCAGTGGGTGAGTCTGTGGGGGTACTTGCATCTCATGAAAATAATTGTCCTTAATGACTTGAAGGATGGAGTTTATTAGAATAACAGAATACTGCAGGAGGTATGATTAGAAAAGTTACCGGGAATATGACTAGAAAAATTAGAAATCCAGGGGATGTAAAAAAAACTGTATTTAACTGTGGTGCAAGTGCATTTTAGCCTTACATTTTTACGTAAGAATCTGGATTTATGAAACAAAGAATTAGACTTGGAATCTGGAAAAAAGTTGTAACTTCCTAAAAAAAATCCCCCTATGGGTGTAAACAGACAACCAACAGGACAGCTAAGAAATTTGTGAGGAAAGTAATGTTGTGATGATTCAAATTAGAGGATGACTAGTTTCACTGCTCCCAAAGAAGGCGGTTACTTTGCTCAAAGAGAACAACGGTACCATATAAATGTAGAGATGAGATTCCAGATGACTTTTCACCAGACTTCTCACAATCAGAATCCATCTCTTATTTGCACATAAAAATAGGGTAAAACACAATCATTTTAGGAGCGTCCATTAACACTACCAAAACAATCAACCACTCCCATTTTCTAGCCCTCATGCCTGTTTGATCTCACTTAACATCTGATTTCCAAGAATTATCAATAAGACTATCCAATGAAGTACACGTCCAGCATGAGAAAATTGATAATAATCTTCTACATAAGTTCATGGACAAGATTTCAGATTGCAACATAACCATGTCACACCAGCATTACAGAAAGGCATAAGACCCTTTACCTGATTTCTCTGATTCATTTTATTATACAAAACAAAAACATTGTAGATTTGATGATCTTAGCAATTAGATTCACCCATAATCTATGAAAGTGGAAAAAGAAATTAGAATCTTGAAAACAAATGCTGAAGTCTAATCTTCACAAATGATTAAAGGCCGTTTTTGTACACTCGTCAGTATCAACTCTTCTTTCCATGTGGACACAACATTCAACACCTAATTAATTGGAATCAAAGATGAAATCAAAGTTCTGAATCAACTATAGTAACCATTACTCATATCCATGCATAGAGATTTCTAAATTTAGAGTAAAATAGAGTCTAAATTGTGAGTGAATACCGGGCTCATCAGTCCCGTCAACGCAATCACAGAAATCGTCATTGACACGGTCTCTGCTGAAGGATTTTGACCCGTCCTTGCAGTTGATAACGTCTGACTGAAAGTACTTCTCATCTGCAACCACCACAGAAACAACTTCAAATTCAAGAATTCAATGGAAATCGCATAAGAACATACCGATTGGGCATCTGGGTATGCTCTAATATCCCCGAAAACCCATTTAAAAGGCCCCAAAGACAAACATTCTGAGGCTAATATAGCAATAGCTTAGTCAGAGAGAGATAGAGTGGTACCGAGAGGGTGGATTCCGAGAAGGGGTGGGTTGGAGAGGAGAGAGGCGTAGGAGGTGGCAAAGATGAACGACAGGAAGAGGAGAGTAGTGAAGCTAAAATTGAAGCTGAAGCAGAGGAAATTCCGATGATAACTGGCCTCCATGTTTGTTGGGAACCTGAAAGTCGCTTCTTTGGGCACTATGGCATTCTATTGGCCTTTTATTTTGGTGAAATGGAGTCTAGTGAGTCTACTATAAAGTCGGTCTCGCCTTGACCCCAACTCACCGGTTGAAATTAGGGCTGGCAAAACAGGTAATTGGGTAGATACGATTAAGACCGGTGACCCGATTACTCGAGATACGAACATGACCCATTTAGCTAAACAGGTTAGTGGGTCTGACACGATTATAACATGAAAAATATCCGGGTAACCCGACACGACCTGCTTAACCCGTTTAGCATAACCGGGTCATATCGGGTAGACCCAACCCAACTCGGCCAGTGTGCTAAACAGGTGACCCGACCCGACCCCATTGAAAAAAAAAAAAAAAAAAAAAACCCTTAATCAAAATTGGAAAAAAAATAATTTAATAAATGGATCTCTTGGGCCAAAGGACTAATCAAATTTATCATAACCGTCCAAAAAGAATAAAAAGTTTTAAAAAAGAATGTTTTAATATATAGACTCACATATAAAAAATGTAACAGAAAAACAAGGAATAGGCCAGTGAAGTGAAGCCGTGAAGTGAAGAGTGAAGTGAAGTCGTGAGTGAGTCAATAAGCGTTAGAGTTAACTTAGTTAGAATTTAGACATAGGTTTTTTTAAAAATAAAAAATAAATAAATAAATGGGTCTGGAGGGTCACTCGAGACCCGGTTGACCCACCAGACCCGGTTGACCCATCAGACCTGATTGACCCACCAGACCCGATTGACCCACCAGACCCGGCTGACCCGCCAGACCCATTTATTAAACGTGTCTGGCGGGTCGACCCGCTAGACACGAATTTAATCGTGTCTTAATTGGGTAGACCTGATTAAGACCCGAACTCGATAAGCCAAAACCCAATACCTGTTAACTTCGTGTCGTGTTCGTGTTGGGTTCACTTATCGTGTCAAAATTGCCAGTCTTAGTTGAAATGCATCTTCATATGTGGGAGCTCAACTTTGTTTATTGTAATTTGTAGAGGAGAGTCCCTACAGATATGTGCCAAGGGACTAGGGGTATTGCTTCTTCGTTTTTTCAAGTTTTTCGTTTTTCCTTTTCTTTTTCTTTATTTATTTGTAATTAATTGAATTTTAGAGTAATGTTGTTTATTAAAATTCAGTCATTAGATCAGCACTTGTCAAAAAAAAAAGGCTGATTTTTACTGTTACGCTATCTCTATTATATGGCAGTCGTACATGAGTCTACTAAATAGAATTACTCTTGAATTTATAAGCGAGTAATCCTATTTAGTAGATTCTTATACGACTGACATACAACCATAATGATGTGGTAGTAAAAATTAACCCTTGATTTTTTTATCTTTTACAATGGTTGGTCCAAAAATTGATTTTCACTGTTACGTTATCATAGTTATATAACAGTCGTATGAGAGATAATCATCTCGGTTTTTTTAAAAATAAATGATTAAGGACTCAATTTTATTGTCACACTATCTCACTTGTAAGACAATCCTATCATAATCTACCCAATAACATAACTCATTAAAATCCTTAGTAATTCTACATTCCACCATTTCACTTTGATGAAATTGTGAGATGTAGCAGTACCCTTAAATCTTCCCAGAATCTCACAATAAATGTCTCATGATTTCCTATGCATTACTCTCTTTTTCTTTGCATAAGTTACATTGCTCATTACTCCATACTATTTCAAATCTACTATGGCAGAACATTGTCAACCTTCGCAACTCATAGACTATTTCTCCTACTTGGACTGGGAACTGTCTCTATTCCATAAAACAACATTACTTTAGGTCCTATGATGGAAGATTGTCTTGTCAATTCTCTATCCAGAAGAATGACCATGCTGCTATATTTCTTATGCCTTGCCATGAGAGATATTTGAAGTTTGTTAAAATAGTTTCTTTTAGTTATTGATGTGATTAGCAGGAAGGGCGATGAGCTCTGGGTCTCTATATTGGAGAAGGCACATGCCAAATTGCATGGTTCTTCAACTTTTGAGGCATTAGAAGGTGGGCTTGTTCAGGATGCTCTTGTGGACCTCACTGGTGGTGCTGCTAAGTTTCTGCCTCTGCAATGTAATTTAGCTGTGCTTTTCACAAAGAATCTAGCAAATTCCTTTTGATTGGGTCATTTAGATTTACAAGCACTTCCAATGGGAGGCTTTTTCCTTTATGCATCTTCATTTCAACTGTAATCCTATCCTAGGTCTTTTGCTTGTAGGTCATATGCTGTGATTCTCTGCCGCAAAAGATGGCCAATGAGTTATCATTCTTTCCACAGGCTCTCAGCTTTGAAAGATATGAGTCCTGATCCTGAACGAGTTGCAAAATGAGATTACACAGACAATGATGTATGAAAAGCAATAGGAAAATAATTATTAATGCCTAGTTTAAGGAGAATACAACAAAATGTTAAGATAATAAAAGATATGAATGCATATCAGACACAAGTGTGCAACCTTTACCTGACTGACAGCCACCACAGCACATTCTGACACAGCAGCTATTCAGCCCCATGATCCAAGCTGACTTCCATGTCTTCCGTGGCTTTTCCTTCTCCATGTTTCATGCACAAACAGCTGCAGGCTGGCTGCAGCTCATGTCCATGCATGATTCACGCACAACAGCTGCAGCCTGCACAGCCTACTTATTTCCTCTTTTTACCTTGCTCTATTTCTCTCCTTGTAATTTTGTAAAGCCCCATTTTCTGTGTGTATTTCTTAGTCTTTGTACTGCCTTGTAATTCTCCAAAACCTCCATTGTTATAAATAAACGTTGCTTCTCTTCTCTGCCGTTGGTTAAGTTGACCAAAATCAGAGCTTCTCAAAATCTTTCAGACAAAGCACTGTAGCTGGGAAAAAGGGTTTATAATTTCAGCTGCAGTTTTGAAAAGTGCATTGTTATTGCAATATAATTGTAATTTTGAAAACGTAGAAAAAGGTAGAAAATTTGCGCAAATTCAAACAGAACCCAAGTCATTTTTTCTCTAAAACCAAATTACAGCAAGGGTAAAATCTTGACTTCTATACTTTCCAAAACGAGATAAGATTTTAATTATAAAAATTGGGCCCAATTGATTTGAAATTTGATTAACATATTTTGTTTCCTAAACAGAAATTGATAGCATTTAAATTTTAAACACCTTTGCCCTAAAATAAATGCATGTATGTATTTAAGGATTTGATTTTATCTTTAATTCTATGGAAATGGATCCTAATCCCTGCATGAATTTAAAAGCAAGGTTTTAAGGTAACTACTGCTTCAACGCACGAACAATATGTCAGACTATCTTCCAGACGAGGCGATCATCGAAATTCTCTCCAGATTGCCGGGGAAGTCGCTCCTCAAATTCAGGTGCGTTTCCAAGGCATGGCGGTCTCTAATCTCCAGCCCATTCCTCATCGCCAACCACCTCAATCTCTCTCTTTCCAATCCCCAATACCCACCCTACCTTCTTTTCCACCATTTCGACGACCAACTCCAGAAAGAGCGCTTCACTCTCCATTCTCCGGATGACCCATTTCCTCACAATCAATCTGGGGAGGAAGAGGAAGAAATAGAAGAGAATGGGGATTTCTTTACTTACCCATCAGGTTTCATAGAATTGCAATCCCCACGCGAACGAACCAAGCTCAGCTTGGTTAATTCATGCGGCGGCCTTGTTTGTTTAGCCTGCGGTTTTTTTTAACTCAAGAATAGTTATATTATCTCGAACCCATGTATCCAAAAATCCATATCCGTTCCGGAGCCTAATATTGGATGAAAATCCGACCCGCTTCTCCATCTTCTTGGCTTTGGGTATGACTCCAAGAACGATGATTACAAATTGGTGAGGCTTGTGTATTCCCTTAATTGCGGGTGGTACGCTCCGCCCCTGGTGGAGATTTATACGCTTCGATTGGGCGCATGGCGCTCTGTTAAGGCCCCTGGTCCTCCCTACTTCATCAGTGCTCTGTACTTATCGAATTGGTCCTTGCCGATTTTCTTGAATGGGTCACTCCACTGGTTTGGATTCACTCCACAGCACCAGGGTACGATTCGCCGTAATGTGATCGTGACGTTCGATATGGAGGATGAGGTATTTGGTGAAATGGCTATGCCAAAGAGTTTGGAAAGGGTGTATAATGTGTACTTCTTTGTTGGGTTATTTGATGGGTTGCTTGCGGTTCTCCCTCGCGCCAGCGCGAGCGAGCTTCACTCCTTGTGGGTGATGAAAAAGTATGGGGTACAGGAATCTTGGACCAAGCTGTTTCATATTGAAACTGGGGAAGGATTTGAGAGGGTGATAGGCTTTACAAAGAATGGTGAAGTTCTACTGACCAAGGATGAACAGATGTTTTCTTACGAACCTAGTAGCCAACGAACCTTGGATCTTTGCATTTGGGGCGAAACAGGGTTGTTTGGTTTGGATACTTATGTGGAGAGCCTTGTTCTACTGAATGTAGCAGACGAAGATCTGGGAAGGCAGGGGAACTCGTCTGCTGGTAGTTAGCGCATAAGGAATAGCAAGTAATGGCGAGATACTTGATGTTAGTTTTACATTGTAGTTGTGTACGGTTTTTTCAGTTAGTGTGCTTAGTATAAAACTGTGGATATTGAACCGAAAGTACATTTAATTCTTTCCAATGCCACTTTTTATTCACTTTGTTTTAGGTTCTTAGCTCAAGCTAATCATGTGCGTCTATCCTCTGACCAAAACAAAGTTCCACTAGAGCAGTAACATGTACTGTGATGTTTTTCTACTTCCACCTAATGGTTGATACTGCTTATTGTTTGTTTACTTGGGTAATTGGGGGTAGAGTGGGGTTTTTTTGTTTTGTCTTTTGGGTGATGGGATGAAGGTGAGGCTAAGTTAGTTGCAGCACCAGGGAGGTTTAGTCCCGATATTTCTGTGTGTTTTATGGTTGTGTTGATTGTTTTGATACTTGAGAGTTATCTTAGATTCTTTTTTGTGTAAGCGCATGCTTGCTGAATGCATTATGTGCATGTGGGCATGCTTCTATAACTATAATAATCTATGTTCCAAGGGCCAGTACCTGTTGGGCTGAATTCTCAAAACCATGCTTGTTCAATGTCTTTGTACATTTAGTAATAAAAGTGTATGAACTTAATGCATTATCTCATGTGGTGAAAGATGGTTTCATGAATACTTATCAAAAAGAAATATGGTTTTATGAATACGTTTGAAAATATTACAGTCATTAGCTCTCTAGTGTTGTTTTGCTTGTTCTCTTTTCGTGGTTCCTTTCAATTTTATATCCTATCGGCTTAGGCCCTGTTTGGTTTCTGAGAAAATGTGGGAAACTATAAGAAAAGGAATGAAATTCAATAACTTCCTCAACCTTAATCTTCCATTTTCCATGGCCATATCTGGCGTTAAACCACTCCTAAGTTTGAAATGTAAACTTTTTTTTTTTTTTTTTTTTTTTCTTTCTTTTCCCTTATTTTCCTGGAAGCCAAACAATGATTTTCCTTTTGGGTGCTTAGATTATAATCAAGATTCTTCAGTGTATGGCTCAACAACACCGACGGTTTGCCAATTTTAGTTGTTTTTTCTTTTCAATTAAGGCATTTTAGCTTGAACTTTTGTGAAAAAGTTAGGCATTTTAGCTCGAGTTTGCTCAATTTCTATCTTAAGAATTTGTAAGGGCTTTGAGTTCTGTAACTTATTCGAAAGGTTGTTTTGGTAGATAAGGAGAAAGTTATATGTAAATTGGAAAATGCTTCTGATCTTCATTGAATGAACCCATCTTTTGAAATGTTTTCGACTCAAGACAAGAATAGATTATAATGAATTTCAACTTTAGCTTTTGACATTGAACTGCTTGGTCCTTTGTTCTCTGCATGTGTTGGTGACAATTCTAGCTAGGCCACTTTCTTTCTATCACCTTGTTGATAATGAACTTGATTGTTTACCTTTGGGTAATGGTTCTCGCCAAAATATGTTGTCACTAAGAAAAGGGAGAGTTTTCAAGATAGCATATAAAAGAGGCACATTTACCCTTATTTGTTGCATCAAGTTTAGAGGCCTTGTCCAGTAAATGTCCACTTTTCTCTTTGGCAAGCACTGAAAACATGCATGTAGGGTGGGGTATATAGATAATGTGTTACAATTTTTCATTCTGAAAGCTACCTGTTTTGCCATCTATGTTGAAAACCACATTATGAACGGACGAGCCGTCTTGAATCGTTTCTTACATAGTTGATGTTTTGTGTGCAAAATACTTCTTTGGTTGTCTGTGTGAGTAGTCAAATGGCCTGTCAGGTTTGAGATTTAAGTGATGATGAATGCTGGAGTAAACTTAGTGGAGCTTTAATATACTTGATGGTTCTCTAATTATGTGACTGTAATATAAACACATAAATACGCTGCCTAGACCAGGATTATGAAAAGTATTGTAGACTAGGTAGCATGTAAATCTACTTTGTTATGTCTTTATTTAAGCGTGTTGGTATTTTCAATGGAGACAGGGTTTTAAGGTGGGGGAGATATTATTGGTTATTAGTTGTCGGTTTCTAAGAGATCATTTTATAGGTCACTTCTCTGTTCAATAGGCTGCTCTGGTGTGTATTTTTATTTCTTGCAGGTATTCTATTCGTTCTTTTACTAGGGAGGATTTTAAACGCATTTTAGAGTAAGAATTATGTGAAATCCAATTTATTAAGAACTAGAGTGGTAACTATGTGTTTCTTGGCTTGTAGTTCTGCATTTTCTTGTCCCACAAATGTGATCCATTTTGTGTAAAGATTTCTTATGGTATCTCAATAGTATGGTCCTACATATATTTATGGGTTTTCATTTATGAAAGGGGGACCCTGAAGAATTTCTTCTGTTGCCCATCACAAACTAAAGTGAATCATGTTTGGCACTTTTAGTGTTGATTACTGCCATATGCTTTGTGATGCCATTCCATTGACCTTGAATTTCATTTTGCAGATTGTATTCCAAGATAAAAGCCAATCTCAATATGCTAGCTGTTGAATTTGGGAACTCAACCACACTGCTGTTGAAGGCAAAAAAAGGAAGAAAAAAAAAAAAATCATGTTCCCCAGAGCTGTGGGTTCGTTTGGTAAACGATTTTGTTTCAGTTTCGGTTCGATACTGTAGCAAAAATTGATTGATGTGAAAAAAAGTAAAAATGTTTTTTTTTTTTTTTTTAAGTGAAAAAGTAAAAATGTTTGGCATGGAAAAATTTAAAAAAAAAATTGTTTGTAGTGATTTTTTTATTTGAATAGTAATAAAAAATTATTGATGTGATATAAAAAGTAAGAGCATGTTGAAAAAATAAAAAAAAAAGGAGATGAATAAAGTTGTGCCGAAATCATGCCAAAACCGTTTATCAAATGGACCAATACTCTTAAGTCAAAAATATGCTTGGGTTTGCAGGCCTATGATGTTGCCCTGCATAATATTACTTGGAGTTAGACTAATTAGATACATTTTTTAGAGATAAAACTATTACTAGAAACTACTTTTCAGTTAGAACTTAGCTCTACTCTTCACATGAGGATAGCTTATACAATATTCAGTTTTCCTGCTATTATGTGATCGCTAGAATCTGAATTATTGAATGATAAATATATGGTGTTCTCTCCTGTTTCTTTAAGATTTTGAGTCTTGCAAGATTTCAGTATAAATTTACTTTCTTAGTTTGCTATTGAGGTTTTGTAACTCAAATCTCTTAAGGGCTTTTTTTTTTTTTTTGCAGCCCCTACTTGGTAACTCAATCTCAATCTCTCCAGGTCCATTTATAAATGTTTCTCCTGCTGTATTGAAGACATTGAAAGGAAATATAGATAATTTTGAAGGTTAGACTTCGGAGTTTGGATCTTAATAGTATATAATTGGGTCCTTTATATCTTCCGATGGTATGATATGTTCCCTCCTAGGTGGAAGTATCCACCAGGGCCTTATAGGTGCTTTTGCTGGACATTGTGACAAGTTCCATCCTTTTCCAGCATAAGAAAAGAGGTTTTCTCAGCTTTTTTTCCATTTTTTGGGGTCGAATCAGCTTTAAATCCTCTTAAATCTGTCTTTCCATTCAGGAACTTGTTATCTTTTGACATTGATCTTTAGCATTGTATCATTGAATATCTGCAATGTGTAGAATTTGCAAGTCAATTTAGAAACATTCACAGGAATTTGATTGCCAAGTTGTGTCTTCTTTTAGCCAACCATGTACTCCTCTGTTGAAGTATGAGTTTAGCCAACCACAAATAGCATATGCCTCCAAGCACTATGTACTGCGTCTGTTATATAGTCTGTTAACTTTGCCAATTAAGGTTGGCTTCAAATTGACTACTTGAATTTGAGGGACATATTTGAGTGCAGAAGGGGCGGGGCACATTGCAACCCCAATGATAAATTGGGAGTGAAATTGCAAATATTGAAACAATGGAGGGGACATTGCAAATAAGGTGAATGGGTGAGTTTGTGTGGTTAATGGTTGTAAGGATGGAAGTAGTTTATAAGAATGATTTAATATCACATTATTATTAAATTAGATAAATTAGAAATCCAGGGGATGTAAACAAGTATTAGGTGCATCAGCATTACCTGATTGCTCTGATTTATTTTATCATACAAAATTTAAAACATTGTACATTTGATGATGATTAAAGGTAATTTTTGTACATTCCTCAGTATCAACATTTCTTTTTTTTGTCATGTGGGCACAACATTCAACACCTAATTAATTGGAATCAAAGATGAAATTAAAGTTCTGAATCAAGAAATTGTTGAATCAATATTCAACATATCCATGCACAGAGATTTCTACATCTAGAGTAAATTCAAGCCTAAATTGGATGTGAAGCCATGATTTAAATTCATGACCTATTTTCATCAAATAAGTGTCACAATATGTGTAAAAATACAATCATACTCTTCTAATAATTTTTTTTTTTTTAATTTTTCTTTTTAAAAAAAAATCCAGCACAAGGTTGGGTGGCTCACGGCAAGCGCCGAGTTTTAAGTTAGCCGCGAGCCATAGAGGAGTTTGGAGTTGGCCGCAAGCCACCTGGTTTTAAAGGATGACACAAAACACAAGATGTTGACGACCTATTTCTCCTAAATAATTACATTTCTCCTTAATTAATCTTTCGCGTGCGTATGATTTACAGCAGAAGAATGAAACCTAAACCCGTACGATAAGCATTGTAATATCAGCGATTTCACTAGTTGTAAAATCACAAATATTGTGGCTTTCCACTAGTTGTAAAATCACAAATATTGTGGCTTTCCAGAAATGTTTCAAAATTATCTCTATAATTTCAAGATTATATATATATATATATATATATATATATATATATATATTCACTTTTTATCAAAAAAAAATTTCAAACTAATCAATCCATTTTCACGATTTTAAAATAATCTAATTCTATTCTTATAATTGAAAAACAAAAAAAAAAAATTAATAATAATAATTTTAAAGCCTCATGGCCTTGTTGCGGGGGGGTGGAAGGGGAGGGGTGGGGGTGGAGGAGGCACACCCTCAAGCAGCCCCCAATCGAGGGGAGGGTGCAATGCCCATCCCTACGTGAGGAGAGGAGGTAATTTATTTTTGTAAATTTTCTTTGTTTTTTATTTTTTGGTAATTTATTTTCAATAGTATAATGGAAATTTCAGATAAAATTTGTTAGATAGCACACGTGGAAGGTTGTTAGTGAGGCTAATCTACATAGTTATACTCCCATTAAAGGTATATTTGAGATTGAGATTTTAAAGACTAAAAGTACGCTTTTACATCAAATCGTAAAAAATTAAAAAATGTAGTGTTGAAATCGAAGGCAATGCATGTTATTAAAAATACATGATTTTTTTTTTTATATAAATAAGTGACTTTATTAGCAAACAAACCAATCAACAAAGTAACACAAATTACAAGCCTTTCTAACAGGTTGAAAACACGACCTCACATAGGCCTAACCAAACCATCTCAAAAAACGAGAAAGAACATCCAAACTGCAGAACAGCTTGCAGACAGCAAAAAAAAAAACTACAAGCAAACCCAAACTACATCACCATCATGCCTCCCCAATGGCCGAAACAACCCTCACACAGGTCTAAACTCTATCAACAAACCAAAACAGACACCACAAAACAGCAAAACGGCTTACAATAGCAAATCTGCAGGTAAGTTCCACAAAGAGGCTAAGACCAAATTCTCTATAGTCTTAGGAAATTTCCCTTTTCCAGCTATTCTAGTTCTCACTTCCCAAAGAACTTTCTTCAAGATCTGCTCCTCAGTGCTAGGCTGACCAGAGTTCTTGATTTCATTCCTTGTACGTCATAAGTTGTAAATTACAGAACCTAAAACAAGGTGGCAGAGGAGACCTTTGAGAGCCTTATTCCCCCATTTGCTGATTCCTAGTTGCAGGACCTCATCCCAGATAACAGGAGGATTGGTTACTTGACAAGGATGCATACAAAACTTCCAAATTCAATAACTAAACTACATTCAAAAAACAAATGATCACTGCTTTCCATTTGATTATGACTGAGAAAACATTTAACCTCACATTTATATCCCCACTTAATCAAACGATCCCCTATGAGAAGCATATCTTGCATAGCAAGCCACAAAATGAAAGCATGCCTGGGAATAGCATGTGGAAACCATACCAACTTCCACCAAGCAGCCTCATCCTTCTTTGCTTTAAGAAATTCCCAAGTTTCTAAGCTAACATAGGTGCCTTTCCTAGAGACAGTCCACAAAGGTTTATCATGAGGACCAAAACTTATCTTATGAAGCCTAGCTTGAATCTCAACTAGAGCATCATACCTGGCTGGTCTCCAAAACCAATCTCCATTAAGAATGATAGAAGAAAGCTTAGCCTCCACACTACTATGGGCATCATAGATAGCCCTATTCCCAAAAACCTCAAACAAAATGCCAGAAGGATGCCAAGAATCCAGCCAAAGAAAAATATTCTCTCCATTACCAATAAAAATGCATGATTTTTAAAGCAAAACTATGATTTTATCAAATGTTTATAACTTCGTTTTTAAAAATCGCTATTTTTAACTTGATTTATGTTATGTTGTAAAGTCAGAGAATTTGAATATTTTCCATCTTACTTTAATCTAGCATAGGCTTATGATATTTATAATCTGGAGCGTTACAATTCAAATATATAAACTCTCTTTGAGATAAGAGATAATCTCTTTAAGATAAGAGATAATATAATCTATCTATAGAATTTCAAATATATAATTTATCCTAATCTAAAATACAGCTTGTGATCTTGAGTCTGTTGGGATAAGACTAAAAATTATCTTATGAGCAGATATTGTAGGGCACCAATTGTACTTTGGTAGAGGGTGGGATCTGAAAATATCTCACCATCAAATGCAGATAAAATAATTGAAGTACACATTGGAGTGCAAACAGGTTTTGCATCAACCATTTTTGTTCTCTATAAAATGTCTAGCATATAACGATGCTGAGAGAGATGAACACCATCTGGTAGCCGTGAGACCTCAATGCCAAGAAAAAAATTTAACTCACCCAAATCTTTTACTGCAAACTCAGATGCCATGCTACGGAGTAAATTATCAATTTCTGATGCAACTGAGCTTGTGATAATTATGTCGTCAACATATATAAGAACATATATGGTACAAGTAGCAGATTTATATATGAACAGAGAGGTATTTGATTTTGAAGCCTAAAACCAAACTCTAGCAATTTATTGCTCAATCTGGAGAACCAGGCCGTGGTGCCTATTTGAGACCATAGAGGGCTTTCTTAAAATGACAAACATGGTTGGGAAACTGAGGGTGGGCATAACCAGGGGGTTGTGACATGTAAAATTCCTTAGATAAATTACCATGTAGAAAGGCATTTTGAATATCAATTTGCCTAAGTGACCAACCAGATGAAATTGCAATAGACAATACCAAACGTACCATTGTTAGTTTAATTACCAGGCTGTAGGTCTCTGAGTAGTCGATTCCAACTTGTTGGTGAAATCCTTTTGCCACTAATCGTGCCTTGTAGCGATCAACTGAACCATCCGCTTTCCTTTTTATACAAAATACCCATTTGCATCCAACTAAATTCTTGGCTGTAGAAACAGGAACTAAACACCAAGTATTATTTTGTAAGAGTGCATCAAACTCATAATTCATAGCCGTTCTCTAGTGAGGATCCATGGAGGCTTGTGTATAGCATGTGGGTTCTATAACATTGAGAGCACTGTCAGCTATGAGAGCATGTGGGGATGAGTATTTTGTGGAACCATTAGAGAAGGGCTTTGGTTTGGTAATATTATTTTTTGCTCGTGTGAGCATGGGATGGTTGTTTACTGGTACGATTGGTATAGGGATATCTGGGTTAGTTTCGGCAATTGGAGAAGAAGATGAAGATATGTGATGGAGGGGCTGTTGAATAGGGGACAAGGGCACGTGAAGCGTGGGATTTGTTGAGGAGAGAATATTGGGCACGTGAGTTGGTGTAGTTTGTGGTGTGGGCTGTGCAGAAGGATAAGTCACAGATTGGGTGGAGAAAGGAATGGCTGGGCACACGGTTTGGACTCTAGTTGAGGGGTTATTTTCGTGTGTAGGTGGGAGTGGGACTCTAGCTGGAGGATTATTACCTTGTACGGGTGGGATTCTAAATGCAGGGGTATTGCCGTGTATGGGTGGGATTCTAGATTTGAGGGGTATTGCATGAGGGTAGGTGTCAGACGTAGGAGATAGAGGTTGTTGGATAATAATAGGATTTGTTGGGTAGAGATGGGTATTATCTGGAGGATTTTGTGTTTCAAGAATAAAGGAGTTTAGAGGGGAAATATGTTTTCTTCGAAAACAACGTCTCTGGATATGTAAAGATGACCAGTTTTGAGATTGAGACACTGATAACCCTTATGACGTATACTATAACCCAAAAAAATACATGGCACAGATCAAGGTTGTAGTTTATGAGAATTATATGGACGAATATTTGGCCAACAAGCACACCAAAAAATACGTAAAAGTATGTAATCCGGAGAATCTTTGAATAAAATTTCATAAGGAGATGAATTTTTCAAAAGATGTGTGGGCATGCGATTTATGAGATAACATGCAGTTTGAAAAGCTTGTTCCCAATATTCAAATGGAACATGAGCATGAGAGAGTAGAGCTAATCCAGTTTTGACTATGTGACAGTGTTTGCGCTTGACAACACCATTTTGTTGGTGTGTGTGTGGACAAGAGAGACGATGAGAAATACCCAAATTTGTGAGAATTTTGTTGAGGGAGCGATATTCGCCTCCCCAATCAGATTGAATGGTTTTTATTTTTGAGTTAAAATACCTTTCAACATATTTTTGGAATTTTAGAAAAATAGAGCAAACATCACTTTTGTGAGATATTGGAAATAACCACATATAACGACTATAGGCATTTAAAAATGAAACATAAAATTTATTGCCATTTGTGGAAAACATAGGAGTTGGTCCCCAAACATCAATGTATATCAATTCAAGAGGATGATTAACACGTGCTGAGGACAAAGAGAAAGGAAGTTGTTTACTTTTTGATATGTGACAAGCAGAGCATGTCAAATGCTGATTATTTGAAGAAACTAGTAAATTAAATCTAGACAAAACATTTAAACAAATGTGAAAAGCTAGATGCCCAAGCCGTGCATGCCAATTTTGAGGAGACGTGCGTTCCCCAACATGAGCAAATGCAATATTGGGCGACATAGAGGATAAATGAGACTGGATTACGGATGGAGAGACATATGGAGGTGGACGACTAGGAGAGACCTTGACTGGGAGCTTATATAGCCCACGATCATTTTGGCCTTGAAGAAGAATTTTCCCCGACCCCTGTTCCTTTTCAAAAAATTACCAAGGATGAAACTCAATAAAAGTATTTGTTTTAAGAGTGAATTTATGAACAGATATCAAATTTTTTGTGATGGATGGAACATGTAAAACATTTTGCAACAGAAAAGAGGCATTAGAAGATGATAGAAGGGTATCACCCGTGTTTTGAATGGTTAAACCCGTACCATTACCCATATGGACTAGGTCAGATCCGGTGTAGTTGATGGATCGGTGGTTGAGATTATTGAAATCGGATGTGAGGTGATGGGTGGGGCCAGAATCGGGGTACCAATTTTGGTCTAAGCCGCCTGATGGAGAGGAGAAGTTGGCTTGCATGAGGGGATGAGGCTCCCGGGTGGTGATATGCTCTTCATAGCGTTGGTAGCAATCAATTGCAACATGACCCAAACGATTACAAATCTGGCAAAGAGGACGTGTGGATGAGGATCCACGGTTGTATGAGCCACAACCATTTGGAAAGGAGCCAAGGTAGCATCCACGGTGGAGGGAGGAGCCACGGCCGGAGTTGTTGAAGTAGCCTCCACGGTTGCCACGGCCACCACGATGAGGTGGGTTTGGGGAGGCAAAATGCACGGCTGCCATTGATGAAGGGCAATAGGTATTGATGTGAGGGGAAGAAAAAATACGTAGGATAAAAAATTGTGGAAGGAGAGAAAAATTGACGTTAGTCTTTTGGTAGCTTTGATACCATGTAAAATCAAAGAATTTGAATATTTTCCACCTTGCTTTAATCTAGCATAGGCTAATGATATTTATAATCTGGAGCGTTACAATTCAAATATATAAACTCTCTTCGAGATAAGAGATAATTTCTTTAAGATAAGAGATAATGTAATCTATCTATAGAGTTTCAAATATGTAATTTATCATAATCTAAAATACAGCTTGTTATCTTGAGTCTGTTGGGATAAGACTGAAAATTATTTTATGAGAGTATTTATCCTTTACATATGTATGCAGCATATTAGCATTGCTCCTCTTTAAAGATGTATTCTTATTAAAACAAAAAAACTTTCAATTGGGACAATATCTCCCACTCAAATTATCAAAAAATTGCCAATGTCCTCCAAAACTAACAAAAAGATAAAAATGACCTTAAATTTTTATCAATTAGTCAAAAATATCCATATAAATTAGAAAAATAATAATAATTTTTTTCCAATCCTTTTTTTTATTATTTTTTTTAAAATTTTTAGTTTTAGTTTTTTTTTTTAAAAAAAAATTAATTTTATTAAGTGTATTTTCATCATTAGGAAGGATATTGACAATTTTTTGTAGTTTAGAAGAACATTGTTGCAATTAAAATTTTAATACAGACATTGACAATTGAGTAATAATTTAAACAAAGACAACTCCAACTACAACTAGAATACTAGAGAGTTGGAATATGATGAGAATTGCTACACTTACAAACATTTTCACAAACACAATTGTACAAGCTGATGTGGCTCAGCCACGTTGGCTTGTTTTAATTAAATAAAAACTATAGAAACAGGGACCTATAGACCTACTGACGAGCTTCATTTCTTGTGGAAGCAAGCTTTGTCAGAATGTTAAAATTGATTTGACGTGAAAGCTATGTAGGAAGAAGCCATTTTTACAAGAAAAAAAAAAAAACCTGCAGACCATTTCAAGCTCCATCTTCAAGCTCAACGAAGCTCCATTTTTAGACACTCTACTTGAAGAGCTCCACCTCAAAAAACGAGTACGACGCAAAAAAGCGATTTTCAGAAGAAGAAAAAAAAAAAGAAAATGAAGCAGAAAGCTTTCTAACCCAACAATGTTTGGATAAGCATCATGTGAGTTTCCTTTCTTACCCAAAGAAAAATTTTGTGAGCTCCTTCTGGACCTTCTATATGGGCTTTACAAGTTGAGTTTTTGTTGAAGTCTTGAGCTTCTGCGCAAAATCATTGTTCACACGGTCTTGAAAAGTTCAAGTAGTCTTGGAACAGAGGCTGCTTAGGATAAAAAAAAAAAATAAAAAAAAAAAAAAAAAAAAAAAAAAAAAAAAAAAGCTTGGAACAGAGGCTTTTTGAACCATCTCTCTTTGAGAAAAACATAACCTCCCATATAGAATCACACTGTATTTCTTTTCTTAGGTATAGTGCTCATGTCTCGTGTATATATATAATTGAAAAGTGAATACTTTAAACTAATTGACTGCTAATAAAATTTGGTATGTGCAAGACATTTCTGGAACAAAGTTGGTTTTTTGTGGATTGAAGAAGGTATAGGAGCGTGCAGACGTCATTTCTTATCTGAAGAAAGCACCTGCCTAATCCTTTTGCCCAGGTCATTATCTAGTATTTTGTCACAATTTGGAGAGTTTGGCTCATGGTGCTCCATGCCACTCTTTTCTTAATTCTAAGTTAATTGAGGTACTTTTTATGGAAACATATTTTGGTAGTTTTTCTCAATGATACATTCCTAGCCAAATATAAAGTTTGTTTGTTTGTTTGTTCGGGTTTTTTTTTTTTTTTTTTTTTTTTTAAATCACATTCTTTGATTTTTGTTTCCCTTTGTAAAGGGGATCTTTTAGCACAAAAGTTAAAGTGTGAATTTATCTCCATCCAATCAAGGTCTCTTATAATTTGTGAAATTGAAACCAAGGGCAATGGTGATGGTGGGCAATGATGAAGCTCTTGGACCTCCTCTTGGCCCTCCAATTGGTTAGTTAAACACAATTTCTGCTTGTTAAACTATGTTAATTATGTCCTCTTAACTTTTCTTTTAATAATTTAGATGTGGATGATAATGAAGACAGTGATAATGAGGACAATGATAATGAGAACAGTGATGGGCTAAAGGAAATTATTCATGTAAATCAAATGGTTGGAGATCCGAGAGTTGATATGATGTTTGATTCTGACGAAGAGGTTATAGCATATTATAAGCAGTATGCCAAGCAAGTTAGTTTTAGTGTGACAAGATGAACCTCTAAAATTGGAGATGATGGAAAGTTAAGATATTTCACAATTGCATGTGTCCGTGAGGGCAAGTCAAGAAGCAAATCATCTAATATTGTTAGGCCAAAACCAATGGAGAAAATGGGGTGCAAGGCAAAGATCAATGCAAGGTTAACTAACAATGGAAGGTTTACATTGTCTACTGTCATGCTTGAACACACTCATGTTGTAAGCCCCATCCCAGGCAAGATATTTTACATGCAATTAAATTTTAAATGCTCGTGTGAAAAGAAGACTTGAAGTACTGGATAAAGATGGAGTCTGTCCAAGTAAAAACTACAAAGCTCTTGTTGTTGAAGCCGGTGGATATGAGAGTCTTCCATTTGGAGAGAAAGATTGTCGAAATTACATTAATAAAGTAAGGAATGAGTTGCTTGGAGAAGGAAATGCTGAAGCATTGCACAACTATTTCATGAGAATGCAAGAAAAAAATGACAGCTTCTTCTATGTCATAGACCTCGATGAAGAAAGCTGTTTGAGAAACGTGTTTTGGGCAGATGCACGAAGTAGAGCAACATATGAGTCTTTTGGAGATGTCATAACATTTGACACTACATACTTGACTAATAAATACAAGATGCCATTTGCACCTTTTGTCAGAGTGAATCATCATGGCCAATCCATACTTTTTGGGTGTGGATTACTATCAAATGAGAATATCGATACTTTTGTGTGGTTGTTCGAAGCATGGTTGAAATGCATGTCAGGAAGAGTTCCTAATGCAATTATAACTGATAAAGATACAGTTATGCAAGTTGCAATTGCAATAGTGTTTTCAAGAGTAAAACATAGATTTTGTTTATGGCATATCATGAGTAAGTTTCTACACAAGCTTGGATCACACTCTCAATATGAAAACTTTAAGGGTGCTCTATTAAATTGTGTATACGACTCTTTGAATTGTGATGAATTTGAAAAAAGATGGCAACAAGTAGTTGAGATTTATAATCTTAAAGAAAATGCATGGTTGTGTCAGTTATATGGTGAACGGTATCAATGGGTACCAGCATATGTGAAAGTTACATTTTGGGCCGGAATGTCTACTACACAGCGAAGTGAGAGTATGAATGTCTTTTTTGATGGTTATGTGGGGCCAAGTACCCCGTTAAAGAAATTTGTTGGAGATTATGATAATGCTTTAATGAGAATGGTTGAGAACAAGCATCTAGCTGATTTTGGTTCGTTTAATAAAATGATTCCACTTATTACTTTCCATTCTATTGAGCATCAACTTCAAGGTATTTACACCAATGAAAAGTTCAAAGAAGGTCAAGAGGAGTTTAGGGTATTCCTGATGTGTTTGCCATCCCCACTGAAATGTGAAGGTGCGATTTCTACATATGAAGTTGAGGATTGTATAAGAGTTAATGATGACTTCACAAAACATGTAAGGTATTGTGTTTACTTTAATGACAAGGAATGTGAGGTGAAATGCACTTGTAGATTGTTTGAATTTAGAGGAATAATGTGTAGACATGCCCTTTTTGTTCTAACCTTGATAAAAGGTGTGAAAGAGTTGCCATCCAAATATATTCTTAAACGATGGAAGAAAGGATTGAAACGAAAATATACCAGCGTTAAAAGTAGTTATGATGACTTGAGCGGCAACCCTGAAGCACAAAAATATGAAGATTTGTACAATGATTTTTCTGAAGTAGCATTGATCGCATCAAAAGACAATGAAACTTATATGACGGTGAAAACTTGTGTATTAAAGTTAAAAGGGGAATTGTTTTACAATGGGTCAAGGGGTGAAAGTATTCTAAGTACTCCACCTTCTCATCACCTTCTAGGTGCATATTCTATTTGTAATGAAGCAATTGATGGGAGGTCTAAAAAATGTAATAAGTCGTGGAGTCCTTTAGTTGCAAAAAGTAAAGGGAGGCTACGGTCAACACGAAGGCAGTCTGTTGGAGAAAAGGTTGTTAGAAAGTTAAAATTAAAGAAGATACAATAGAAGAAGAAAAAAAGAGTTAGGATTAAAGAATGGACAACGGAAGAAAGGACAAAAGCAAGTTGCTTGTTTCTCTTTATTTTATAGGTATATCTTATTACTTGTTTCTCATTATTTTATTTTTATATCTTATTGCTTGTTTTTGTCATATCTTAATGAAAGACTTCCCAAGCAACAAAAGAAGTTGAAGTGAATTTAAAGGGGAAAATGCAGTTTACCCCCTTGAAGTTTCAAGGGTTTTTCAATTTTAACCTCAAAGTTCAAAAATTGGCAATTTAAACCTTCCGTTTAATTTTTCCGTTAAAATGGACGGAAATCTATGAAATTACATCATTGCCCTTAGGCTTTTTAAAAAAAATTTCAATCCAATTTAACGGAAAAATTAAACGGAAGGTTTAAATTGCCAATTTTTAATACTTCAGGAGGGTAGATTGCCAATTTTTGAACTTTGGGGTTAAAATTGAAAAACCCCTGAAACTTCAGGGGGGTAAACTGCATTTTCCCCGAATTCAAATGAAGCCATCTTGCCTTCTGTAGCTGCTTCACAACATGATTGTATAATTGGAACTCAAGAAAGTATAGTTACTCAGGTATAATTTATGTTTCTCAGCCATCTTGCCTCATTTCCCTCATGAAATACAAGCTTTTATTTATTTTTTAATATGTTTGCTAGACTGAGAGATGGAATGAGCAAAGGGATAATGTAGCCTTTTCGATTCCTCTGTAGATGAGACAATGACAACCATCAGGTCAATATTCTACCCTATAAATTCATTTTACAAATAGCTAAATTAATCATATGAGTTTGTATTATCTTCAAATGACTGTTTATGGGGTTTCTTAACATTTAAAAGGCATATTGCTTTCACTGCCATATTTAATTGTTTTTGAAATGACTTTTATGTAATAGTTTCTTAATGGATGTTATGTAATACTTTTAGGTTTCATATTTTGGACTCTGCTGAATTAGTTTATCACTCTGGAGCAGGTTATTTTGTGGGGTTGATGGTTTTTTGGGGTTTATGGTTATCGCCTTGAGCAATTTCCAGATATGAGGTTTATGGTTTTTTGAAACGATGCTAAATAAGCTATGGTTGACTGTTCTGATGTCCTGGTAAGACCATTTCAGCTCTTCTTTATATTTTCATTTCACTTTTAGAATTGATCAAGGTTCATTTCACTTTTTACTGAATCTGAATGATATTGGTTTTGCAGTAAAAAGGGCCACTTCAGTTACATTGGTTCTGGTTTTGCAATGGTCTTTTTGTTGATACTGGAGAGGTTGCAGTCAAAATGGTCATTTCAAATTTTGTCAGTTGACCTGCGTTTTAGTGGTTGATTAGTACCCAATACTCTTGAGTTAGCTGCTAGACATGATTTTGCTCACCTTGTATTTGTTGAATTGCAAAAGAGAATGAATTTCTGAAAATGAACTGTATTTTATAATTTGTATGGATTCTACAAGAATAGCTATACAAAAAGATTTATTTGATAATACTCTTTTTTGTAGAATACAACCATGTTTTTGTCTCAAACATGGTTGCATTTTCTTAACATCTTTCGGCATTACAATCATTTTATTGTCTCAAATGCCTTAAGTTTGCCTAGTCCCTTTAAGGAGCTCTGTGTAGGGTCACCTCCACAGCTTAATGGATTTAACCAAAGAAATAGCTCCAAAGGCCATGCACAACCAAGATGCTCAGGACTTTTCTCACTAAAATTAGAGCATGGATAACCATAACCATATCATGTGTTTAGCCATGGCGGTATAAAAAATTAAACAAGACAGTCTTCTATTTGTATTCTTTCCACTACTGAAGTTTGTCTATTGAAATAGAGAGTTGTATACATTGATGAATCAAACACAGAAAAAGCAACTTGGAGTTGGCAGACTTACATATCACAAAGAAGCAAATTGAAAGATACATGAGGAAAAAGCCAAGCAAAAACAACATTTCATCGGTGACATTTTTAATTATACAACAAAAACTCTAATTTTTTGTTTAGTATACAACAAAAACTTAAAACGGCCTCCTTAAACAGCTCCACCCCGCTTGAATTTCTTGGGCAAGCCCTCAAATTTCTTGATTAAAGCCTTGATCACAAGAAGGGCAAAAACTTCCTCCCTCAGCAAGCTTGAATTGCAGCCTGCATTGGTAGCACCAATGGAAGTCAAGGGAAGTCAAGAAAAAAAAAATCAGAGGAAGTCAAGGGAAAAATAGAGAAAAGAGACAAATCTGGTTTTATTTGAATGCGGGAGGTTATGTTTTTTCTCAAAGAGAGATGGTTCAAAAAGCCTCTGTTCCAAGCTTTTTTGCTTTTTTTTTTTTTTTTTTTTTTTTTCTAAGCAGCCTCTGTTCCAAGACTACTTGAACTTTTCAAGACCGTGTGAACAATGATTTTACGCAGAAATTCAAAACTTCAGCAAAAACTCAACTTTTAAAGCCCATATAGAAGGTCCAGAAGAAGCTCATAAAATGTTTCTTTGGGTATGAAAGGAAACTCACATGATGCTTATCCAAACATCGTTTGGTTAGAAAGCTTTCTGCTTCGTTTTTTTTTTTCTTCTGAAAATTGCTTTCTGCGTCGTACTCGTTTTTTGATATGGAACTCTTCAAGTAGAGCATCTGAAAGTGGAGCTTCGTGGAGCTTGAAATGGTCTGTAGTTTTTTTTTTTTTTTTTTTTTCTTGTAAAAATGGCTTCTTCCTACACAGCTTTCACGTCAAATCAACGTTAACATTCTAACAAAACTTGCTTCCACAGGAAATGAAGCTCGTCAGTAGGTCAGTAGGTCCCTGTTTCTATAGTTTTTATTTAATTAAAACAAGCCAACGTGGTTGAGCCACATCAGCTTGTACAATTGTGTTTGGGAGAATGTTTGTAAGTGTAGCAATTCTCATCACCCAATGCGAGCCATTGCTTCAACGCACGAACGATATGTCGGAGTATCTCCCAGACGAGGCGATCATCGAAATTCTCTCAAGATTGCCGGTGAAGGCGATCATCAAATTCAGGTGCCTTTCCAAGACATGGCGGTCTCTAATCTCCAGCCCCTTCCTCATCGCCAACCACCTCAATTGATCTCTTTCCGATCCCCAATACCAACCCTACCTTATTTTCCACCGTTTCGACGAACAACTCCAGAAAGAGCGCTTCACCCTCCATTCTGTGGATGACCCATTTCCTCAAAATCAATCTCGGGAGGAAGAGGATGGAATAGAAGAGAATGGGGGTTTCTTTGTGTACCCATCAGGCTTCATAGAATTGTATTCCCCACGCCCGAGCACCAAGCTCCACTTAGCTAATTCATGCGGCGGCCTTGTTTGTTTAGCCTGCGGTCTTCTAGAATGCCACACTAGCTTTATTTTCTGGAACCCTTGTATCCCAAAAGCCATATCCGTTCCGGAGCCTAGTATTGAGTTAAAACCTTACTTGCTTTGGCTTGTCCACCATCTTGGCTTTGGGTATGACTCCAAGAACGATGATTACAAATTGGTGAGGCTTGTGTATTCCCTAAGTAACTAGGACGACGCTCCGCCCCGTGTGGAGATTTATACACTTCGATCGAGTGCATGGCGCTCTGTTAAGGCCCCTGGTCCCCCCCAATTCATCAAGACTCGGTAAATATTGAATTGGTTCTTGCTGGTTTTCTTGAACGGGTCACTCACTAGTTCGGATTCACTCCACCGCACCAGCATGCTATTTGCCCCAATGTGATCTTGATGTTCGATATGGAGGATGAGGTATTTGGTGAAGTGGCTATGCCTAAGAGTTTGGAAAAGGTGCATAATTTGGAATTCTTTGTTGGGTTGCTTGCAGTTCTCCCTTTTGCCAGCCCGATAGAGCTTCACAAGGACTTGTGGGTGACGAAAAAGTATGGTGTACAAGAATCATGGACCAAGCTGTTTCATATTGAAACTGGGGAAGGATTTGTGAGGGTGATAGGCTTTACAAAGAATGGTGAAGTTCTACTAACCAAGTATGGACATATGTTTTCTTACGAACCTAGTAGCCAACGAACCTAGTAGCCAACGAACCTTGGATCTTCTCATTTGTGGCGAAACAGGGTTGTTTCGTTTGGATACTTATGTGGAGAGCCTTGCTCTACTGAATGTACACTAATCAATTCCAACAAGCACTCAATAGTATTTTGTTTTCACCCACACCTAACCTTTTATATAAGGAGACAAAATGCTTACTGGAGCATGGAGAAAGCAATAAGTTGTACACTATAAAAGCTTCCCAAATTGTGAAAATGCACAAGCACTAAACTCCATCTAACATTCAACTATAACTCAACTTCTTTTGAAACTGCTAAAAGGTTTCTTTCTTTTGTTAAAACTGTAGATGAATCTTGCTGTTCATTGCACGGTCAATCTTGAGCAACACACACCTAACAAAATGAGTAATTGTGAGGGGTGTTGCTGGAAGGCATCAATGATGTTTAAGTTAGCAAGAGGAATTGTTTGTTCAATGAGTAAGAGCTATAAGTATTGTAATAAAAATGGTCATACCAATGTACCTGATTTAGTCAGTGTTGCCCATTGATGGAACACATCCATGGCCGAGTGTGACGTCGAATTCTTTGCCTATTGACAGGTTGTGGGTGTTATTAGATGTTATAGCATAGTACAGGCATTCCCAAATTCTCCTTCGAGAATAATGGGACGATTAGGATAAAATCTAAAGGCAACTATCTACTACGCTTTATACTTTCCCTATGCACGCCGCTTATCTCTGCCACCTACAGTACTAACGCTTTCAAAAAGACCAGCACCTCAAGTCCTCTATTTTTCTGTTGTCTCTCCAGCGCCCGAAGTCCTCCATTTTTGTTGCCTCTCTAGCATCCCAAGTGGAGTGGCAACAAACTTCACATTTTTGGAAGCAAATTAAATCGTTGCATAAATTTTACTTATCTCTTATACTTTTCCTCTGCATTTCACTTATCTCTACCACCTATAGTACTAATGCTTTCAAAAAGACCAGCACCTGAAGTCCTTCATTTTTCTGTTGTCTCTCCAGCACCCAAGTCCTCAAAACCACAAGCCTAAAACTCACCCATTTCTTATTCTTCAACTCCTTCATTTATATAGATCTCAAGATGTACAATGGTATTCCCATTGTACCGAGGGTTCCATCAGGTTTTCAATTCGACAAGAATGATTCTGGAACCATAGCAGCTAATCTACCCGGGGCAATTAATCCAGACTTTGATTTAATGGTAAATTGTGTCCTGCTTTTCTTTCTTTTTTGCCCCCATGGGTGTCGCCGGCCATCCCTAAGGGCAAGATGGGGGTGGCTGTCCAAAGGGGTAGCTTGAGCCACCCCTTTCCCCTGTTTTTTTTTTTTTTTTTTTGTTCTTCTATTTTTTAATATTTTTAATTTTTAATTAGTATATGGACACATGTCAATTTTTTAATGGTGCTCGCGTGGTTTTTCGTCAAATTTTGGACGGAATTTATATGTAAGTGCCATCTCCATTTTTTGCCATTATTGTCTATTGAGGTACCATCTGTGATACAAAATAAAACCGATGAGAAAAAAAATAAAGTTGTTAAATCACAGGAGGTTAAAGGTACTTAACCCTTTGTTTTAAATACTGTTTTTATTTTCTTAAGTCTTCATTTATTTATTTATTTTATTGAGTTTCTTAAATTGCTAGTGACTAACAATAAAATGGTTGGAAGGTGTGATAATAGCTTAAATGTGCACATTTTCTTTTTAATTAAAATAAGCGTTATCACAATTTGTTTAGAGTAATTCTTGTATTTTGTAATGAGTTTTGAAATATTGTCCATCAATAATAGTCTTATCGCGCGGCCAACTACTAGTATTTTGCAAATGAGAACGGAGGAGTTGAATTGAAAGAAGACAAACTTAGCCTATATAAAGGTAGATTTATAATATTTTGCAAATTCAGTTTTGGAGTATTAATAAAGAAAAATGGTACAAATCATTTTACCGTTCGTATGTTGTATATCTCTGTAAAGTTATTTTGCAAATCAACAATTAAATTTGTGAAAATCATCTCAGATTGACAATAGAATGATGTGTAACATATTTTATTAATAAAATTTCAGTCTTTTACAATTACTTTATATTTATTGCTTTTGGAACAACTAAGATATTTTATCTTCCTTTTTCGTTATTTATTTATTTATTTTTTCTATCCGGCCCGCGTGACATGCAAAAGAAATTCTGAGCATGAAGAAAATTAAAAGAAAATTAATATAAGATGGCAAAAATTAATGATAGAATCTAAAACATGCTCATGCATATAATTGGTAGGTATTTATATATAAGGCACTCCATATTTTTATATATAAATATAGCAATTTGTAGGACTCCTCAACACAATCCACCATTTCTTGTCTTTCCCAACCGATCAACACACACACACACACACACACACACACACATATATATATATATATATATATATATATAGCATATAAAGATTTTTGTCCAATAAAAATTTAACTTTTGTCTTATTTTTTTTTTTAAATAAAAAAAAAATGAAAAAAATGTCTAAAGCAACCCTATATATTTTTTGTCTTTGTTTTATTTGGTATTTTTTAAAAAAATGAAAAATGGTATTTTTTTCATAATAATGTCATTTTTTTTTTAAAGAAAATGTCATTATTATGAAGAAAAATACTATTTTTCATTTTTAAAAAAATATTAAATAAAAGAAAAGCCAAAAATAAATAGGGTTGCTTCAGAAATTTTTTTTTATTTTTTATTTTGTTTATTTTAGAAAAAAAAAGAAGCAAAAATTAAATTTTTATTGAGCAAAAAAGTTGAGCCTTTAGCATTTGCCTAAATTATTTGGGGGCCATTTAGCGATGAATCAAGAAGCGATGTTGAGAGTTGCATGGAGGGCTAAGGATTGACATGTACTATTTAGACCAACCAACATACTATCCTATGAACGAGAAAGAAATAAGCGGTCGCGATCAGATCATGTATATACTTTGTCGTTATTTTAGCCAGATCGACGGTGAGTGGAAACCAATGGTATTTGAAGGGGACTTAGGACTGACATCTGGTACAATAGTCGGACTCTGTATGAGTCCTCATAATACGAGTATTATACATTTCGGAGTTCTAAGCAGAGGTACGTATACGTAATTAAATTATTTAAAGCTATTATTAATTTCTCAATTATATATCTTTATGCTTGTTTTAATTACGTAATTAAGTAATGGCATGTGATTTTGTTAAAATTTGATTTGCAGGTTGATGATCACCTAGCTTCCTGCACACATTGCACAAGCTTTAGCCATACCCATGCCAGATAAATAAAGGAATAATGCATGGAATATTATTTATATAATTAAATAAGCAATTAATGAACGTAAAAACAGAGTAATGGAAAAGGAAAACAGAGTAAGCAATGAGGAAGATGAAATCTGAGTGTTTGGGGAGAAAATAATATTCTCTTGTGTATTGATCTTTACTGTTGTCTGTATACGTACTGTATATATACTAGTATATGCCACGTGATTGATTACAATCGTAAACAGAAGATTAACTAAACTTCATAACTGTATATTAACAGACTATCCTGCTGTACATAACAACCTAACTGATTCTTAACGTCTTTACATTCGTGATACTAACAAATAATATATTTGCTACAGTTTGCCCAGACTTTACTTTCCTCTCTTGAGCACAGTGAATGCCACTCTCTTCCATTGCCAGGAGATGTCAAAGTGGCTCCCAAATGAGGTTATCACCGACATCCTCTCACGACTGCCGGTGAAGTCGCTCATGAGATTCAGGTGCGTTTCAAAGGCATGGTGCTCTCTAATCTCCAGCCCCCACTTCATCACCACCCACCTTAATCGCTCTCTTTCCAACTCCCAACACCCACCCTGCCTTTATGTCAGCCCTAGCTACACCTTTCCCACCCTCCTGCTGTATCCATCGGATCCAGAAATAGAACACAAGCGTGATTTCTTTGCAAACCCATCAGATCGCATACAATTGCCTATTCCACATAAGCCTAAGTATGAGTTGCTCTTAGTTGGTTCATCTAACGGCCTACTTTGTCTTGCCAATATGACTTTCAATATCGAAAGTGGGTTATGTGTTCTCTGGAACCCTTCTATTCAAAAAGCCATCTCCCTTCCAAAGCCTATCTTTCGACATCACCGTCTGTTAAACCATTCGGTTGGGTTTGGGTATGAGCCCATGACCGATGATTACAAATTGGTGAGGCTTGTGTATCTCCCAGACACTCATGATTTTGGTTTCAAAACTGTTCCACCTTTGGTTGAGATTTATACGCTTCGAACCGGCATATGGCGCTCTCTTGCGGCCCCCGGTCCTCCTTACCGCGTGAGCATGTGGTCCTCATCGGTTTTCGTGAATGGCACACTCCACTGGCCCGCACACACTCCATTGTTTCAGGACGCCTTTCGCAATGTGCTCGTGTCGTTTAATATGAAGGATGAGGCTTTTGGTGAAGTGGGTATGCCTAAGAGTTTACAAGGGCGAAAAGTCTTGAACATTACTCTGGTGCTACTTGATGGGTTGATTGCTCTTGTCCCTCATAACGAATACGAGAACGAGGCCGTGTGGGTGATGAAAGAGTATGGAGTGGTGGAATCTTGGACGAAGCTGTTTTATGTTCGCATTGGGAGATTTGAGAGTGTGATAGGCTTTACAAAGAAGGGTGAAGTTCTAGTTAACAAGGAGGGATCATTGTTTTCTTTCGGACCTCGTAGGCGGGGATATTTGGAGGATCTTCCCGTTTATTTCGCAGAGGAGATTCATTTGGATACTTATGTGGAGAGCCTTGTTCTACTGAATGTAGCAGACCAAGTTCAAAGGCGACAGGGGAATTCGTCCGCACAAAGAAAAGCAGGTACTTGATACGATTATTGAATTTGTGTGCTTAATATGTGTATGAAGTTATTTCATCAAACAAATGCTATTTTAACATGAATAATATTTAAAGTTCCGATTTCTGAATTAGGGCCTTTAGGTTGATCCCTCCGGTTTCTCTATTCCAAAACTAAGTTGTTTTAAGGAATTGGCATGCCTTCGGCTCTGTTATGTTTTTCCAAAAAAGAAATAGGTTGATTGTTTTTTGTAGATTGTGATTTGTTTTAGGTGAATTCCCCTGTTTTGGTTTATCTTTGTGGATTTTTGGTATATAATATTATTGTCTATGATATTAGCCTTTTGAATTATGATCATGTTAATTTATTTAAGTGTTCCTATTTACTATTTATCTCATATTTTGTAGCTGAGAATACCGGGGTAGGGAATGTAGATTGTGCTTTTAATTGATTTTGGTTTTTGAGTAATGAGAAACTCAGCTAAAGGGTTGTTTCAGGCAGTTAAGTAATGATGTTTTTATGAGCTAAAAGCTTAGGCTTTTGTGTTTTTAGGTTATGTTTTGTTGTCACCAGACAAAGATTCAATATGTTTTTAGTTTATACTTGCTGGTGAGACTGTTGTGCAGTTGTGGTTTGTGAGTTCTCCTCTAATTTGTTGCCAAAACCCTATTAAATCCAATGTATTCCATATATGTGTTGTTGTTTGCTTCTTTCCATTGTGTTTCTAATTCTGATTACTTTTATTTACTTGGGAATCTGATGCTTGTTTTCACAAATATGTAATTTTTTCTTCCTTACTTTTATTTACTTTTATTCTGATTACTTTCATCCAATTCTACAAATATCATGCCCATGTCTTTTATTTTTTCTGATGATATGATATGCTCCCTCCTAGGTATCGCACCAGGGTCTTAGGTGGTTTTGCTGCACATTGTGACAAGCTCCTGCATTTTCCGGCGTAAGAAAATAGGTTTTCTCAGCTTTATTTCCATTTTTTGGGGTGGAATCAGCTTTATATCCTCTTAAATTTCATAGGAAAAGAGATCTTCAGCATCTTATGATTGAATATATGCATGGCATAGAATTTGCAAAGTCAATTTAGAAATTTTCACATGAACGCTTCCCTCTCCTTTTATGGTTACTGTCATTGTTATTGTGCTTGTGGTTGTTTTCTTGTCATTATTATTGTGCTTAGCAGTTTAAATCTGGGATTTACCTAATAATTCATAATAGGTAGCTTTTGTGAAACTTTTTCTTTATGAATTTATTTAGCTTTATATTCATTTTATACTAAACAAGCAAAATATATATAGATGAACGTGAAAGTAACGTTACTTCATTTAAGTAACAGAAACAAATAGAAAAAATAAATAAATAAATTAAAGAAGATTCCAATCCAAATAAAAAATTTTAAAGCTCTTTACTTACTTCACACTGGTATCATTCCACTTGACGCCAGGTGTATTGACGAAGGTGCAAGTGATGATGCTCTGTCTGACCCACTTGAACTAACTTTGTCCATATGCAAACCAAGAACTTGGTCTAGAAAATGGGTAAAGTTCGACAAGTTGATCATGTCGACACGCCATGAGTCCCATGGAAAGCTAGAAAGAGACCCCCATTGCTCAATTGATATTTGTCTTTATAAAATGTGATTTTTACATATTTTAAAGATAAATATTAATTTAATAAACTGAGTTAGATAATTTTTTTCTAACTCAATTTGAAGGAAAATTTGAAGGAATCAGTTAGATAATTAAATCTCTAAACGTGTCTTATGCCAAAAAAAAAAAAAAAAAAAAAAAAAAAAACATCCTAGGATAAATCAATTTATAGGTGGTGTCAAAGGTGCAAAACTAACAGAAAGGAACTGCATAAACATGCCAGGAGCATTTGAACACATTCAAACTTGAAAGAGAAACTCGTGATCAAGAAAAAGAAAAAGACAAATAGTATTTTAAGAAACTTTGCCAATTCAAGTTGGCTTCAAATTGACTCCTTGAATTTGATGTTATTAAAGAGAAATGTGAATGGGTAAGTTTATTGTGTTTAATGGTTTCAAGGATGGAAATAGTTTGTGAGAATAATTATTGAATATAGGTGATAAAACTGTATTTTAAAACTGCATTTTAAGTACAGGTATTAGGTGCATTTTAGCCTTGCATTTTTATGAATCTGGATTAACGAAAACAAAGAATTGAAATTAGAATCTGAAAAAAATTGTAATTTCCAGAAAAGCACCTCCTCTGGTTGTAACCAGACTACCATGTGATGATAGTCTACAACAGGGCAATTAAGAATTTTGTGATGATCCATTTTCTGATTGCAACATAACCATTTCAATATCGTTAAACCATATTGTCCATTTTGCATACCGCTTTATAAATCCCATACAAAAAATGCTAATCAATTTGCTGGTCCAAACGGACTGGTTTACTATAAGTTCCCCATTCAGATCGCTTAATGTTTAACAGTAGAAATTTCCAGTCTTTCACATAGGTGAGGAAAATATGCCTCTTCATCTTTGGTGAGTTTAACAGGAAGAAGTCCATATGGAAAACTTTGTTGAACAACTGTGAGATTCATTCCTTTTAGTTTGAAAAACTTGCTATTAGAGCGTCGGAGAGGACTTTCATGCCCTTTCTATAGCCATATGGACGGCGTCTATCCCTACTGCACTGCTGTAAGGGATATAGTTTTAGTTGGCCATTATAATGCGGGCCTTTTAGTATAATAGGTGTTGGGAGTTAGAATTGTGTAGCTAAATGTGGGTTGTATAAATATAAGCGGCCTAGTTCATTAGAAGTATGAAAAATGACTTGAGTGTTTTAGTTGCTTTCATCTGAAGAGTGGTTTTTAAAACAAACTGTTTATCAATACAATTTCTATATCAATTTCATCATCATCTTTCCATTACAATCCTATATCTTTTATATTCCATATACAATATCCATACATCTTACAGATTACGAATCAAAGAGTAGAAAAACCCATTACAATTGGTATCAAAGTCAACGATCCTACCATGGCAGCAATTTGGCAACAAAAAGAAGCTGATTGGCGGCATCAGAGGCATCTAGAAGTAGACCAGTGACAGTTTCCAAAATTTTATGGGCAGAATCTTTCAGCATCGATATATCAGGATCTACTACTGAGAAAGGCGTTGATGGAGTGAAACAATTGCAAGAATCTATGATGGTAATGGTGGAAAATACACTCCAATTGGGGAGTAATTTGGACAATATTCTTTAGATTGTACAAGAACTTGAGGAAGAAGAAGCGAAAAAGGAGTAAATCATGCTAGCATAAATGGCTTCCGGTATCCCAGTGGTATCCATTGAAGAAGAAATTCAAGAACAATAACAAATTTTCATTGAAGTCGTGAGAGAGATTTATACCAGTTATGGTAATATAGGAAACGACACTCAACAACCGTTCAATGAAATTCCTCAACCAAGCCAAATGGAGTTAAGCATATCAGAATCTAATGGCGTAGAAATTGTTGGCATGCCTAAAGAAGCGCAAGATGCACTGCAAAAAAATGGCAAGCAATGGAAGAGTTAGAGATAGTTCCTAAAGAGGTCCAGAGCAAAGAAATTGTTTGCATGCCTGAGAAATTCTCAGGACGAGAACCAAAATGGAATCTTATCTTGAAAGAATATCATACAATTAGAACATTTTCCTTCAGATCTCAGAATTCTGCCAAATAATCTTCAAAAGTAGGACATCAAAGCTAGCTCTACTGAAGGTGTGTGCTAAGGTGGGGTCAGATGTCCCTTGACACCCGTAGGCTTAAAAATAAAATGTTGTTGTGTCATTAGGCTTTTATAGTCTCATTAAAGCTGATTCTACCTAAGGAGTCTCATTATAGCATCTTTGGCCTTTCGGCTACAAGGATACAAACAATAGCAACTTCGGACTTTTTGAGGGGTGGGGTGGGGGTGGTCCCTGTATCCTAACATTGCCACTTACCAAAACCAAAATAAGCCGGTAACCTTGTCTCTCAAACAAACTAATAATAACACGTATTAAGTCTATGCAAATAATAATCTGATAGGAGCTCCTTAGTAGATATCTGCATCTACAAAGCAACGTGCATATCATATATAGGGTTCAGCAGATGGAAGCTAGACCTGCCTGCCTGCTAAGTTCCAAATAAAATTCAATTTGTCCTCTTAGTGCAGTTAAGAGCTGGTTCATGAGGATAAACTGCTTAGCCTGTCAGGAGTGAAAGCTCTTGAGTTACCTGATAACTGGTTCTGGCAAGTAGGGTCAGTTACCCGTAGGAGTTTGATTAACGTTGAGAATTGTTGTATAGTATGCGTTTGCGACGTACAATTAATCTGAGTAAAGTTTTCCTACGTTATAAAAAAAAAAAAAAAAAAAAAAAAAAAAAAAGCTGGTTTATACAACAAAACAAGAGATTATGCACCAATATAAAAATTAGAAGGGACACCAAAGATTACAAATTTCAGTAGGGTTTGGCACCCTAAGAAACTGTACTACTTCGATGAGGTTTGGGTACCATATGAGTAAAGCTGCAGATAATGCCTCCACACAAGATAGTTGACATGGTCTACCATAATTTACAGGATTTGCTGCTACCAGCCACGGCACTGCATTTTCAAGTGATTTGTCAATGTTAAAGACAGGCTAAGAGACAATCAAACATAGCAATCCCATGAACAATCATAACAATGCCAGTAAATAATATATCCAGGAACAGAGACACCGACGACACTTCATGAGTGCAGTAAATTCCTGAACATATCTATATAAGAAAATGAACCAGAAGTGAAAAATTAAACAATGCAATATAAGAAATTATATGTATAAGTCGATGCATTACAAATAAAAGAATTTAAAAGAAAGAAGAAGAAGAAGAAGAAGAAGAAGAAGGGCCCCATGGGCAAAGATATAAGGGCCCTATGCGGAGGTTCTTTCTATGTTGAGCATTTCCTCTAACCAGGACACCAACAACTTATGCTCACTTCAACCGGTAAATCAAAGTTTAAGCCAGTTAATCAATGTTGTGATGTCCCACATTGCTTGGGCATGGAAAAGATGATGTGTCTATATGGAATATACTCTCTCTAAATTGTATGAGGCCTTTTGGGGGTAAATCCAATAATAAAACCGTGCAGGCTTAGCCCAAAACGGACAATATCATACCACTTAAAGCAGGTGTGTTACATATGGTATCATAGCCATAGCCCAGCCTGAGATGGGGAGAGCGTGCACAAGCCCCATGAGGTTCGCCTGCGAGGACGCTGAGTCCTAAGAGGGGGTGATTGTGACGTCCAACATTGCCTGGACATGGAAAAGTTGATGTGTTTATATGAAATATACTCTCTCTAAATGGTATGAGATCTTTTGGGGGTAAACTCGATAATAAAACCATGCGAGCTTGGCCCAAAACGGACAATATCATACCCACTTAAAGCAGGGGTGTTACAAATGTACGATCCATAAATCGACAAAAAAAATAGATTAAATCAGGGCACCATTAGGTGCAGGAAATAACCATAATTTCTGTACAAATGAAAAATAAGTTTTACTGTCTTCAATAGAAAAGTCTTTGCTTTAAAGAAAATTGAACATTTAGGGAATGAGGAAAAAGGAAAGGACAAAAACCATTTGATACTTAACAGATTCTGCAAGTGAATCCACTTTATTGTTTTTGAATGAACCACCAGCCATCAAAAGTCTATCCTATGTCCTAAGATATATTGGTTTCTCATTGTGTAAATCAATTGGATCACTACAGAATAAGCAAGATCAATGAATGTGTATGCAATCACAGACTTGCAGGAATGGAACTACTAATCAAATTTCATGACCAATATGTCTCGGTCAGGTCCCAGGCGGGTTCCAGGCAGGTCCTGGGCGGGTCTCAGTCAAGTCCCAGGCAGGTCCCAGGCGAGTCCCGGTCAAGTTTCGGGAGGGTTCCGGTTAGGTCCTAGGCAAGTCCCGGTTAGATCCCGAGCGAGTCCTGGTCAAGTCTCGAGAGGGTCCCGGTCAGGTCCCGAGCGGGTCTCGGGCAAGTTCCGGTTAGGTCCCGAGTGAGTCTTGGTCAAGTCTCGGGAGGGTCCCGGTCAGGTCCCGAGCGGGTCTCGGGCAAGTTCCGGTTAGGTCCCGAGTGAGTCTCTGTCAAGTCCCGAGAGGGTCCCAGTCAGGTCCCGAACAAGTCCTGGTTAGGTCCCGGGTGGGACTCGGTTAAGTCCCGACAAGGTTTTGGGCGGGTCTTGGCAAGATCCATCAGTTTAAGAATGAGATGCTCATAGTCGGAAAATGGTTTACGGTTTTTGAAACCGTAAAAAACCGTAAACCATTTTCCGAAAAAATTAAAGAATGAATTTTCGGTCAAAAGGAAAATATTTTTTGTTGACCACTATTTTACGTCGAAGTAAACACCATAAAATACGGAAATCATTTTACGTCAAAGTAAACGGAGCCTAATACTATTTATCTCAAAATTAACCTCAACATTTTTTTACTTTTTACATCACATCAATTTATTACTACTCAAATAAAAAAATCACTATATAATAATATTTTTTTAAATTTTTATATAAAATATATATATATTTCTCATCAATCAAATCTACTATAATAAAAACTCTTTTTAACTTCAATCGACAAAAAAGACGCCAGAAGAACAACAGTCCAAAACGAAAGTCAGAAAAGCATGCAACACACACTATCCCAAGATGTGAAAGACATGGAAAATAGCACTGATGTTAGTCAAATGTCAAGAAAACATGCAAGTACCATAATATTGTCAGGATACTACCATGTTATCATTATCTTTATTATAGTTGACAATCATCCAAATATTGGAAATGGATAGACGAGAAAAATATGTAATTTGAGATAAGATTATCCTTATCTTTTAAAAGGATAATTATATTTTACTATTTTACTTAAATTTTTTAAGTTAGTAAAATAATAATAAATAATTTTAAAAAATATTAAAAAAAATATTTAAGAGAGATACCACTTGTCACTTGTTAAGTAAGTTAAATGAAAATTTTTTTGGTACTGATTTGAAGCAAAATCTTGTCCTTATAAATTATACCTCATTTTCGTTTATAGCTAAAATGACTTGTCGTCTACCTACAAAAATCTATATCAAATTAATAAAAAACTGTCAAGTGAGAAAAAAAAAAAAAGAAGAGGTGACAACGCCGGTCGGTTAGAACACACAGGAATACATGAGAAGGTGACAAATGAAATGACAATAGTTCCCCAAAAAAGCTTCTTAGTACACTTAGGAACATAAAAAGGGCAAAGTTTATCCTTTGTTTGGCCACGAGCGCTGCTTTGATTGATGCTCACGAACCCAAGAAAAAGGACAAGAATCCAGGTCGTCTTCTTCCTTCTTCTTTTACGCAACAGTTAAAGATATTTTACTGTTTGTTTTTGTTTTTATTTTTATTTATTTATTTTTAATTAAGTAGAGATATTTTAGAAGTTTTATCGTCCCATTTTTGTATATATTATCAGCAGCACGAATGAACGAAAATGAACATTATCTCTTCCATTGTTCCATTGCCACACCATGTCAGACCATCTCCCAACCGATGTTATCACCGACATCCTCTCACGGCTGCCGGTGAAATCGCTCATGAGATTCAGGTGCGTTTCAAAGGCATGCTACTCTCTAATCTCCAGCCCATACTTCATCTCCGCCCACCTCAATCGCTCTCTTTCCAACCCCCAACACCCACCCTCCCTTTTCGTCAGCCGTTTCGACAACAATTATTCCGACGTTAAACACACCCTTCTGCTGTATCTCGATCAAGAAGTAGAGCAGAAAGGGGATTTCTTTGCGTCCCCATCACACTCCATACAATTGCGTGGTTTACAACAGAGCATGAAATTGGATTTATTGCACTTAGTGGGTTCATCTAATGGCCTACTTTGTCTTGCCACTACGGTTTTCAATAACGTGAGAGGGTTATGTGTTCTATGGAACCCATCTATTCAAAAAGCCATATCCCTTCCAGAGCCTAATCTTGGTTTGTCACACCATTCTGTTGGGTTTGGGTATGAGCCCACGACGGATGATTACAAATTGGTGAGGCTTGTGTATCCGTCTAATTCAGAAGGCATTGATGATGTTTTTTTCAACATTATTCCACCTTTGGTTGAGATTTATACGCTTAGAACCGGCGTATGGCGTTCTATTGCGGGCCCCGGTCCTCCCTACCTCATAAAGTGGTGGTACTCATCGGTTTTCGTGAATGGGGCAGTCCACTGGCCCGCAAACACTCCACGGTGCCAGGGCAGCTTTCGCAATGTGATCGTGTCGTTTAATATGAAAGATGAGACCTTTGGTGAAGTGGTTATGCCTGAGAGCTTACAAAGGCTGGAAGACTTGAACGTTAATGTGGCACTTGTTGATGGGTTGCTTGCGCTTGTCCCTCTTAACAAATTTGGCAACGAGGCGTCTCAGGCCGTGTGGGTGATGAAAGAGTATGGAGTGGCGGAATCTTGGACTAAGCTGTTTGATGTTCGCATTGGGGGATTTCAGAGGGTTATAGGCTTTACAAAGAGGGGTGAAGTTCTAGTGCACAAGGATGGAAGGTTGTTTTCTTTCGGACCCAGTAGCCGAGGATATTTGGATCTTCCCATTGGTGGCCCACAGGAGATTTATGTGGATACTTATGTAGAGAGCCTTGTTCTACTGAATATAGCAGGAACTGGCCGAGTTCCGGGGCGACAGAGGAATTCGTTTTTTTCTACTGAATATAACAGACGGAGTCCCGGGTGGTAGTTAGCGCGCAAAGAAAAGCAGGTAGTTGATGCTACTTTCACACTGTACTTGTTTTCTATAAGTTCCCCATTCAGATAACTTCATGTTTGACAGTTAAATTTCCAGTCTTTCACATAGGTCAGGAAATTATGCTCTATGCTTCGAAAGCATGCCTCGTATCTGATGGTTGATACTGTTTATTGTTTGTTTATTTGGGAACATGTTGTTTCTTTGTAATGGTTGAACATCTGATGGTTCATCTTTTTCTACTTACCAGTTGTAAGAATTTTTCTGAACGTGCCTTGTACTGAAATAGGGAAGCATCTATTTAATATCTCAGAAAATGGGGGATTTATGTATTTCAAAATCACTAGTTATTTCAATTGAATATTTTACACATTGGGTCCCAGTAAGAGTTTGAGCTTAGAATGCTATCAACATAATCTTATTTTGGATAATTGGTGAAGTACTGCTTGTTATGTTGGCTAAAGTTATTGTCTTAGCTGATTGTTGAGGAGGTAGAGGTGGAGGTTGGTTTCTAATACAAGTGTAACACAGTTCTGGCTATGGGGTCAAAGAATGGTGCATGCTTTATAGTTCTGCTGGTTTGCATTTGTCACCCTTGATTCACTTTTCACCTTAGCTTTCATCTTATTGTCAATTTTTAGTACAACTTTAGGCAATGGAATTTTGTTTGCCGTGGCATTGGCATAGAGTTGGACTCTACTTTGCCAAATCTTTAACCACATCACAGCCTTTCACCCTTTCAATTTGCCTAAACAAAAGACTAATGACACGTCGTAGGTTTATGGTGATGGTCAATTTATGGACTGACAAATGAAATTGTATTAAGCTATTAATTTTGAGTGCTCTTCAGCAGTGATAATTGGAATCAATGTTGAATTAGCTACTGAAATGGATCTTCAATGAACATTTAGGGATAGATCCTCAAGCCCCTATAGAGATGCTTTGAAAAAACCAGGTTGTTGCATAACGTACTAACGCGCATAGGCTGAAAAGCCTACATAACACTCACTAGTCAAACCAACTTCGTCATCACGATGGAGGAGGAAGAATTGGTCGAAAAAATCCCTCCCCACCTAAGAAGCTATTGAAACGAAGATGTTCGCCCCCCCCCCCCCCCCCCCCCCCCCCCCCCGCGATCCCCTCTACCCCCTTTGACCCACCCAAATTCGAGCCCACACTATGGATCAACAACCATGCGTCTCTGTTTCTTGGCAGATTGCAACCATTGTGGAGGATATTCTCAGGTTTTTCAACATTAATCAATTGGTTCAATTTCATTTGACATGCACATTTATTTCATTCCAATCCCACTTTTTATTCACTGTGTTTGTTTCAGGTTCTGTGCTCAAGTTATAATCATGTGTGTCTATCCTCTGGCCAAAAAGAAGTTCCACTAGAGGAGTAACATGTACTAAAATGTTGTTCTACTTCCATCTGATGGTTGATACTGCTTATTGTTTGTTTATTTGGGTGTAGGTAAAGTTGGACGGCAAAATGAAATAGCTAATGCGGGTAGAGTCAGGTTTTTTGTTGTCTTTTGGGGGATGGGATGAAGGTGACATAAGTTTGTTGCAGCACCAGGGAGGTTTATTCTGATTTTTCAGTGTGTTTTATAGTTTTGATACTTGGAGAGTTATCATAGATTCTTATTTCTGTAAGCTTGCAGAATGCATTATGTGCTTGTGCACATGCTTCTATAACTATGATAGTCTATTTTCTAAGAAACAGTAGATGTTGGGGCTGAATTCTCAAAACCATGCCCGTTGGATGTCTTTGTGCTTCAGTAATACAGAGTATGGGGATGTGGTGAAAGATGGTTTCATGAAGACTTTCCTAAAAAAGGAAAGATGGTTTCACAAATACTTTTGAAAATATTAGTCATTAGCTCTCAGTCCTGACCCTTAATGATGTTTCTTCATAAATACTGATTTTCTGGGTGCCCCATCTATACTTAAAGACTTTCTATGGTCTATTAGAAAATGGAGTCTTTGGATTTGTTTCAACTCTGCATTTTCTAAAATCAGAGAGAGAGCATTAGAGAGTCACCATTAAATTATCTATTACTCGAGTTGCTTGTTCCTCCTTTATTAGGTAATTGTAATGTGCAAACTTGAAAATTGTATTTTTCCATCAGCAATGGCTGCAAATGGATGTTAGTTAGAAATATATTCTTTTACTGAGATTGGTTTATTAATTATCTTAAAAAAGGTTAGGAATTTGAAACTATGGTTTCATAGGTAAACCATTTTATAAATGAAGCTTTGACGCCCTTGCTATTATGCATTTGTGCTACAAGTTCCTTGTCTTTTTGCAAGAGGCTATACTGATGTTCAGCGTGGCAATCCTATTAAGACATAGGATCGTATTGTTAAGCAATTTGTTTGGGAAGTCAGATCATGGACAGAAGAAAATTTGGCTTCACTAGGGCAAGTGTGATCGTTGTTGCAATAGGAATCCGCTTGCAACTCTTCTTGTATAGCTTAGGAATGACAGTTTGATGTATATTTTGGTGTTTTCTGTTGCTCCGTTTTAGGCACTTTGGAATGGCAGTTTGATGTATTTTCTGGTTTTTGACATCCATACAAAGTCCATAAGTGGGATGATCTTCATTGTCATTCATGGTAGCTGTTTATTGAGCAGTTTGACAGTATAGGCAAATTTGACAAATACTCCTTTCTCATCATAAGGGCATATTAAACTAACTTAAATTACACATTGTGGGTTATTGACCGCCAAAAAGTGTTAAGCATCTGGTAAGAGCTCTCAATTGCTAAGCACTACTATGATTTATATATTTTGTGTTCCTTTTAATTTTTGTTTAGGAAATAAATAACCTATAGTTTTTTGGGTTTAGAATTATTTGAATAATGTAACTTTGATTTTGCTGTTCTGGTTTGTTCTTTTCCCAGTTTGGTTGATGCCCATCTGCTCAAAAGTGTTCTAAATCAATCCTGTTATGGTTTCAGTCATGGGTTCTCGCTAAATCTTGCTGCATAGATAGTTGTGTTCGTCTTTCTGTTCATGCCCATTTGCTTCAAATTATTCAGAACCATCCCAAATGCAGTTTGTGATAATGGGTTCTCCTTAATTTGGTTGTTGTTGCTCTCATAACCTCTCAGCTCTAGTAAACTTATACAATTCAATTAGTCCTCTGCATCCTGCTGCATTTTGTTATTTTTGGTTTCCTCCTAGCAGAAGCTAGCTGATGAATAGGAGGCCTTTAGATAGTTAAAAGAACAAATTCCTTTTCTTTTCTTATAGGAACTCATCCAAGATTCGTCACTACAAAAAGGATAATGGTAATCCCACCATTAACTACTTCATTTATGAATTTCATAGTAATAGAAATACATATCCTACCGAGACAGAATTTGTAACTTGTTATCCTCTTGCCTAGCAGGCAAAGATTTGCCTCCGCGTAAAAGATGATTCGAGTAGGAAGGGGCAACCTCTATTTCTGATCTGAGCATATGGAGAGAGTGTTAATTTGGCTGATTTAGAACTTCCCAATTCAGTAGGAATTCCATTCGCTAGTAATCTTGATTCTTTACGAAGATATGAGATCAAAGTAGTTACATTTATTATTGATTATCTGTGCTTTGGATTGGCTGTGTGAAGCACGACTGATTCAAATGCTTGGAATGGCAAAAGAGAGAAGTCAAGGAAAGCTTGAGTATGAATATTGGTTAGCTTTGTTATAGGATACTTCAGCAAGATGTTTATTATTTCTGATGTGGGATTAATATGGGATATTATTTGGGTCCTTCAATGTCTTCATATGTTATTTGTGCTTCTTGTATTGATTCTGTAATTTCATTTTATCTTTTAGTTTGGGCGGATGCAGACCACATGATTTGAAAGGTAGCAACGTATTCAGGCAGAGAAGCAGTCTGCAGAGGAGTTGGATAGAAAGAAAATGGCCATGTGCCTTGAAACAGGGCTGAAGCAGAGGTTTTGAAACAGAATAATTACTTGTTAGCTACCATTCTTATGAAGAAATGATTATCATTCTTCTATCGAATCTCTAAAATCTGTCACAACTCGTGTGCAACTTTACATATGAAATTAATACAGGCGGGTATATATTCGTGTAGATGGGCATTTGCTTCCTTAAAAGGAAAATATCCCTTGAAGCATACCATCATATCAAAGGTGTACATGCAAGCAGATATTAATCATCCATATTCACTATTTGTAATTATACGCTATCCGCTATCTATTATCAGCATATGCGGATGCGGTTAGCAAGACTCGGAGTATATAAAGTATCTCTTTTAATCAAAGTGAAATATTTTATTGTAGATTTCCCTGGCAGAGGAGCATGCATTTAGTTTTGTTCTCCTCTCATATTTGTTATCTCTGAGCTGTCATACTTAAGAAAGAATAATTATCTTTACATTTTCTCTATTTGCAATTGAATTTCTTCTGTCATCCAATTCTACAAATATCATGCCCTTGTCCATCCTTATTACTTATTTAATTGGGTCTTTTATTTTTTCTGATGATATGATATGTTGTTCTCTCCTTGGTATTCAAGGCCTTAGGTGCTTTTGCTGGACATTGTGAATAGCTCCTGCCTTTTCCGGCATAAGAAAAGAGGTTTTCTCAACTTTATTTCCTTCTGTTTTTTTTTTTTTGTGGGACGAATCAGCTTTATATCCTCTTAAATCTGTTTTTCCATTCAGGAACTTGTTATCTTTTGACAATGATCTTCTGCATTTTATGATTGAATATCGGCAATGTGTAGAATTTGTAAGTCAATTTAGAAAATTTCACATGAACACCCCCCTCTCCTTTTATGGTTACTGTTATTATTGTTGTGCTTGTGGTTGTTTTCATGTTCAACTTGAGATTAAATCATTTTATAGAAGATGTCAGAAGTGCAAAACTTAAACATATCAGGAGCATTTGAACGCATTCAAACTTGAAAGAGAAACTCAGGATCAATACTCTTGTAAGTGGCTTAGCTTTGCCAATTCAAGTTGGCTTCAAATTGAGTCAATGAATTTGATGTTATAGGGATGTTATTAAAGAGAAATGTGAATGGTTGAGTTTGTGGGGTGACTTGCATCTCATGTGGAATAATTTTTGTTAATGATTGTAAGGATGGAAATAGTTTATGAGAATAATTGAATAAACTATCCTTAATTACATCTGGTTTCCAAGGATTATCGCTAAGACTATCCTTAATTTCAGAAAGGCATAAGACCCTTTACCAGATTGCTCTGATTTATTTTAATATATAGATTGGGATGAAGTGGTGAATTGGGGAATTGTTGATCTTCAAGGTGTTTTTAGATTCTTTGGGGTACATACATAAAATAGTAGAGATCTTGAGTTGGGATTAACTTTGTTTTAGCTTGAGGAGGAGAATTATAAGTAGCAGTGAACTTGTTTGCTGCTTGGGCACTTGAGTACCAGATTTTTCTGGTGTGTAATTTCGTTTGTTTGTTTTTAATGAAGCTTATTCATCCCAATTTTTTTTTTTTTTTTAAAAAAAAAGAAAATGTAGATTTGATGATCTTATAGCAATTAGATTCACCCATAAATATGACAGTCGAGGAAGAAATTAGAATCTTGAAAACAAATGCTGAAGTATAATCTGCACAAATAATTAAAGGTAATTTCTGTACACGTCTGTATCAACATCTTTTTTTCATGTGATGTGGACACAACATTCAACACCTAATTAATTGTATTCAAAGATGAAATCAAAGTTCTGAGTCAAGTATAGTAACCATTACTCATGTCCATGCATAGAGAGAGAAAAAAAAAAACTTGCACAGCGGCGGGTGGCTTGCGGTGAGAGGATCGAGTTTGGGGGTAGCCGTGAGCTATCCCTCAATTTGGGGTTGGCCGCGAACCACCCTCAATTTTGGGGATGAAACAAGTCACCCTTTAATTTGCAAGCCATCATCCTTCTTTTTTTTTTTTTTTGTTTGTTTTTTAAGAGGGGTACTCTAATATTTTCCTATCTATTTGACAAATAATCTAATAGCAGTCTCGAATTTGATAAATTCAAATTTTAAATCTATTAAATTGAAAAATGAAGTTTTAAAGTATACCAAAAACAAAAGAAGTTGATGACTAATTTACCCTAAATAGTTGCTATTGTCATGTTACTTGAGGACACCCAAACATAAAAATTGTTGGATCTATACTATACTCAGTTTGATCTTTCACATGCTTACAGTTTAGAGTGGAGGAACAACCTTACTGAGCCGAGCCAGCCTACTACAGCTAATTAGTTGTTTTCTTCTCTTGTAATAATTCCATTCAATAAAATAAATAAATATCTTTATTATTGGCACAAAGGAAACTACAATTGATTAAATATGACGTCATACAAATTAGTGTTTGTTATTATTGATTTGATTGTAACTCCAAGGGTTGGTTCAATGGTTGGACAACTTGTGGCTTTGAGTATGCTCTTCAAGGTCTTAAGTTTGAAACCGACGAAGTGCACTTGTGGAAACCTCCATGCCGAGGGCCTATGCACTCTTGGAATTAGTCGGAGCCAGGGGCGGAGGGAGGAGGGTCGAGGGGGGCCACTTGCCCCCCTCAACTCCTTAAAATTCTCCTTACCCTTGAAAAATAAAAAAAATAAAAATTAATACCATGAATATGGATTTATGCCCCCCATAGCAACTCTTGAGGGCAAATGCCTCCCTCGACCAAAGGTTGAAGATGATGCAGTTGAGATGACTCTAATCATTGTAACTTGAAACTTGCAAAAGAACAAAAGATTTAAGATGATGCAGTTTCCAATATTTTTCTTAAACTATGGAAGAAGATAAGGTACACGCATGCAAGAGAAAAATAAAATAAAATAAAATAAAAGTACAATGTGCAACTTGCAAAGTACAAGAAAGAGACCAAAAAATATTTATAAAATTATAAAGTCTTGTCCACATGTTCAACTCTTCTCAATAATTTTCTTAAAGTATGGAGGAAGACATGGTACATGCTAACATGGGCGCAAGAGAAAAAAAAAAAAAATAATAATAATAATACAGTGTACAACTTGCAAAGCACAAAAAGGAGATCGAAAAATCAATTGTTATTTTTAACTTTCTAAGCCACATGTTTTATTTTGTGGAGGAATGTGCCAATTAAATTCAAAGAAGATGAAGATTAATTGCCAAATCTCCTTACATCTTACAAAAATTACAAAACTTTGAGGCATTTTTCTTCTTAAAGACTTGTCGATTTTTCCTTTCACTTTCCAACTTCAACAGAAAATTGAGGTATGTAATTAAATTTTTATATTTAGATTTAAATTTTTTATTTTTCATTTCACTTTCCAACTTCAACAAAAAATTAAGGTATGTAATTAAATTTTTATATTTAGATTTAAATTGTTTATTTTTTTTAAAAAAATTAATTGTTTTTATACTTATATTGCTATTCTTGATAATTGAAGTCATTTTCCGATTAATCATTGTTAAAAGGAAAAAAAAAAAAAATTTACAATGATAGATTGACAGCTACATTAGCATATATAATAAGATAATAAATCAGGCCACTAGAACTACGATGATGAAGACGATCGATGTGATATATACGAGTTTGAAGCTGATGAGGAGGTGGTAAATGTGGTGGTGGGCAAAGAGACGAGACAATTGGTGAGAAAGATGTTAAAATAATAAATTTAATCATTTAATTAATATTTTAATATTTTATTTCGTTTGTAGGTTTAAAGTCTATATTAATAATAAAACACAACATGTAAAATATTTAATCGACATAAAAAATTAATTATAAAAATAAGATTCGAACGCATGACCCTTACTTTGATCCAACATTAAATCACTTAAAACGTGACAAATGCAAAAGGCTATTGCACGCGTGCAGTGCCCCCTAAGTATTGCATGGGTGATGGGTCTCAATCCACTCACAATGAAGAAGCGTGCATTGTTGATAAAAATGACAGCAAGTCAGCAATTATATCAATTTCAAACTAAAATATTAAGGTATTGATCGACTAATAACTGGAACAATGACGACATATATAGCCAACCAGACACACCAAGTCTATCTATCGTGCTTTTCTAGTCGTTGTGATGTCTCTCTCACGCACTAGGAAATTTAATTGGTACATTGCTCTAGGAAACAAAATGTGTGGCTTAGAAAGTTACAAATAACAATTGAATTTTTGGTTTTATTTTTGTGCTTTGCAAGTTGCACGCCGTATTTTTATTTTTTTTATTTTTCTCTTGCATGCAAGACCATGTCTTCTTCCATACTTTAATAAAGAGATATGCTATAATATAATAAAAACTCTATATTTTACCCATAAAAGTTTATGTGGACAAGACTTTATAATTTTATAAAAGAATTTTGGCCTCTTTCTTGAGCTTTGCAAGTTGCACGTTGTACTTTTTTTTATCTTATTTTATTTTTCTCTTGCACGCGTGTACCTTATCTTCTTCCATAGTTTAAGAAAAATATTGGGAACTGCATCATCTTAAACCTTTTGTTCTTTTGTAAGTTTCAAGTTACAATGGTTAGAGTTGACTCAACTACATCATCTTCAACCTTTGGTCGAGGTGGTGGGGCATTTGCCCTCAAGAGTTGATGAGGGGGGCATAAATCCATAATGATGGTATTATAATTTGAAGAAAAGAAAAAACACTCAAAAAGAAAAATAAATTTTAAATACACCACAAATAGTCCATTAGAGTACCCATTAAAAAATCACACTAGTCTACTCAGTACCCATTGAAACATTAGACAAAAATAAAAAAAAATAAAAAAAAAAAAAAGAAAAAGGAAGTTAATTCTTATTTTTTTTTTTTTGCATCTAATAATCTACACGACCAAGGGCGGAGGGAAGGGGGGTCGAGAGGGGTCAAACGCCACCCCTCAGGCCCCAAAAAAAAAAATAAAAAAAAAATTCAGTAGAATTTTTCCTTCACTCCTAGTTGCCCACCCTCAGATTTACCGGGAAAAGATTTCTAGGAGGACTGGCATGATTTAAAAATGGGTGTCTTTAATTTTATCACAGTTTTTGGTTCATGGCAGTTTTAAAATTTCAGATCCAATCTTCCAAATATTTCTCAAGGAAGAAGACGACTACGAGTACTTCAAGAGTCTTTCTTTTTTTCTTTTTTTCTTTTGCCCAAAACAATTCGTTTAACTAAATACAAAGGGTGTGTTTTAGTAATACTACTTTACCACTCCTAACACACTCATCATTATAAAATAATAATAATAATAATAAATTAAAAAAAAAAAAAAGACACCTACACGCCGACCTAAGCACTGAATGTGACTATGTGAGGGGTAAAGGGGTTAAGTTACGTATAGGAGGCTAGGTTTACACATTGACTAAGCCTTGATAGATAATTTTTTCCTGTTAAAAAAAAAAAAAAAAAAAAAAAGAAGAAAGAAAGAAAAAAGAAGAAAGAAGTAAAAAAAAACAACAAAACAAAAAAAAAAAAAAAAAAAGAAAAAAAAAAAAGAAGAAGAAAGAAAGAAAGAAAAAAGAAGAAAGAAGTTAAGCATTAGTGAAATTCTAGTAGGGCTTCACTACTTAACTTATATATAAATAGTGTGAAGGGAGGCCTCAGTGAGTAGTTTTAAAAGTAATTTGTGGTTCATTACTTCAAAACTGAATTGCAAATTGTTCAATCCCTTTGTCCTTGTAATTGTTCAATTTTTTATTCTTCATGACAATCAACAATTCAAATACGATGAAAAGGCGGGTACAATTGAACAAAAAGTCACATTTTTTTCTGACAATTTCTCTTTCTTGAAAGGTATGTAATCAAAATTTTATATTAATTTATTTTTTAATTTATTATTAAATGATAAAAAGGTCTCTTTATTTTATATTTAGATTGGTCTTTTAAATTATATATATATATATATATATATATATATATATATATATTGTAGTTACCTAAGAATATGGAGAACAACAATGATTCCATTGAGTTTCAATCAAATTCTAAACGAGCTCGTGTCGAAGTAGATTTAGCAAATTTGCTAATAGATCCTTGCTTAATGAAAAAAATTTCTAATTATCATATTAATGATAGAGACCAAATCCGAACATATTTACAAAAAAAAAAAGCTTTCCAACCAGTTAACCATGATTTTCCACAAATAGAATTTGGAAAAACATGGCGTCGTTTTAATCTAGCATGGTTCAAAGAATATGATTGGTTGGAATACAACATTTCAGAAGATGCTGAGTATTGCTTATATTGTTATCTCTTCAAACCATACACTGGAAATCGAGTAGGGGGGAACTCGTTTGTTACTGAAGGGTTTAGAAATTGGAAAAAGAAAGAGAAATTATAGAGTCATGTGGGCCCTCATCATAGTGCACTTAATCAAGTACGATGAAGATGTGAAACTTTGTTAAATCAGAAACAAAACATTCTAACATTTTTTGTCAAGCAATCAAATCAGCAGAAAAAAGAACATAGAACTCGTTTGAATGCATTAGTTAATTGTATTCACTTTTTACAGTAACAAGGATTAGCATTTCGTGGCCATGATGAATCTAAAGACTCAAGTAATCAAGGAAATTTCCGTGAATTGTTGCGGTTTCTTGCGAAACATAATGAGGAAATTGAAAAGGTAGTCTTAGAAAATGCTCTTGAAAATCATCAAATGACTGCCCTAGACATTCAAAAAGAAATAGCAAATGCTGCAGCAAATGAAACTCTAGATGCTATTCTAAAAGATCTTAGAGATTCGTCATTTGCTATCTTAGTTGATGAATCTTGTGATATATCTGTCAAAGAACAATTGGCAATTGTTTTGAGTTATGTTGATAAGCGAGGGCATGTGATTGAACATTTTTTAGGTATTACACATGTTAGCAATACTACAGCTACAGTATTGAAGATGACAATTGAGTCAGTACTTAGCAAGCATCATTTAAGTATTAGCAGATTAAGAGGATAAGGATACGATGGAGCTAGCAATACGCGAGGTGAGTTGAATAGACTTAAAACACTTATTTTGAATGATAAGTCATATGCCTATTATGTTCATTGCTTTGCACATCAACTTCAACTGACTTTAGTTGCTGTTGCTAAAAATCACATCCAAATTGCAACTCTTTTTAGCTTGGTTAATAGTGTTTTTAATGTTATTAAAGCATCATGCAAACGTCGTGATGCACTTCATGAAAAACAAACTGCTGAAGTTGTGGAAGGACTACGAAATAATGAAATTTCTACTAGTTGTGGCTTGAATCAATAAATTAATCTAAAGAGACCTAGAGATACGCGTTGGAGTTCTCATTATGGTGCAGTTGTTAGTCTTATTCTTATGTTTTCTTCTGTCATCGAAACGATTGAAGATATTGTGGAAGATGGTTTATATTCTGAACAGAGAGTAGAAGCAAATATACTAATTCAATCGCTCCAAACTTTTGAATTTGCTTTCAATTTACATTTGATGAAAAGTGTTTTGGGAATTACAAATGAGTTATCTCAAGCATTACAAAGAAAAGATCAAGATATTCTGAATGAGATGAAGTTGGTTGAAGTTTCAAAGCAACATTTATAGGCTATGAGAGAAGATGGGTGGAACTCTTTATTGGAAGAAGTTTCTGTGTTTTGTACCAAAAACAATATTGTTGTTTCCAATATGGATGATTTGTGCCAGCCTTGATCTCGAAGAAAAGCTCAAAGCATGAAAAATTCACATCATTATCGTATAGAGCTTTATTATTCTATTATAGACATGCAACTCCAAGAACTTAATAGTCGCTTTAATGAGGCAAATTATGAATTATTATTTTGTGTTGCGTGCTGAAGTCCAGATGACTCATTTGCTACGTTTAATAAGGAGAAATTACTTCGTCTTGCTCAATTTTATCCGAATAATTTTTCAATAGTTCAACTTATTACCTTGAACGATCAACTTGAAACATATATCATTGACATGAGTTCTAGTGATGAATTTGCACCACTCAAAGGGATTGGACAACTTGCTGAGAAGATGGTAGAGATGAAGAAAAATATCGTGTATCCGTTGGTGTATTCATTGGTGACATTGTCATTAAGTTTGCCAGTTGCAACAACAATTGTTGAAAGAGCATTTTCAGCAATGAATATTGTTAAAAATTGTTTACATAACAGAATGGGGGATCAATGGATGAATGATTGTCTGGTCATGTATATTGAGAAGGATATATTCAAGACTATCAGCAATAAAAAAATTATGCAGCGATTTCAAGGAATGAAGACTCGTCGAGGACAACTCAATAAATTAATGATAAGCGTGACACAATAAATTGTAAGTTACATTATATGTTTTAAATAATAATTTAGTTTCATTGAATTATTTATGGCAATAATTATATTTTTTTTAATATTTTATTATATTGACCCTCTTGACACAAAATGCTGGCTCCGCCACTGTACACGACTACCTATTTTTTATTTTTAAAAGAGCAACACTTTTCAAATTTTTTTTATAAAAGTTAATTTTTAAATGATGTGTCAAAATCTCATGAGATTTATTATTTTGAAAAATGTGTCACAAACTCATAGAATTGAGACTATTAGAGGGGGACAAAAAAAATAGAATCTTATATATATATATATATATATATATATATATATAAAAGAAAGTACAATCACACCGGTCTACTATTTTTGTCTCTTTTTTTTTTTTTTTTTTTTTTTATAAAGGAAGTCGTGTAGAATGTAGAGTAGGAGGAGAGAGGCTTACATGCCCTTGGACGGCTGAGATCGTCCGAGGGTAATAAAATATTAATTTTTTAAAAGAAGTACAAATTGAATCATTATAAAACACTATTTTAAATATATAATAAATATACTAGCCGGGCACCATAATATATATATATATATATATATGAGTACCGACAAAATGTTTGATAATTGTATAAATCAAAGAGTTAACACCATCAGGTTCACCCATACCAATTTGTTCATTGAAAATGGGTAAGCCTTCTTCATCACTCTTTACTGCTTTCCTGATCTGATCTCTTCTCAGTTCAGTGAGATAATTGTCCCACCAATTTCTAAGAGTACCAGAAAAACCAGTAGCAAGTAAATCCACAATATCAGCTTGGCTTTTATTGTGATTAGTGAGATAGGCGTTAGCAACCATGGACATATGATTCATCTTATTAAGCAGTTCTTGCTCAGACAAACCATCGATATTCTATTCATACAATTTATCAGCAGAAACAGAGAATTGGGATTGGAGAAACCTTTCTTCAAATTGTAAATCAGGAGTAGGTTTTGAATAAAAATTCTTTGTAAGATTAAAAGGTTTAGATCCGTCAAAGATCCTTTGGAGTTTTGGCTCCATCTCAATCTTACCAAAGTGAATGATTTAGTTCGACAAAGAATAAATTCTGATAATAAGGGAGAGTCATGTAGGCAGACCTTTTATCATACCTAATGAAGGGATTTTTTGATCGATCAGAAAAGGGATCATAAGAGGAGGCAAGTGTACTTGAGTACGGCATCTGAGAATCAGGAGAGAAGGGAGAAAATCTGTTGGTTATGATAACAGAAGAAATTGGCAAAGAAGAAGCAAGGGAAGACTCTGACTTTAAGGTCAGAGCCTTGGAGTCGACTTTCTCTTTATCTTTTTTGCTGGCCATTGTGGCATTGCAAAAATTTATAAGGAAAGTAATTAGAACCAAAATGGTTAAAATTTTTATAAAATATATGCAAAATAATGTCAAAATTATTTTTTGCAAAGTAGAAATAATAATATGCGCCATGTGCTGGGGATTGGTATGAACAAAGAATTCTGGGAAAACACGACCGTCAGGGGGGTGTTTAGGCAAGACAAAACTCTGATGGTAATAGGGTCCTTATCCGACTCTAGGTCTGAGGACTGCCTAAACTTAATATCCAACCTATTAACATCAATTTCAAATTTTGAAGCAAAAGGTATTTGAATATTAACATCAAATTTAACAGTTGAAACACCAATTTCGTTAACAGAAAATGGATAAAGTAAAGCAAGAAAAGGCATTCCGAGAATTACCCTTTCACTCATATTTTTGACAAGAACAGTAGGAATATGAAAATGAATATCATCAAAACAGACATGGGAATTGTTTAATTCAAAATCAATGTGCAATTTGTTTCCACTGGTAGAGTCAAGTTTCTGAGTGGATTTTTCAAAATATTTACTAGGAATAAATCCTTCTTGAATGCAATTCAAATCAGAACCAGAATCAATTAAAGCAAAGACATCAAAAGCATAATCAGGGGAAATGGTAATTCTGACTTTTGAATACCATCTGGGAGGAACAACTTTACTGATCATACTGACAATCTTAACTTCATTGGACAAAGATTTATGATTGGATTCAGCCTCATCATCATGCTCAGTTGTTTCGTTATCAAAAACACTTCCTGGAAAACATTGGTTAAGATTTAAAAGCAAAAGCTTTTGTTGTAAATCTTTTTTTTTTTTTTTTCAGTACTAACATCTTGCAAGGCAATTTGCAAGTTGACAACATCTTTCTTGATGATACTAATCTCATGCTGCAAATCTGAGATCTATCTTTCTCTCGACACAGAGAAAGGTTAACAGGGGGTAAGTAAAGAGGAGAAGAACAAGACAATACTCAGGGGGGTCAAGAGAGAGCAGGGTGTACATCAAGCAGCAAAGAGATCGGAACTCTTATGGCTCTGATACCAACAACGGAGGGGGAGTGATGTACATGCATTAAGATAATTTAAAACAAAGCAGTAAAACCAGCCATGAGGCGGTAATGACAGTTATATAATCAAAATATAGAACATAAATTAAAGACAGTAAAGAAGCTGGTTTAAAACAAAGCTTGATATAAGCTTAAATCGTTAGAGATTGAGAGGCTTACAAAAGTAAGTGATAGTGCTTACTGAAGTAAGTGACAGAGAAGAAGAAATGATAAGGGAATGGCTAGAGAGCAAAGGAGCTTCAGAAGATGAAAGGCTCTGGTAAATTGCTTCTTCCTTACAAAGGGGGAGGGTAGCCCGTTATATAGGTCAATTACAATCACATAAAACAAAATACAATTATGAACCAAACAGTAAAAGCAGATGCCGCGTTAATGCAGTCAAAAGTGAACAGTAGGGGCACGTTCGGCGCCAATCTGGAATAGTGAAAGTAGTCAATTAGGAACAGTAGCTGTCGGCACTATAGTGTCAGCAGACAAATCTTGAACAGTGAATAGTGCATCTGAACAGTAATCCTGTACAGTGTCGTCCGTGACAATGAATAGTAAAAGTGAATAGTGATTTTGCACAATAACTTCAAATAGTGATGAACAGTGATCCGTTTGAAGATCTTCAGATTTTTCTTTGCTGTTGTCATGAATAGTGAACTCAGAACCAACCAATAATGGAATGGTAGCAGCTCTTTTTCGATGGAACTTTTGGGAAATCTGAGGCTGTTATGGGCCAATGTTTGAGAACAAGGAGCTTTTAGCCGTTAAAGGGCCATTAGGTTTTACAAATCTTCAATCCCTGGGTAGGGATAGTAGTCTTGTGTGTCTTCATAATATGGGGCAGCTTGAAGGGAAATTCTTGTCAAAATTAGCAAACCAAGAATGATCAAAAATCGAGGTTTGGTAAAGTAGGAATTTAAACCAGGCATCGACATAATCATAGCAAGTGCAAGGGATAGAAAATCCGTTAAGGGATTTTGCGACAGAGGGGTGATTACCCCATTCCTTTTCAGTGATAATCCTTTCGAAATAGACACTATGATACAGTATCTTCTGAGGATTTATCCTGTCAGGGATAGCTTTGAAAGAGATAGAATCAGTTTGTTTTAAGACAGCAGAATAATAGGCCAAATTTTTCTGGGGATGTTCAGGAATCCATGTGTGAATAGTTCTGGTTTCAACTTAGGTTAGGGCAAGGGTATGTGTGGATAGTTTAGCGTCTAGGAAGGACATACTTAGGAAGTTTGCCTTGTGAGTGAGTACCTAGGATGAGATCCTATAAGACTTTGCCCAGTGAGTAATTTTGAGTTTAGTTTGTGTGTCAATATGTGGAGATCTAATTCTTCTGTTAGCTCCAATTCTAGTTTACCACCTGACGTGGTTAATTTTGAACAATATTCTGTTGAAAATGATAATAATTTCTGTTTTGATAAATGGAACATCCCTAAGCTTGACGCTAAGGATGTTTACACTACTTCTTGGTTTAAATCTTCTTTTAAATCTGAATATTCTGTCAAAACTGTTGAACAAACCTTTGCTATTACCGGCAAAGATCAAACCATTAATCTTTTTAACAAGAAATTCATTAACGATTCTCTTGCTAAAGGTTATAAGTTTTTGCATATTGGTTCTGTTCAAGTTGCTGTCAAGCCATTGACTCGACTTGGTATTAATGCCTCTGTTTTGTTATGCTTGTGTGACGCAAGATTTGTTGATTTTTGTACTTCTATTCTTGACATGATTCAGTCTTCTCTTTTTAATGGCCCTGTCCATTTTGATGTCTTCCCTAATATTTCTCTTGCTTTGAATGATATTCATATTTTGAAAGCTTTGACGCTTAATATTTTGACTTCTAGTTATAATATGGAAGAAGGTAGCAGACCCCTTGCTATCATCTAACTTATTTATTATAAATTGACGAAGACAAACCTAGATCCACAAGCAAGTGAATCTACTTTGTTAATTCAAAGTTCTACTCATAATGCTCATATCAAAACTCCAAAAATGATTCGCTGGGATGAGATTGACCTCCCCAACGAGTGGCTTTTGGACGGTGTTGCAAAACCTTCTCGAGTAGTTAACAATGCCTCTAATCTTGATTAATCCAGCAATATATGGATGGATCTGTCAAAATCAATTTTTCTGATTTAGGACTTTCAAGCAGAATCGAAAGACCTCTGTTGGTTAACGAACGAAGGAATTCTTTTGCTAGTTCCACAACCTCAGAAGGACTCCGATGTCGTGATAAAGATGTGGATGAGTCCCTTAATGCTCCTCCTCCTCTTTGTCCTATTGTTAACCCTGATTTGAAACTCAAAGGAATTTCTACCGACTCCCAAGTTTCTTTTGCTTTTTACTCTACTAGAAATCATCTCCAAACGGATGACAAAGGTGGATCTATCTCTCCTTCTGCTTCTGATTTTAATGCTCCTCTTCCCACTACTCATCATCAGTGTAATGTCATCACTGCTACTGCTCCTGTCAAAGATTTATTTTCTGTTATTGATTGGCCTGCTTTGTCCAAAGATTTTAGCTCAAAAGAAAATCGTGTTTTACGGCATGCTTACAGTGCCAAATATTCTGAAAATGAACAAAATCTCATCAAGGTCAAATGGACTGAGATGATGATTAAGTCCCAAAAACATATTTTGTTTTTTGATTATCTTCAAAAACATTTTCCTGTCGATAATGTTTTGAATGTTGTCAAAAAGAATTTTACCAAAGAAGATAAATCTGTCATCAGATCTTCTCATCCTCCTCTTGAAAATACTCTTCTTGATGTCAACAAAATTGTTGTTAAATGTTCTCCTTTCAAAACCCATGATGATAAGAATCGTATTAATAACGATAGGAAGATTATCGAACAAAATAATTTTGTTTCTCAATCTCTTCATATTTTAGGACAACAATTGAACCGTATCGAAGAGAAAATTCCCTCTCTCTCTTCTGATCCAAAAGTTTCCTCTGCTCCTTCTAAAATTGAAAAACCCCTGATTTCTCTCCCTGATTTGAAAAAATCTTATGGTTTAAAAACGACTTCTCAAATGAACCTTGAGAAAGTCAACAAATTGCTTTCTGAGTTAACTAATGCTCATGCCAGTTCTTCTGGACAAAATTTTGGTAATATATATATATATATATATGTTCTAAAGAGAGTCTGTTTTCTGGCAACATAGTTTGTTTTGAGCACCCATATATGTCGAACCTCTTGAACAGCTTCCAATTAATGATTTAGAGTTCACCCGAATTCGTCTCAAACGCTTACAAAGAAGGCAAAGCCCCCGCTCACTCTGCCAATCAAGGGCTAAACCCGATTCCAATGTCGGACTGTTTGCCAAACGAGGTTATCGTCGACATCCTCTCACGGTTAGCAGTGAAGTTGCTCATCAGATTCAGTTGCGTTTCAAAGGCATGGTGCTCTCTAATATCCACCCCTAAATTCATTTCCACCCACCTCAATCGCTCTCCTTCCAACCCCTAAAACCCACCCTGCGTTTTAGTCAGCCATAGCGAACAAGAATTTTATACCCCAGTCACACACACCTTCCTTGTGTATTGTGATCAAGATGATGTAGAATAGAATGATGATTTCTTTGCAAACCCATCATATCACATAGAATTGCGTGATCCATCTAACCATAGATATTCCTTGGACTTAGTTGGTTCATCTAATGGCCTACTTTGTCTTGTCAATATGGCTTTCATTAAGGGAAGGTTCTGTGTTCTCTAGAACCCATTTATTCAAAAAGCCATATCCTTTCCGAAGCCTAATCACCAATTTTTTTTTCATGATAGGATCGACCAATCTGTTGGCTTTGGGTATGATCCCATGACCGATGATTACAAATTGGTGAGACTTGTGTATCACCCACACACTTATCATTCACTTGTGGATCACATTCATCGACACACTTATCATTCAAATCTAAATGTTCCACCTCTGGTTGAGATTTATACGCTTCGAACCAGCATATGGCACTCTATTACAACTCCCGATCCTCCCTACATCATAGCTCGTCGGTCCTCATCGGTTTTTGTGAGTGGAGCAATCCACTGGATCGCACACATTCTACATGATCTACAATTTCGCAATGTTATCATGTCGTTTAATATGAAGGATGAGGCCTTTGGTGAAGTGGCTTTGCCTCAGAGTTTACAAGAACAAGACGACTTGCACTTTAGTTTGGTGCTACTTGATGGGTTGCTTGCGCTTGTCTCTTGTGAACATCACCTCCATGGCTATGCGTGTCTAACTGTGTGGGTGATGAAAGAGTATGGAGTGGTGAAATCTTGGACTCATCTGTTTGATGTTGAAAGTTGGGAGCTAACATGCATCTTTGACAAGGTGATAGTCTTTACAAAGAGTGGTGAAGTTCTAGTGGACAATGGCGTTTCTTTAGGACCAAGTAGCCAAGGTTATGTGGATCTTCACAATTGTTACCCAAGGGAGAATTTTTTTGGGATTTTTTGGATACTTATGTGGAGAGCCTTGTTCTACTCAATATAACAAACCAAGTTCCGAGGCGACATGGGTGTTCGTCTAGTGGTAGTTAGGGCACAAAGAAATGCAATTACTTGATGCTAGTTTCACATTGTACTTGTTACTATAAGTTCCCCATTCCTATCACTATGATTAGAAAGCATGCCTTATAATGAATATCTCAAATAATGGTACCGATGCTCCATTAAAATCTTGTGTGTCTATCCTCTAACCAAAAAGAAGTTCCACTAGAGGAGTAACATGTACTATAATGTTGTTCTACTTCCAACTGATGGTTGATAGGGATTATTGTTTGTTTATTTGCGTGTAGGTAAAGTTGGACGGAAAAATGAAATAGCTAATGGGGGTAGAGTCAGGTTTTTTGTTTTGTCGTTTGGGGGATTGATAAGTGCTAAAATATATGTATTTTAGTCCCTTAATTTATATTTGTTAATTCCTTAGTTTTGTTAGTTTGTGCAATTTTATTTCCTTTTTGCATTTTCTTTGTTTTATAGGTTTTTGGAAGAAAATGAAGCACTTCTAGAAAGTTTGAGCATAAAACACAAAATTGGGAAAAGCTAGAGGTTCTGACAGTGCGATCGATCGCACTAGACCAGCAATTGAGCACCCAAAGCCAAGGAATGAGCGCAAGGCGTGCACTCGCAAGCAAAAGAAGAAACTCAAGCGCAATGTGCTCGAGCGCATCACATAGACAATCGATCGTTGACCTACGATCGAGCGCACACAGGCCGCGATCGAGCACACCCGTGCGTGAAGAACAAGTCAGTTGCGGCCATAATTCATTTTCCTTCCATATTAGGGTTTTCCAAGTCCCACTTGTAATAGGACTAAGCCCTACGAATTTTCTAGGTTTACTAGGGGTTCTAAGATTTCTCTAGGCCTATAAGTATACCCTTAAGCCTCTAGAATAGACACACAATTTCAAGGAGAAGATTTGGAGGCTCTTTAAGCTCAAGTTTACGGGTTTATTATTTTCCTTTCTATTTTATTTAATGAAGATGTTTAACATCAAACTCATGTGTAACTAAACTCCTTAGTGGGGCTAGATTGAAGCACTAATTATGTTTCTTTAATATATCAATATTGGCGCATTTGTGATAATCATATTGTGATGCTTGACTTGATTAATTCCTGTTTTATCGAATTCCTCATATGTGTGTGATTGGCCATTATATGCATGTAGTATGGATTAGTTATTTAAGTCAATTTGGATGATCGAGTCCTAGGCTTAATAGAGTAACAAAAGAATTTCCTCACGGGTTCTTGGTTTAATCAACATGGAAACTGGGAGTAAATACCCATGCCCTAGGTTTCATGCGTCTGTCGATTTCCACAGATTTATGCTTTCTTAAAGAATAACTTAGTAGACACTCATGCCAAATCTGTTAAGAAAGAAAAGAATTAGAGTAGACACCCATACATAATTCATTGCTTAGGAAAATCAATAGTTTAAGGAGTAGACACCCTACCCTTAGGTTGACAAACTTTAAGTATTCACAATATGATTAGAGTTTTGGCATATTGTCATGTTATTGAGCATGATTAGTGGTGGATATCAAAGCCCTACCTTTATCTTTATTAACTCAAAAATCAACATCTGTTTTGTTTTAATTACAAAATTAATTTTAAACTTAATTCTTCGTGGGAATGATCTCGTACTTGCACCCTATACTACTGCTTTGTTCTTGTGCACTTGCGAGTTAAAACATATATTTATTTGCCTATTAATTTATGTAGATATTTGAATAACAAGTTTTTGGTGCCGTTGTCGGGAATTGCGTTAAATTCTTTATTTGATTTGATTTTGTTTTTTCGGAGATAGTAATATGGGTGATAAGTTTGATTAAAAGAATTTAACTCTACCACGATTCATTAAGTTCTTACTTATTTATCCTAGGTGCGGTTAAAACCTTCGGGTACCACATCGATGCATGCTTTAAATCTCCTATTTTAATGTTTGTAACATGTGGGAGATTGTTGTAATATGTGTTACAAACAATTGTTTTTCTTTTCTTTCCTTTTAAACCCTTTTATTATTTATCCAGCAAGTGGTTTTCTAGAAATAATTTTGTGACCGTTTAGTCATTAAAGAGCATTTAATTTTTCATACGTTTTTTATCATGAGTCATTAAACCTATTGATTTTTTTTTGACTTTTGTCCCATCTCAAAAGGAAAAATGTTTCTTTTCCATTATTCTTTTAGAAAAACAAACATCTATTTCATTGGAATCAAATCAAAGATTGCAGAGCAAAACGCTCTGCATCAATAGTTTCCCGAATACAATCCGGTGGGTCATATAGCCACACCATATTCATAGTACTAGTTATAGCCAAACGAGCCAATGCATGAGCAGCGGTATTCACCCCTCTACGAACAAAGCCCATTTTCCAACAGGGAATACTTCTCAACGTGAAACTAACGTCCGCAAAAAGGTGCCCCCTACTGCTCTCATTCGGTTCCAAGGAATTCACCCCTTCAACCATGATCTAGGCGTCTCCCTCCATGTGAATTTTCGTGAAGCCCATTTGGACACACAACTAAGCACCCATAATAGTAGCCATTGCCTCAACTGTTGTGGGATCCAAATAACCCAGGCGAGTCATACTCTTCGCAGCACACATATACCCCAGATGGTTTCGGATAATAGCTCCAAAACCCATAAGCCCATTTTCCTTATCCACTCATGTGTCCCAGTTCACCTTGTACCATCCGACTGGTGGAGCTTGCCACTTACCCGAGCCACTGGCACACCTAGAAACACTGTCATGAATGGGTCTATGGATTGCTGAGTGAGACTCCTAGGCAGCCATTTGCGCCTGCTTTATAATATTATTAGGATGTAAGAAAAAACCACCGTGGAGAACCTCATTCCTCCGTAGCCATATACATCAAGCAATACTAACGAACTGTTAGAACTCTGTTTGATCACACTTCTGCAGCATCCCTTCAGCAACTTAGAAGAAGTCGGGTCTAGAAAAACTACACTTCTAAAATTTTATACTCACGGCCCCCCATACATCTCTAGCCGAAGGGCATTGCCATAGAATGTGGAATGCCATTTCAGCTTCAACTTCACAAAAAGGGCAGCTCGAGTTTACAATAACCTTCCGACGGACTAAATTTTCTCTAGTAAGGAGGATATCATGACACGCCCGCTAAAAGAAGTGCGTCTCCACATTTGAAATATTAAGTTGCCAAAGAGTTTTCCATATGATACTATACCTTTTCCGAGAAGAGCCCTCTGCCAAACTCATTACATCACGTTCTTTTTGCATGTGATAGGCGCTTTTCACCGAGAAAATCCGTTTTGCCGTGCCTCGCCAAATGAGACGATCCTCTTGATCCTCCTTGGAAAAAATCTGTGTCAACAACGGAAACTTCCACCATTTCGTCTACTAATCAAGAAGGAGACTAACCGTGGTTGTGGGATCAAGCATTGTAGGGGGTGAGATCACTTTATACGTTGAAGGAGAAGGGAACCACCTATCCTCCCAAATGCGAACAGTCCTCTCGTTCCCTACCCTCCAAATCAAACCTTCCCGGACTATATCAATGGCGCCTTGCAAACTCCTCCATGCAAAGGATGACTTTTTTTCCCAAAATTGCATCAAGAACTGTAGTCCTTGGGAAGTATTTTGCTTTCATTATTCTTCCAAGTAAGCTTTCCGGTGTCTTCCAAAGTTGCCAAACCTATTCCACTAAAAGAGCTTTGTTGAAACAAGAAAAATCCCGAAATCCCATCCCTCCATGAGCCTTAGCCACCCCCATCTTTTCCCAACGCATCCAATGGATCTTTTTCTCATTTTCCTTGTGACCCCAAAAGAACTTCATCATCAAAGAGTTAATCTTTGAACACAAAGTTTTTGGGAGCATGAAAATACTCATGCAATAAATCGTTATCGCTTGTATGACCGCCTTCAAGAGAATTTCTTTCCCCGCTTGTGACAAGAATTTTAGCTTCCAATCTTGGAAACGTTTCCATACTCGCTCAGTAATGCTCTTAAAAGCCCCCCTCCGTGACCTACCCACAAGAGTTGGCAAACCCAAGTACGTGTCATACCGGTGAATTGTTGGAATTCCCGCATTCCTTTGGACGAGCTCCTTGTCGGCACTTGGGGTATTTTTACTAAAAAAGATATCCTTCTTGTTGTTATTCATTTTCTACCTGGATGCCATTTCATATTGCTACAAAATTGTCGACATATGATTCCATTGAGCTAGATTTGATCTGGAAAAGAGAAGACTGTCATTGGCAAAAAAAAGATGGCTTATTGTTGGCCCCCTTTTGGAGGTGGGCACTCTTGTCATCAATCCCACCCTACTAGCCTGGGTCAACATAGAGCTCAGAGATTCTGCACAAAGAAGAAAAAGGTAAGGTGAAATTGGATCGCCTTGTCGAATACCCCTGGATGGGGTGCTGGAACCACAAGGAACTCCATTCACAAGGATCGAATAATTAACCGACTTCATGCACATCATAATCAAAGAGATCCACCGCCCATCAAAACCTATACGATTCATCACCGCCTCAAGGAACCTCCACTCCACTTTATCATAAGCTTTGCTCATATCGAGGTTCACCATCATAAAACCCTTTTTACCCCCCAGCTTCGTATATATAGTGTGTAACATTTCATAGGCAGCTAGTACATTGCCCGTGATTTGATGCCCTGGAATAAAAGCACTCTAAGACGAGCCAATAATAGAGGGCAAAATTTTTTTCAGCCGGTTCGTAAGAACCTTTGACAACAGCTTATACAAAACTTTGCACAAATTTATTGGCCGAAAATCTATGACATTCGTGGGATCTTTTATCTTTGGAATTAGAGCAACATGAGTGAGATTAAGATCATAGGGCAGCACACCTGAATTGAGAATATCGAGTATAACACCACATACCTCATCTCCTAAAATCTGCCAATTTTTTTTGGAAAAAAAACGCATTCAGCCCATCCAGCCTTGGGGCTTTCAATGGAGCCATTTGGAAGAGAGCTGCATGTATTTCTTCTTCCAAAAAAGGCCTCATAAGCTCCCTGTTCATCCCTTCCATAACCCGATATTCTATTGGTTGGAGGCACGGTTCCACATCTCCATCCGAGCCCGTAGTGAACAGGTTTGTGAAGTAATCAACAAAAGCTGTCTCAATATCATCAGGTGTGCTCCATGTCTGTCCCCTCTCATCCGTGATCGCCCCAACATGGCTGCTTCTCCGTTTTGAGTTAGCACAAGCGTGATAGAATTTTGTGTTCCTATCCCCATACTTGAGCCACTCCTCCTTTGCCCTTTGACGCCACCACAATTCCTCCTTATCCAAAAGCCCTTGTAATTGTTGGAAACTAAACAAATCAAAACGCAAGAGAGTTTTTTCTAAATGGTAGAAGTTATTAAGTTCTTTTAATTAATAAGGGCTTTTAATTTTTCTGAACTCATGTGTTTATTTAATTCTCAATTGAAGTCTTTTTGAGATGAGTTTTTGTTATTTATTACAATAAATAAGGAGAAGTAAAAGCCTTGTAAGTTAGTCTTTGAATGCCTCTATTTATAGGCTTCGTAAGATGTATTTTATATACAAGTGAAATACGAAGAAGATTTCCTCCACTCTTCTCTAGTCTAATTTTGTTATTTGTCTTTAGTAATAAAAGAGAGAGAGAGAGAGAGAGAAATAGAAAGGTAACTAGTTTGTAAACTAGTATTTTTTTTTTATCCTTCAAATTGGTATCAGAGCCCAGTTGTGCCAATTCCCATTTTGTCCTTTCTAGAAATGGGTTCCAACATAGTCCAGCAACAAATCCCTAGATTATCAAAAGATAACTATGGGTCATGGTCTATCCAAATGAGAGCCCTGTTTGGGTTTCAAGATCTGTGGGAAGTCATTACCGACGGATTTTCGGAACCCACTGAGGGGGAGGAAGCTGAATACACAGTAGATGAGAAGAAGGCTTTTAAGGAACAAAGGAAGAAGGATAAAAAGGCCTTGTTTCTACTCTATCAAGCATTGGACGAGTCTACCTTCGAGAAAGTTGCCGAAGCAATGACAAGTAAACAAGCATGGGAGATTCTAGCTTCCATCTTCTAAGGAGACAAACGGGTAAAACGGGTCCGTCTCCAATCATTACAGGGCGAGTTTGAGGCTCTTCACATGAAGGATGGAGAATCGGTGTCCGATTATTTCTCACGATTGCTGGTAATTGTGAATGGTTTGAAAAGAAACAATGAGAAGGTCGATGACATCCGAGTTGTCGAAAAGGTACTTTGATCCCTTTCCTCTAAATTTGAACATGTAGTTGTAGCTATCGAAAAGTCTAAGGACTTGGAGAAGCTAACAATTGAGGAGTTGTTGGGTTCATTACAAGTACATGAGCAAAGGATGCAGAAGAATGCTAGTTCTAGTGTATTAGAACAAGCACTAGAGTCAAAACTGACTCTAAATGATCAAGGCAAATTCAGCTCCTACTGTGGTCGTGGTAGAGGCCGGGGGCGTGGTATTTTCCAACAACCACGTCAAAGTCAACAGGAGACTCAAAGCTTCAGAGGTCGAGGACGAGGAGGCTATCGAGGAAGAGGAAGATCCACATATGGACGTGGAAACTCCAAGAATATCCAATGCTACAACTGCAAGAAGTTTGGACACTATGCCTCGGATTGTTGGCACAAAGATGATGAACAAGCAAATGTTGCAGAAGCAACACATGAGGTTCGTAGTGATTCTATTTTACTTCTCGCTCATGATGTTTCAGATTCACAAGATGAGGTTTGGTACCTCGATTCTGGCGCAAGCAATCATATGTGTGGGAAGAAAGATCTGTTCGTTGAACTCACAGAAGGAGTTCGTGGAAAAGTGAACTTGGGAGACTCCACCAAACTCTCAGTTGAAGGCAAAGGGAAGATAAAAATCTATCAAAATGATGGTAAGAAAGGGTACATTTCTGATGTTTATTATGTGCCTAATATGAAAAGCAATATTCTTAGTATTGGGCAGCTGCTCGAGAAGGGGTACACTATACATATGGAGAACTACTCTCTCATTTTGAGAGATACGCGTGGAGGAATTGTGGCTCGTGTTCCAATGACCAAGAATCGCATGTTCCCGTTACATCTTAACACAAAGTCTGAGAAGTGCTTCTATGGACTCAAGGAAAGTGAGTCATGGAAGTGGCATCTTCGCTTTGGCCATCTACATTTCAGCGGCCTAAAGCTATTATCTTCATTTGGCATGGTGCATGGGTTACCAGTGATCAAGCCACCAAGCAACGTTTGTGAAGGATGTATACTTGGCAAGCAGGCACGACTTCCTTTTCCCAGCAGCAAATCTTGGAGAGCAACATCACCATTGCAACTGGTTCATACCAACATATGTGGACCAATAGAGCCCATGTCTTTGGGAGGTAATAGATACTTTATTACCTTCATCGATGACTTTAGCAGAAAACTTTGGGTATATTTTCTTAAATAAAAATCAGCTGCCTTTATTGTATTCAAGAACTTCAAAGCCCTTGTTGAAAATCAAAGTGGCCATAAGCTTGTAACTCTTCGTTCTGACCGCGGTGGAGAATACACCTCAAAAGAATTTGATAAGTATTGTAGGGAACAAGGCATAAAGCATCAGTTGACTACTGCTTACACACCACAGCAAAACGGGATTGCCGAAAGAAAGAATCGTACCATTCTTAATATGACCAGAACTATGCTCAAGGAGAAAGGGCTGCCAAAACAATTATGGGCAGAAGCTGTGGCGTGCTCATCTTATCTACTCAACCGATGTCCTACCAAAAGTGTCAAGAATATGACACCTCAAGAGGCATGGAGCGGCCACAAGCCAAGTGTTGCACACCTAAGAATCTTTGGGTGTGTTGCATATTCTCAAGTTCCCCAATCCAAGAGGAAGAAGCTTGATGATCATGGTGAAAAATCTATCTTTATCGGATATAGTGAAGAGTCGAAAGCATACAAGCTCTACAACCCACTAACAAAGAAATTAGTGGTTAGTACAGACATTATCTTTGATGAAGAAAGTGTGTGGAGCTGGAGCGATGAAGAGAAGGCCAAAGAACAACAAGTGTTAGAGGAGCCTGAAGAGCTCTCAACAGAAGCTCCACCAAGTACCCCACCATCTTCTCAGCCTACCACACCGTCCGTAGCACAGAGGGACTCTACATCTTCTATGGGAGGTAGCAGCAGCAGATCCTCCACAAATCAAAGTAAGATGAGAAGTCTCAGGGAAATCTATGAGCAAACAGAAGATGGAGAGACTAATCTTTTCTGCCTATATGCTGATCATGAGCCTCTTACCTTTCAAGAAGCCGTTGAAGAAGATTGTTGGAGATCCGCAATGGAGGAGGAGATACATGCTATTCAAAAGAATAATACTTGGGAGTTGACAACACTCCCATCAAACCATAAGGCTATTGGTGTCAAGTGGGTGTACAAGATCAAACGCACTGCAGAAGGTGAAGTTTCTCGATACAAGGCAAGACTTGTAGCTAAAGGCTACAAACAAATGTATGGCATCGACTATGAAGAGGTCTTTGCACCAGTTGCGAGACTTGACACAGTAAGATTGTTGATCGCACTTGCGGCTCATCACAATTGGAAGATATACCAACTTGATGTCAAGTCAGCTTTTCTTAATGGCATCCTTGAAGAAGAGGTGTATGTACAACAACCGGAAGGCTTCATAATGGAAGGAGAAGAAAGCAAGGTGTACCGCCCTAAGAAGGCATTATATGGCTTAAAGCAAGCACCAAGAGCTTGGAACGCACGCATTGATAATTACCTTCATCATAATGGCTTCACGAAATGTCCATATGAGCATGCTGTTTATATGAAGAAAAACCATCGTGGTGAATTTCTAATCATTTGCCTATATGTTGATGATCTCCTATATACAGGAAATAGTGGTGAAATGTTCAAGGAATTCAAGCAATCAATGTTTAAGGAGTTTGAGATGACAGACAACGGGTTGATGTCCTACTTCCTTGGTATTGAAGTGAAGCAACAACATGATGGAATTTTCATATCCCAAAAGAAGTACATGGGGGAGATTTTAGAGAAATTCAAGATGGATAGCTGCAACTCTGTAAATACCCCAGTTGAAACAAGCATAAAGCTGTCAAAAGAAGGAGATGGTCGAGTTATTGAACCAACTCTTTACAAGAGTTTGGTTGGAAGTCTGAGGTACTTGACGATCACAAGGCCAGATATTGTCTATGGAGTTGGACTTGTGAGTCGATACATGGAGACACCAATGGAGACTCATTGGTTAGCTACAAAAAGGATTCTAAGGTACATCAAAGGCACTCTGAATCTTGGTTTATTCTATGCTTATGGTGATGAAGCGAAATTAGTTGGTTATTCAGATAGTGATTGGGGATGTGACCAAGATGAAAGGAAAAGTACTACTGGGTATGTGTTCTATCTTAGTTCTACAGCATTTTCTTGGACATCCAAGAAACAAGGAATTGTAGCTTTGTCTACCTGTGAGGCGGAGTATGTGGCGGCTTCATCTACTGTTTGTGAAGCTATATGGCTAAGGAATCTCTTGAAGGAACTGGAACATCCACAAGAAGAACCGACTGTGATTTATGTGGATAACCAATCAGCTATAAAGTTAGCAAAGAATCCAGTGCAACATGGGAGGAGTAAACACATTGACACTAGGTTCCACTTTCTTAGAGACCATGTCAAGCGGAAGACAATAGAGCTCCAGTATTGCCACACCACTGAACAAGTAGCAGATATATTTACTAAGCCATTATCAGGTGCAATTTTCATGAGGCTAAGAGACATGCTTGGCATGAGGAGGTTTTGATTTGAGGGGGCGTGTTGGAAACTAAACAAATCAAAACGCAAGAGAGTTTTTTCTAAATGGTAGAAGTTATTAAGTTCTTTTAATTAATAAGGGCTTTTAATTTTTTCTAAACTCATGTGTTTATTTAATTCTCAATTGAAGTCTTTTGGAGATGAGTTTTTGTTATTTATTACAATAAATAAGGAGAAGTAAAAGCCTTGTAAGTTAGTCTTTGAATGCCTCTATTTATAGGCTTCGTAAGATGTATTTTATATACAAGTGAAATACGAAGAAGATTTCCTCCACTCTTCTCTAGTCTAATTTTGTTATTTGTCTTTAGTAATAAAAGAGAGAGAGAGAGAAATAGAAAGGTAACTAGTTTGTAAACTAGTATTTTTTTTTTATCCTTCAGTAATTCAATCTGAACTTTTTTTGCTTCCCCAATAGCCACCAAATCCTCTTTGTTTTGCAACAAGAGAAGACGATCTTGCAGTTTGGAAAATATCACCTGTGGATTACCTTGCGTTTTCCTCTTCCAGTGGAATAGTTCACGTTTGCAAGTAGTCAACTTTGATTCCAAACGGTCCCACTTGCTTCCATTTTGCTTTGTTTGTCCCCACACTTTGTTAATCACCTCCTAACAGCCATCATCCGAGGCCCAACTGGCTTCATAACGAAACCATGGCCCTCGTCTAGCTGCTGCATGTGTCTTGCTCATATTTTAAAAAATGGGAGCATGATCAGAGCTTATAGCTGAAGACACGGCTATCTCAGCTTCCGGATAATATTCTCGCCAAACATGGTTGGCAAATCCCCTATCAAGTCTTTCCCTAACAAGAGATGTACCTTCTTGACAATTGGAGCAGGTATATTTAGGCCCAATATAGACTAAATCAGCCAAATCACAAACCTCTAGAGTTTGTCGAAAAGCCTGCATGAGAGAGTTTTGTTGCACATTTCTGCCCCATTTTTCCAAAAAAGTTGTAATTTCGTTAGAATCGTAAATGCACAACCAGGGATTAGGGGCTAAACCAGCCAACACTTTCATTAAATCCCAGGCCTCTTGACGTTTGTTTGCATCCGGATGGCCATAAAACCCGGTGAACTTCCAAACCAAGTCCAAATTCCGATCGTGGACAACAGCATTTATGTGCCGATGGCTGAAATTTTGAAGCTCCACTTTACACTCCTCTTCCCAAATTAAAGCCAAACCTCCACTCTTGCCCACACAGTCTACCACAAACATGTTATTAAATCCCAACTTAATCCGAATCGTCTCCATTTTATTTTTACGTAACTTGGTTTCCATAAGGAAAACCAAATTGGACTTCTTTTCTTTCACCAACCGGCGAAGGTCTTGAATTGTCCGAAGGTTCCCAAGCCCTCAGCAATTCCAACTGAGAATCATTATTGTGGTCGGCAGGTTTGTTCACCAGCCTCTGCCATCCCTAAACCATCTTGAGTTGTACTTTCCCCACTTAAATGTTGATCTAACAAAATTGGACCCGTCACCTTCTCCTCACCCTCGATTCCTCTCTTCTTCCGGCTACCATTAGACGTTAGATGGACCCCATGCTGTCTAATCGTTTTTTCAACAGCTGTTAGGATTGGGCCCGTATAAGAGCAAAACCTATTGATTTTTCTTTTACCGTTTATGACCGTTGCTAATTAACATGTTTTATGGCCTTTTGATTCTTCTATTGCTATGAATATTTGGTCATTACTTTTGTTTTGTTATTTATGACATTTAGGAGAATCAACAACCCAACACGGTTTATATATATATATATATCAACTCCTTTGAGTTTTGGTTGAAAATGCTTTTGTTATTTTTACCACATTATGTTTTCGTGTAGTTTGCGAGTTATTTTTCACTCCCCACTAGCAATTATTTTTGGTGTTGTATTTCATCATCTATTTTGAGGAAAAAGGGTTGTTCTACTAGTCTTCATTATTGGAAGTATGTCATTAACGAAGATAAACGTTATAGTATAATCCTGGGAGGTTGCGTTTTAAGAGATCCAATCGCACCGAGTTACATACTCCGGGAGGCACGAATCAACTTTTAAGGACAATGCTCTTACGTAATTCTATAGCATTGTGAGATCTTTCCATACTCTATTTTTCATCTCTTGTATTTTATTTATTTTATTGTTAATATTCAGATTGTAATTATTTATATCAATGAGAATTTGTGCACCATCCAAAATTATTTCCAACAAAAATGTACATTTATTCGCCTATTAATTTATGTGGATATTTGCACAACAGGGATCGGATAAAAGTGAGACTGAGTTTGTTGCAGAACCAAGGAGGTTTAGTCTGATTTTTCAGAGTGTTTTATAGTTGTTTTTGTTGAATAATAAACTTAATTTTAACATTTAGTTGAGTCTTTTCATTTCATATTCTTATATGTTACTAAGTGTCTTTTCATTTCATTTTCTCATATGTTACTAAGTGAGTTGAAGAGATTGTGTCTTTTAGTTTTTCAAAAGTTATTTTATATAGGAGTTACATGAGAGTTATATGAGATGTAAATAAATAAAGTTATTGTGAAGAAGTTAGAAGGGTCATTTGTATCCTATAAATACTCATGTAAGCAAGTTATTTTATTAAATTCAATAAAGTTGAATATTCCTCTTCCTATTTTGTGTTATCTCTTAGTGAGTGTAATTTCCAATTTTCAACAAAGTGGTATCAAAGCTAGGTTATTGATCCTAGAGAAATGGCCAACTCAACCTTCCCATTTCAATTCCCTCACCTTTCCAAAGACAATTTTGATAATTGGTGCATTCGCATGCAGGCGTTGCTTGGATCGCAAGATGCTTGGGAGATTGTAGAAAAAGGCTACGATGAGCCTAGTGATGAAGCTTCTTTGAGTCCTAATCAAAGAGAGTCTTTTCAAAGACTTCGAAAGAAGGATCAACAAGCTCTCACTCTTATTCATCAATGTTTGGATGAAGCTATGTTCGAGAATGTGGCAAATGCAACAACCTCCAAGCAAGCATGGGAGATTCTTCTAAACTCCTATCAAGGAGTTGATAAAGTGAAGAAAGTTCGCATTCAAACATTAAGAGGCGAATTTGAAGTTTTGCGAATGAAAAAATCCGAGTCGATTGCGGATTATTTTTCGAGGGTGTTGGCCATAGTAAACCAAATGAAGAGATATGGAGAAAAATTGGAAGATGTTCGAGTCATGGAGAAGATCCTCCGTTCCTTGCAACAAAAAATTGACTATATTGTTGTAGCTATTGAAGAGTCAAAAGATTTAGAAGTCATGAGTATTGATCAACTTATGGGATCTCTTCAAGCCCATGAAGAGAGGCTCAACAAGAAGAAGGAAGAGCCATTGGAGCAAGTTCTAGCTACAAAACTCTTTTCAAAGAGAATGAAAAAGAGCAAGAAAGGAGTCAAAGAGGACAAGGACGAGGATGTGGTCATGGTTGTGGCCATGGTAGAGGAAGAGGAAGAGGCCGATGTAATTGGAACAATTACGAAGAAAGAGGTCAAGCATCAAGAGGACGAGGACGAGAAAATAATTGGAAGCAATATGGAAGAAGGTATGATAAATCTCAAGTTAAATGTTATAATTGCCAAAAATATGGTCATTATGCTTAGGAGTGTAGAAGTGATGCTAACAATGTTGAAAAGGAAGCCAATTATGTTGAAAACGAGGAAGCAGAGCCCACTTTGTTGCTTGCTTATAAAGGAGAAGAAAGAGGAGAGAAGAACTCGTGGTACCTTGACAACGCGGCAAGCAACCATATATGTGGAGGCAAAAACAAGTTTGTCGAGCTTGATGAATCGGTGAGCGGGAATGTTACTTTTGGAGACTTGTCAAAAGTTCTAATAAAAGGGAAATGTACAATCTCAATTCGCTTGAAAAATGGACAACAATTTATTACAAATGTTTATTTTGTTCCATGTGTGAAAAGTAAAATTTTGAGCTTGGGACAACTCTTGGAAAAAGACTATGAAATTCATATGAAAAATCGTAGTCTTTTACTAAGAGATGACAAGAAGAATTTGATAGCCAAAGTTCCGATGACAAGCAATAGAATGTTTTTATTAAATATTTAAATGGATGTGGCTAAATGTCTCAAGACTTGCTTGAAAGATTCATCTTGGCTTTGGCATTTGAGATTTGGGCATGAAAATTTTGGCGGATTAAAATTGTTGGCACAAAAGAGAATGGTGAATGGCTTGCCTTCTATCAATCAACCGGACCAACTTTGCGAAGGATGTCTTGTCGGCAAACAATTCCGGAAAAGCTTTCCAAAAGAATCTACTACAAAAGCAAATGAGCCACTTCAACTTGTTCATGTGGATGTTTGCGGTCCAAATAAGCCATGTTCATTCAGTAAAAATCGTTACTTCCTTCTTTTCATTGATGATTTTAGTCAAAAGACTTGGGTCTATTTTTTAAAGGAAAAATCTCAAGTGTTTGAGGTTTTCAAAAAATTCAAAGCCTTTGTGGAAAAACAAAGTGGCTATTGTATTAAATCCTTGAGATCCAATAGAGGAGGTGAATTCACATCTAATGAATTTAAAGAATTTTGTGAAGAAAATGGAATTCGTCGCCCTTTAACGGTTCCGAAATTGTTTTGGGTAGAAGCTGTTGATTGTGCCGTATATCTATCAAATCGTTGTCCTACAAGAAGCCTATGGAACAAAACACCACAAGAAGCATGGAGCAGAAGAAAGCCAAGTGTTTCTCATTTGCGAGTTTTTGGAAGCATTGGATATACACATGTACCGGATCAAGAGAGGTCCAAGCTTGATGATAAAAGCAAAAGGTACATTTTCATTGGCTATGACTCAAGTTCTAAAGGCTACAAGCTTTACAATCCAAATTCCGGAAAAGTTGTAATTAGTAGAGATGTGGAGTTTGGTGAAGACTTTTGGGATTGGAGCATTCAAGAGAAAGAAAATATGATTTCTTTCCTTTTCTTGGAGAAGAAGAGTCAAAAAATGAAGAGCCCACTACACCTTCTCCATCTCCAACAAGTCTTAGTACACCATTGTCGTCATCTTCAAGTGGAAGTTCTAGTGAAAAGCCACCACACATGAGAAGTCTTCAAGAACTCTATGAGGTAACAGAAAATTTAAATGATGATCTAAATCTATTTTGTCATTTTGCGGATTGTGAGCCAATAGGTTTTGAAGAAGTGGTAAAAGATAAAAAAAAATTGAGAAATGCCATGGATGAGGAAATCAAAGCAACTGAAAAAGAACACATGGGAGTTGGCGAATATTCCAAAAGAACAAAAACCCATTGGAGTGAAATGGGTGGTCAAGGCAAAGAAGAATGAATAAGGAGAAAGAGTGGATCCAACAATCTTCAAGAGTTTAGTTGGAAGTTTGAGATACTTGACAAGACCGGATATTCTCCTTGGAGTTGAGCTTATTAGTTGTTATATAGAGTCACCTACCTCATTTTAAGGTGGCTAAAAGAATTCTTCGTTATTTCAAGGAGGCTAAAAGAAATTAAGTTTAAAAGGGGGTGTTGAATAATAAACTTAATTTTAACATTTAGTTGAGTCTTTTCATTTCATATTCTCATATGTTACTAAGTGAATTGAAGAGGTTGTGTCTTTTAGTTTTTCAAGAGTTATTTTACATAGGGGTTACATGGGAGTTATATGACATGTAAATGAATGAAGTAATTGTGAAGAAGTTAGAATGGTCATTTGTATCCTATAAATACTCATGTAAGCAAGTTATTTTATTAAGTTGAATAAAGTTGAATAGTCCTTTTCATATTTTGTGTTATTTCTTAGTGAGTGTTATTGCCAATTTTCAACAGTTTTGATACTTGAGAGTTATCTTAGATTCTTATTTCTGCAAGCTCATGCTTGCTGAATGCATTATGTGCATGCGCACATGCTTCTATAACTATAATAGTCTATTTTCTAACAGCCAGTAGATGTTGGGGCTAAATTCGCTGAACCATGCCTCTCGGATGTCTTTGTACTTTAGAAATACAGAGTATGAACTTAATGTTTGTTGATGTATTTTTTTTTTCTTAAATCATCTGATGTGGTGAAAAATGGTTTCATGAAGACTCTCCTTAAAAAAGAAAGATGGTTTCACAAATACTGTTGAAAATATTACAGTCATTAGTTCTCAGTCCTGACCCTTAATGATCTTTCTTCATAAATTTTGATTCTCAGGGTTCCCCATCTATACCTAAAAGACTTTCTATGGTCTATTAGAAAATGGAGTCTTTCGGTTTGTTTCTACTCTGCATTTTCCATAATCAGAAAGAGAGCATTAGAGTAATGTGCAAACCATCAGCAATGGCTGCAAATGAATGTTAGTGAGGAATGTGTTCTTTTATTGAGATTGATTTATTAATTATCTAAAAAAAAAGTTAGGAATGTGAAACTATGGTTTCACAGGTCAACCATTTTATAAATGAAAATTTGACGCCATTGCTATTCTGCCGTTGTGCTACAAATTCCTTGTCTTTTTGCAAGAGGCTATATTGATGTTCACCGTGGTAATCCTATTAAGACATACGAACATATTGTTAAGCAATTTGTTTGGGAAGTCAGATCATGGACAAAAGAAAATTTGGCTTGACTAGGGAAAGTGTGATCTTTGTTACAATAGGAATCCACCTGCAACTCTTCTCGTATAGCTTAGGAATGACAGTTTGTATTTTTTGTTGCTCTGTTTTAGGCACTTAGGAATGACAGTTTGATTTATTTTTTGGGTTTTTCTATTTTAGGACCTGGTTGCTCTTTTAGTTGGTTCTGGTAGCTTGTGTTTATCGGTTATTGTTGTAGTTTCTGCAGAAATGTAGTTTGATGTTTATGGAGTTGCTGTTGTAGCACTGTGGTCCCCTTTTTACAAAATCTTATTCCATTCAAGTTACAAAATTTGGTTATTCATGAATTGTCACCAAACAATGAATAGACATTGTCATTTCATTCTAACTTATTATATTTTTGGTAATATTCATTCATATTCCTAAGTAATCATCCTCCCGGTGTTACTACATGTAACCTACAATAACTGGCGGAGCCACATTATGGCCAGCAATGGCCATGGCCACCACAACATGTTTAAAAAACAAAAAAAAAATTGTAAAAAGATTTTGTATTAGTTAGAAGCAAAGCAGGAACGTGTTGGAAGAAAAAAAAAACTAGGGCCCCCACACTAAAAGACTCACAAAAGTCCACACTTAAAAAAAAAAAACCTATGCTCATTACGGTGCAACCGTGCAGGTAGAGACTGTTGGGATTTTTTTCTTAATAAAAAATGCTATTGCAAAAAGAATAGGAGGCGCATCAATTAACACTGATGTCGCAACTCAGTTGCTCAGCAAGTTAGCAAGCAATAGTGAAAGCACTTATAAGAACTAGAATACCTTTGCCTTTTTAAATTCTATCTTATATAGTTTTTTTTTCATGTGTTTTTTCTTTCTATTGATTTTTTCAAGTTTTGTTTGTTTTTAGTGGCACGGCACACTGTCCAACTTATCTAGTTGTTTTAATATATAACTTTTTCTTTTATTGAATTTTGACTTCCATAATAGAAAAGAAAAAAAAAAACAGAAAAATGAATTTGCAGCATTAGATTGAATATATATTTTTTTAATAATATGAATAGGTGTTCACTTCTTCTATTTTTTGTATTATAAGATAATTTTTTAATTATTGTTGTTTCTTCAATTTTTTTTTGCTTTAAAATTATTTTGAGTTACTAATGTGTTGCATCATAAATTAGCTAATTTGGCTGTTTTGAATATATTCTTGATAAAAAAAAAAATGAAAAATTTAAATAAGGTTGGAGATCTAATTGTTGTCTCTACAATGGTTGCTCGTTAATTTTTATTTAAAATTATGTTTACATATTTTTGGTTGAGCCCCTACAATAATAATTATCTCGCTCTGCCACTTGATAATTGTATATATATGTGGAAAAACTTGCCCTACTAATACTTCTTTGTTTCCAAAAAAAAAAAAAAAAAATTGAAGGTAAAGGAAAGATAAAGATAAAAGATAGTAAGATTTGAGCCGTTTAATTTCAAAATACTTCGCTTACGAATAAGGGATATTTTATAAGGATATATATATATATATATATATATATATATATAAAGATTCATATCCTTATAAAATAATAAAATATATCATTCAACATGATAACCACCAATTTGCAAAAGGACAGCATCTGTATATAAATGACCATTTATTTATTCATTTTATTATTACTTTTTTTTAACAACTTGTACTGCAATAGGAGTTGTAGTTTTTCCTTAAACGACGGATTTGTTTTTGTTGTTTTAAAAAAGTCACTTATATTCATTAACATTCCTCCTTTCATTTCCTCTCTTCAGCTTTGTTTGTGAGTGCCGCAGGATGTCAAAGTGGCTCCCGAACGAGGTTGTCGTCGACATCCTCTCACGGCTGCCGGTGAAGTCGCTGGTGCGCCACCCTCCTCAATCGCTCTCTTTCCAATTCCCAACACCCACCCACCCTGCCCTTTGGTCAGCCATTCCGACAAGAAACCCAATTATTCCGACGTCGACACACACACCCTCCTTGTGTATTGCGATCAAGACGATGTAGAATAGAAGGGTGATTTGTTTTGTGATCCTTTGATTTCATATAACTTCTTTATGCCTGAATGAAACATTGCCGCCCTATTGCAATTGAAAATCATTTCGTGCATTTTTGCAAAGGCAGAAAAACTAATATCCAGGGTGTGCTTTGTCTATTTACTTTGCAGAATGTGTTAGTCAACCAACTTCAAAGGGAAAATATCCCATTGAAGCATACCACCATATTACAACAACTTCTTAAAGGGAAAATTACAGAACAAAATGTATTCTAGCCTTTTATAACTGAATACAAACTTCAACATTTTTTTTGCCCAATTTCATTAATTTGAACCCTTTTATAATGCAATACAGCCTAAAAAAGAGAAATCATTAACTTAACTTTATTTTTTAATAACAATTCTTCTCATTCATTCATTTCATAAGAAAGAGAGTAAGTTACTCTAACAAAACAATGTTCTAAATACGATGAGAAATTTCTTCTGACTAAACTTGATTTATGCTTTGTTTAGCAACTTTTTTTACTAGATCCCATATCACGAGATATACAAGTTAAGAAAAGAAGACGGAATTAGACCCAATTATATTTAACTACATGAGGAACAACTTCATTTCTAACTCTTTGAATATTACTGTCCTAATTAGTTTCTAACTGTAACATATTCCGGCAAATTACTTGTTTAAAGTAATGACATCAAACTTGTGCCATTTTTTGTTCAAGTTTATTAGAATAAAAATATATATGGAAAGGAAACACTTGATAATCAAAAAAATAAATTTCATGATGAAAGTGTCAAATATGAAGACAAGAAATAAAAGAAAATATAATAAAAGTAGAAAGGCATGGATGAGACAAAACTCATTGCACCAATTTTTCATTCTGCAGGTTCAGAAGCTCACGCGCTCTGCTGTTTCTCTTCTTTGTTTTGTACAAGAGAGAGGAGATGGTGGGGAGAAGGTGAGGAGAATGAAAAAGAGCATTTCTCTGGGTTGTTGACCCTTCCACGTTTCACCTGCTGCCTTTGACGCGATGGGCATTTTCTGCAGGGCTTGTCTTCTTTCTTCTAGCTGCCAAAAAAAGAAAGGAAGCCATTAAAGCCCAATAGTTGCCCTTTCATTTCCTCTCTTCCTGGTTTTAAAAGGTCATTCGCTTCACCAAACTTTACTTTTATCAACATTTTCGCTTTTCATTTCCTCTCTTCAGCTCTCTCTTCCATTGCCAGGCGATGTCGGACTGTCTCCCACAAGAGGTTGTCACCGACATCCTCTCACGACTGCCAGTGAAGTCGCTCATGAGATTCAGGTGCGTTTCAAAGGCATGGTGCTCTTTAATCTCCACCCCCAACTTCATCTCCACCCACCTCAATCGCTCTCTTTCGAACTTCCAACACCAGACTTGCCTTTTCGTCTGCCATTCCGACGAAATCTACGAAAACCTCCTACACACCCTCCTGCTGTATCCATCAGATCAAGAAATAGAACAAAAAAGGGATTTCTTTGCATGCCCATCTGATTCCATACAATTGCGTGGTATACACCCGAGCCAAAGAAACAAGTATTTCTTTGACTTAGTTGGTTCATCTAACGGCCTACTTTGTCTTGCCCATAAAAGTTCAAGCTTATGTGTTCTCTAGAACCCATCCATTCAAAAAGCCATATCCCTTCTCCGGTCTAATCTTGGATTCGAAAGTTCGTTAAACCAATATGTTGGCTTTGGGTATGAGCCCACGACGGATGATTACAAATTTGTGAGGCTTGTGTGTCCAGACACTGATTAATCTTGTTTAAACAGAATCAAACCTGTTCCACCTTTGGTTGATACTTATACGTTGGCTGAGATTTATACGCATCGAACCGGCACATGGCGCTCTATTACGGCCCCCGCTCGTCCCTACGTCGTCAAGATGCGGTGCTCATCGGTTTTTGTGAGTGGGGCACTCCACTGGGCCGCACACACTCCACGGCGCCAGGGCGGTTTTCGCAATGTTATCCTGTGCTTTAATATGAAAGATGAGACATTTGGTGAAGTGGGTATGCCTAAGAGTTTACAAGGGCTGGAAGGCTTGTACGTTTCTCTGTTACTACTTGATGGGTTGCTTGCTCTTATCCCTCATAATGTATATTATGGCTACGATAATGCGTCTCACGGTGTGTGGGTGATGAAAGAGTATGGAGTGGTGGAATCTTGGACTAATCTGTTTGATGTTCAAATTGCGATATTTCACAAGACGTTAGGCTTTACAAAGAGTGGTGAACTTCTTGTTATCAAGGCTGAAAGGTTGTTTTCTTTGGGACCAAGTAACCGAGGATATTTGGAGAATCCTCCCATTTGTGGCCTAAAGCATATTTATTTGAATACTTATGTGGAGAGCCTTGTTCTACTGAATGTAGCTGACCAAGTTCCGGGGAGACAGGAGAATTCGTCTGGTGGTAGTTAGCTCGCAAAGAAAAGCAGGTAAAGGTGAGTTACTTGATGCTAGTTCCACATTGTACTTGTTACGATTACCGAATTTGTGTGGTTAATATAGGTTTATGAATAATATTAAAATTTCCTATTTCAATATGAAGTTATTTCATCAAACAAATGCTGTTTTTATATGGATAATATTAAAATTTCCGATTTCTGAATTAGGGGTTGCTCCGATATCTCTATTCCGAAACTACTTCGTTTTAAGGAATTGGTCTGTGCCTTCCTGCTCGGTTTTGTTTTTCCGATAAACAGAGTTTTTTTCTGGAACAGTCGTTTTAAGGAATAGGTAAATTGTTTGCTGTTGTTTTTGTAGATTGTGATTTGATTTAGGTGATTTCCCCTGTTTTGGTTTATCTTTGTGGATTTTTGGTATGTAATATTATTGTCTATGATATCAGCTTTTTGAATTATGATCATGTTAATTTATATGGTGTTCTTATTTACTATTTATCTCGTATTTGGTAGCTGAGAATACCGAGGTAGGGAATATAGATTGTGTTTTAAGTTGATTTTGGTTTTTGGGTAAAGTGCAACTCAGCTAATTAATGGTTGTTTGAGGCAGTTCAGTAATGTTGTTTTTATGAGCTAAAAGCTTAGGCCTTTGTGTTTTTGGGTTATGTTTTGTTGTTAGCAGACAGAGATTCAATATTTTTTTTTTGTTTATACTTGCTGGTGAGACTGTTTGAAAAGAGAAGCGGTGAGACTGGTTTATGGTTTGTGTGTTCTCCTTGGATTTGTGTCAAAAACCTGTTAAATCCAATGTATTCAATATATGTGTTGTTGTTTGTTTCTTTCCATTGTGTTTCTAATTCTGATTACTTTTAATTACTTGGAATTTGATTCTTGTTTTAACCAATATGCAATTTTTTAATTCCCTAATGATTCCTCACTGTTGCCATCAAATATCTTGAGAAAAAAAAATGAAAAGTCGATATCAAGTCTTGGTCTATATTTAAAGACTTTCTATGGTGTATTAGAAAATGGAGTCTTTCGGTTTGTTTCTACTCTGCATTTTCTAAATCAGAAAGAGAGCATTAGAGTGTCACCATTAAAGTATCTATTAACTCCAGTTGCCTGTTCCTCCTTTATTAGGTAATTGTAATGTGCAAACTTGAAAATTGTATTTTTTCATCAGCAATGGCTGCAAATGGATGTTAGTGAGGAATGTGTTCTTTTATTGAGATTGGTTTATTAATTATCTAAAAAAAAGTTAGGAATGTGAAACTATGGCTTCACAGTCAACCATTTTATAAATGAAGATTTGATGCCATTGTTATTCTGCCTTTGTGCTACAAGTTCCTTGTCTTTTTGCAAGAGGCTATACTGATGTTCAGCTTGGTAATCCTATTAAGACATAGGAACGTTTTGTTAAAGCAATTTGTTTGGGAAGTCAGATCATGGACAAAAGAAAATTTGGCTTGACTAGGGAAAGTGTGATCTTTGTTGCAGTAGGAATGCGCCTACTACTCTTCTTGTATAGCTTAGGAATGACAGTTTGTATTTTTTGGTGTTTTCTGTTGCTCTGTTTTAGGCGCTTAGGAATGGCAGTTTGATGTATTTTTTGGTTTTTTCTGTTTTAGGAGCTGGTTGCTCTTTTAGTTGGTTCTGGTAGCTGGTGTTTATCGGCTATTGTTGTAGTTTCTGCAGAAATGTAGTTTGATGTTTGTGGAGTTGCTGTTGTAGCAATTGTGGTCCAGTTTTTACCGGAGAGTTGATTGTAATGTTTTTGTTTGGTCATAAAAGTTGATCTTATTCACCATAAAAAGGAAAAAAAAAAATTCCATTTGCAATTTGCAAAAAATTCCAATGTTTCTTTTGGGAAGTTAGAGCACTTATAAACTTTGGTTTGCTAGGTGCGTTGAGGTCGTGTAGTCGTACATTATGGGATGGTTAGGTTTTCTTAGATATTGGATTGTGATGGTAAAACATATGATAATTTAATTTATCTTTCATTAAAAGTGGACCTTGGTGTGTATGATATGTCTGGGATCAAAGCTTGATATGATGCCTTCATTGTTGGTTGATGAATGAGCCATTTCATTGGAGTTAATAAAGCCTCATATAATACTTGAGAGTGGTGATGTTTGCGTTAGTGGCAAGCATCTCTATTGATTCAAATTGTTATGATGTGCCTTGAATTCACTGCTTGGTTGATAAGTTTTTCACTATACACGTTGTCACAAATTCTGCTGCTCAAATCAATCATATTAGGGATACTAGAGTATTTTTAGGAGTTTCACATTTTTCTGTAGATATAAATTATAAATCTGAATCAAAAGTTTTAACGTGTTTGTTTCCTGTCTATTACTTTCATTTGCTTGCATTAGTTTTTGTCTACTTTACAGAAATGAATTGAAGGAAAAAGATTTCTTCCACACATCTTTGTCAACCAGGCCTGTCGCTTAGAGTGAGGAGGGTTGAATTAATGGTTTTACACCACCTTGGATCGATGGAGTTGTTTGATCACATAATCGAGACCCCAAACTCAATATAAAGTACAAGGAAGAAATATCTATTTTGTTTGCTTGGATTGCTTCTGTTGTTTATGTTTTCTTTGTCGCTTTACTTTCTTGGAATATATGAAAGAGTAAAAAGGGTACTAGAAGGAAGAATTCTCAAAGGTTTTCAGTGTTGGCTTTCTTTGCACTTTCAATGTGAGGGTAAAAAAGAGAGTATCTAATGCTCTAAGTTGTCTGCTCTGATGGTAGTTCAGTTTATTCCTCCTTTATGAGATGATTGTAACATGCAACTGTGAAAAAATACCAGAAATCAGAACATATTTTTCCAATTGCAAAAGCCGCGACCCTGTTGTCAGTGAACTTTGAAAGGATCCAAAGTCTAATTCTCCCATTTCAACATAGTAAGTGTTAGTTGCTTTTCATCTTTTATTGAGTGATTGGAGCATGCAAATGTAAGAACATCTTTTATTGAGTGATCTTGTTGTTAGTGAACTTTGAAAATTGTGGATGTATCTTTAAAGTAACCCAATTTGAGTTTATCAGGTTCTCAGGTAGTAACTGCAGAGATCGTAGTCTTTTGTTCTTCTTTTTCTTTTTAGGAAATACAGAAATCTGATGGGATATCTATCTTTTCAGGCACAGTTGCAGACAACATACGATATGGAGTGCAATTGAGAGGGAAGATGCTAAGTGATGAGGAGATTTACAAGTTGCCAAGTCTTGGACTTTTTTTGTTAAGTGTTGTCTTAGACTTTTCTTGGTAGGGTTTATACGCATGTACATATATGGGGGTGAAAATTATTGAACTGATAGCTGGTAAATGGTACTGCTTTGATGAGTTACTGTTCTTTCTCATCATCTTCCAATATTAGCTAGTTGGAGAGTAGCTGTTTTACCAGCATATATAGCTAATGATGAAAGTTTTCTGATTCATCGCTTGACAATCTTTGTAGTTTCTGAAATATTCGTCTCCATGGCTGGAAATTTAGTTGGAAGTTCGGGTCTTCTAGCTGGTCCCTCTCTTGGTGTAGATAACTGTTCCTTAGTCATCTAGCTAATGATGGAAGTTTTCTGATTCATCCCTTAACAATCTTTGTAGTTTCTGAAATATTCATCTCGGTTCTTCTAGCTGGTCCCTCTGTTGGTGTAGATATATTGTTCCTTGAAAAATGCTAGGTTTACAAGCAAATTTTACAAAAAAAAAAAAAAAAACTTTTACAACATGATGTGGCACAGTATAATTGAGTTCCTCAAAAGTTGAATATATCTTCTTTCCAATCATGTTATGCCATATAATGTTGTAAAAGTTTTTTCGTAAATTTTGTTTGTAGGTCCATTGTTCCTTAGTCATATTAAATCATTTGTTGGAGAGCCATAAAGCCTTTATTCTTTAATTTTTGCTTGTAATATCTCTATACGTCAAGCTATAAACGTTGTTATCCCTCCCCCGTCATCGGTTACCATCCGCCTCCATCTCTAGCGCCCCTTTGTCATCACCGATCACCCCAAGGGAGTGTGATCTGCCACCCATGGGGAGTTGACATGTAAGGCTCCCAAAATTAATTTACTAAATGTTAAATTGAAGTGTTCCTTGTAGCGTTGTCAAATGCTTGAACTACTAATTTACTTGAAGTGCCACTTGTATTAATAAATATAAATTAAAAAAAAAAGGTTAAATGCAAAGTTAGTACTTAGGGCCAAAATCAAACAGACATTTCGGTTTCAAAAAGTGTCACAAATGATACCTGTCATTAACTAAAAAACCCACTTTATACATCTGTCAAGGTTTCGTCCATTTTTTTGACAGAAATATACGTCACCTCACTTAAAATCATAACACATGTCATTTGTGCCACATATTATTGTCAAATCAAAATATCCTATGAGATGGCCCTGTATCACATATTAAATCAATGTTTTTTTTGTGACACATGAGAAAAAATAATAATAATAAATTAACAAAACTAAATTTTACACAAACTGAAGCAAAAAACAAGATTAAACCACCCAAATCGATTGATAATATGAAGTGAAAAGTTTTTTTACCTTGGTATCTTTTTCTTTCACCACAGTATAAAACCGGAGCCTTCAAAATACATTAACAATTGAAATACACTACTCTCTCTTGAATACAACAGTACACAAGAAATACACATAAATTTGCCTTTCTAAGACTTCGCACAACGACTCAAATCCTAACAAATGATTTTAATTTGCACTCTCAAGGAACTAACATGCTAGTCTATAGAACAAATGTTTTACAAGTAGAAAGAAAATTAATATATAAGTCAACGATTTAGTAAGTAAATCACCAACAAAACTTAACTCATGCAATAAATCCAGTTTAGTACTTTAGTTGGAAATAACGTAGGAAGATGAACGTTTAAAAAAAAAAAAAATCGAGGGTAGTTATCAAATATCATTAATATTTAGGGCTGTGATTTAAGCACACCGTGAAGGAAAATTTTTTTAAAAATATTTTAATGCAAAAAAATAAAAAATAAAAAATAAAATAAAATTGCACTGGCGTGCTGAGCACGCCGCGTGTTTTTTTCATTCACCCTAAACATGAGGTTTTGGGCAAATTATACTTAATGACAAGAATAACAGTAATTATGTTGGTGTGGAAAACAATACATTTAGAAGGCAGTTGATCAACACATAATTAGGAGAAAACAATTTGTAGTTGTAAGATAGAAAATCATACTGATGAAGTGTATAATATAATATTTATGATTATACCTATTTGTACCCATAAACCTCTTACAATGAGGTTCGCACATTCCGTAGGACTTCAGGTACAACACCGGTGCCCCGATGAGGTATAATAACCAGCCACCACTAGTTGTCCGACGGGATCTAACTCCGGGTGATCTACACAACTAGCGATGCCGCAAGGCATAACCGCCATTCGTCGATGATTGTGCCGGTCAGTTTTGCCATCAGATTTAGAGTAGAAAACATTAAAAATAGGGTGAAGTAAAATAGCACGCCAGCAAAAAAAATTTTTTTTTGCATTAAAATATTAAAAAAAAAAAATTTTCTACACGCCGTGTGTTCTGAATCACGACTCTTAAAAATAACATGGGTCATAGGGTCAAATCCATACACTAATGCGCACGTACCCCAATGTTGCGTCAAAATGATTACAAACCCAAGTACAACCTATTAGAAAGAAATAAAATTCTTGGTGAAATAGATGTCAATCTTCAGGGAATGATACACTAAAATAAAATTTCTATTATTATGCAGAAAAATAAAAAATGACTTGGATGTTGTTTTACATATTTAAGCTATTATTACTCAAACTCTTCTTTTTTTTTTCAATGGTAGTATTCCACGTAATAGTATAATTTTCAGTTATGAAAACATAATTTATTTCATGGGTAATACAATAAATAACAACGCATACTTAAATTAGCCTTTTTAAAATATTAAAGCTCACGACAAGCACGTCAAATACGTATACACACAATTTATAGGTAAATCCGTTTGGCGTTCTTATGGGTGATTACTTACCTGTATGTTAAAATCCAAATTCTCTTTCCAAAAGGTCAAAACTCATTGTTCTGCAAATCCATCCTCTAATATTACCCACTCTCCTAAAACACAAACCTTAATTACACTTTAAAACCCTAAAACCTGATTTAGTAGTGATAATTACTAGCAATGGCTGACTGATCACTCGATTCCCATAATCAATTTTGGGCCATTTTCATGTCCCAATTCTCAACTTTACCAAAATTCACTCGTGCTAGAGCTTAAGGTCCTAAAGCTTAAGCTCACAAATTTTCTCAATTTTCATGCCACCACTTAGCTTCTCATTATTCTCACAATTAGCTTCTTTTATTTATTGCTTTTCATGCGTCATATCATTTGTTTTCTCTCGGACCAAGTAGCCAAGGAGATGTGGATCTTCCCATTTATTCGAAGAGAATATTTATTTGGATACTTATGTAGAGAGCCTTGTTCTACTGAATGTAGCTAACACCGTGATAGTTAGCTCACAAAGAAAAGCAGGTACTTGATGCTTAATATCGGATTATGAATCATATTACAATTTCCTATTTCAATATCAAGTTATTTCATATTTCTATTTTAATATTTGTTTTGGAAATAAATAACCTTTCTTTTTTTTTTTTAGAATTCTTTGAATAATGTAACTTTGAGTTTGCTCTTCTGGTTGGTTCTTTTCCCATTTTGGTTAATGCCCATCTGCTCAAAAGTGTTCTGAATCAATCCTGTTATGGTTTCAGTCATGGGTTCTCGTTAATCTTTGCTGCATAGATAGTTGTGTTCGTCTTTCTGTTCATGCCCATTTGCTTCAAATTGTTATGAACCATCCCAAATTATTATTGGAAAAGGAAAGGCAGAAAAAGTAATTGGAGTATATGGAAGAAAAATCAGGTTATAAAAGTAAACAAGTTGGTATTGATTGGACTTTGAGCCTTTGCAAATATTTCTCTCATATTTTTTTTACAAATTCAATAGATCAACCATTATAATTGTAGAATCTACCATTGACTTACGTGTGATCTACATAAATTTACAAATCTAATAATTAATTTATAAAATGAGATTACAAAAATATTAACATCAACCATTTTTAATTATGATATAAGATTTTAACTTAAAAGTCAATTTTTTTTTTCGTCAGAATTATCACTATTTTTCAAGAAATGTTAACTAACACGTTTTTATGCAAAATACTACTCAAAAAATGTAAACTTCCCAAAAGTTTGTTAAAGAAAGTTATAATGGCTAGAATGGCTGACTACATATCATCCACACTACTTTACATCGTAGATGCTTGAATGTCACAAATAGATTCTTCAAAAAATGGGGTTAAATATTTTTTTTAGTATGGAAGGGATTGCTCAGCCATAGCGCTGTAAACGAATCCAGCCAAGCTGGGTATTAGAAATCCAGGATCGACTCGTTTTAGAAGGCAAATAAACGAGCCGAGCTCGAGCTTGAGCCGAGCTGGAAAACCCTTGGTCGAACTCGGCTCTTGGAGAAGGTTGACACGCTCTGGATCGCCAAAGGGCAATTTCGAGCCGAGTCGAGCCCTCGATTGGCTCGACTCGGCTTGAGCTTGAGTTAGGAAAAAAAAAATTTATTTAGTGATTTCAAGTGTTGACAAACCATGCGAGCCTTAAACGAGTAGCTCGGCCCAATTAAGGCTCGTTAAGAAATCAGGTATTGATAAAAAAACAAAAAAATCATACAATTGGTAAGGACTTCACTAAATCAAGTAAGACTCAACAATGATAAAATTCACTAAATCAGGTAATATAAAATTACATAAAGGACAATTATCTTGGGGCCATGATTCATGGGAAAACCTAAAACAAAGTAATTTACAATTGCAGAAATTAGAAACACCTAAAATTACATGCTTACAGGACAAGTATATCAGGGCCTTAGAACATTATTAGCAGCTACCCTAAAGCTGCTTCCCTTTCCTACACATATGAAAAATCTCAAAAAAATCACAAAAACTCACTTACAACAGTTTTCCTATATCTTCCTTATAATCAGAAAATGACATTCTCTCCTCTCACACTTTCCTATGCAAAATAAAAGAATATAAAAACAAAACAAAAGTAAAACAAATAATATTTTAATGCTATAGGAAACTATAAAGGGAAGCTATTGTGTAGTGTATTTGAATAGAGAAGCAAAAAGTAGTTTGGATCCTTAAACTTAGGAAAAATAATCAGGTAGCTGCTGGGAATACTCTAAACAAATTACAAGCAACTTCAACTTGAAGAACAAAATTAATTTACAAACAGAAGAATTACAAATCAAATTGAAGAATTACAACTGACTGAAATGAGTCAAATGACCAAAAGGCAAAATTACTCTAAAGAGACCGCAGTCTTCAACCTAGCCGCCGACTACCCACACCACACTTCATTCAATGAAAAAAGAAAGTTGTTAAATATTTTTAACTCCCTTGCAAAATGTCAAGGGAGCTTTATCACTTAAGATTGAGTAATCAACAAGTATTCAAAAAACATATCAGCAAACGCACATAAAATTAAACATTGCAAAATGTCAAGGATATGGGTTCCACTTGCCAGTAAACACTAGTTTTAGTTGGACTTAAGTTGCGCAAATTAGTGAGACCATCATTTTCCTTAAAAATAACATGGGTCATATGGTCAAATTTGTATACTAACGTGAACGTACCCTAATGTTGCGTTCAAAAAGTGGCAAACCCAAGTGCAACTTCTCGCAATTAATAAATTTTTTGGTGAAACCGAGGTCGATTTTCAGAGAATGATAAACACTAAAATACAATCTTTATTATTGTGTAGATAAATAAATAAATAAATGACTTGGATAAAAAAAAAAAAAAAAAAAAAAAAAAGAAAAAAGAAAAGGTAGAGCAACGGAATGACACTTAAATTCCATACCTAAACCAAAATAATTAAAATTGAGTTAAGAGAGAAAAAAAAGTTGATGCAAAAACATTACAAGAGCCCATATCACTCCTAAACGGAAGATAGAACAATTAACACTAACTAAAAAAATAAAGTTAATTGAGCATGAGTTTGATCAAAACCTTGACTCCAATAATATGTTACAAGAAAAATTAAGTATTAAATAAATTTTTGAATCATAACAAATCAAAAAAAAGTAAGTACTTGATATACTCAAAAAATTATAACAATAAAAAAAAAACTAATGAAAGTGAAATATTTTTTGAATTAAAAATTATTCTAAACATTTTATTATTAATCTATGAAAAACATATAATAAAAATACTAAATTTCACCCAAGCTCTAAGTAATTATGAAAATAAATTTGACGATGAAAGTGTCAAATATTAAAACAAGAAATAAAATAAAAAATAGAAGGCATGGATGAGACAAAGGTGTGGAACCGCTCCACTTTCGGCGTTCTGTCCTCGACCTTGAAAGCAACATCTTCAGTGAATGTGGTGACTATGTATATAAGATAAGAGAGAACTCGACCTCCTCCCCGGTTCAAAAATGGGTTTTTCTTGCTCAGGTGCCCCCTATCTCTAAACTAGATAATTGAAAGCAGGCTTTAGTTTGAAGGAAGACAAGGAACCCTACTAACTGGGTTTGGTCCGAGAATGAATGAAAAAGATTGGCTCTCGATATGGCTAGGCAGTCAATCAATATAGATTGATCCGAAATTTGATTCAAATCTAACATAACACCTGTGGGTAGATAATAAATGTATTGAATCGATTTTTTTTAATGAATAGATCCGATCGCAACTTCAAAAATGGAATGCAAAGGGATCAAATAAGAAATGATACTATGAAATATAGAACTATAATGAAATATATCCTCTTTCACGTCATGGGCATTTTCTGCAGGGCTTGTCTTCTTTCTTCTTGCTGCAAGAACAGGGAAGCCATTAAAGCCTTCAAGTTTCTTTGGTCAGTAGGCAAATTAAGGCCTTCTCCTTGCTAAACATTCTATCAACTTATGCAAAAAGTAATTTTTTAAGATCAAGTTTAGTGATTAAACAGAATTTTACAATTAAATATTGCAGGCAAACGCAATGCCGTTGATTGTAAAATCAAATTTTCAGCACAAAAAAAAAAAAAATCAAAATTCAAATAAAAGAAAATAAAAGGGCCTGCTGGAAAAACAACTAGTTTTGCATATCAGTAGGCAGTAGGGATATCATGGCATTATCCCTAGCCTCTTAAACGCCCGTCACGTCACGTCTGCCTCTTTGAATCAGAAACTTTTCTCCTTGCGCGTTGCTTTGATTGACGGTCAACGTTCAAACAAAAACTTGCTGAGCACTGATAAGCAAAATTTTTTTTTTTTTTTTAAAAAAATTTTGCACGCGGCGTGCATGCTTTTGTTTTACCCAAACTTTGCTGGATATATCGTCTCTGCACTCTGCACAGTGAGACAACAATGGCCGGGAGTCCTCCATTTGGTCGCATGAAACAAACAACGACCCCACCTGCTGCATTTCTCTCTAAACAAGCAAGCGGTCTCCTCCTTTTTCGCTCATCGTCTTTTGTAGGAAAAAAGAAACAGACAATGTCAGACTGTCTCCCGAAGGAGGTTATCACCGACATCCTCTCACGATTGCCTGTGAAGTCGCTCATGAGATTCAGATGCGTTTCAAAGGCATGGTGCTCTCTAATCTCCACCCCCAACTTTATCTCCACCCATCTCAATCGCTCTCTTTCCAACTCCCCACACCAGCCCTACCTCTTCGTCTGCCATTGCTGGACTTTGCACACCGTCCTGCTTTATCCATCCGATCCAGAAATAGAACAGAAGGATGATTTCTTTGCAAACCCATCAGATCGCATAGAATTGCGTGATCCATCTAACAATGAATATTCCTTGCACTTAGTTGGCTCATCTAACGGCCTACTTTGTCTTGCCACTCTGAATTTCGATGACGAAGTTGGCTTATGTGTTCTCTGGAACCCATCCATTCAAAAAGCCATCTACCTTCCCAAGCCTAATCTTGGATTTGACCGTTCGTTAAACAAATCATTTGGCTTTGGGTATGAGCCCACGACTGATGATTACAAATTGGTGAGGCTTGTGTATCCAGATACTGATTATATTGGTTTCAAAACTGGTCCACCTCTGGTTGAGATTTATACGCTTCGAACCGGCATATGGCGCTCTCTTTCGGCCCCTGGTCCTCCCTACATCACGAACACGTGGTGCTCATCGATTTTCACAGTTCTCCTGAGTGGGGCAGTCCACTGGCCCGCACACACTCCACGGCGTCGGGGCGTCTTTCGCAATGTGATTGTGTCATTTAATATGAAGGAAGAGGCCTTTGGTGAAGTGGGTATGCCTAAAAGTTTACAAGAGCTGGAAGACTTGAACGTTACTCTGGCGCTACGTGATGGGTTGCTTGCACTTGTCCCTTGTAACGAATTTGGCAACAAGGCGTCTCATTCCGTGTGGGTGATGAAAGAGTACGGAGTGGAGGAATCTTGGACTAAGCTGTTTGATGTTCGCATTGGGGGATTTCACAGGTTGATAGGCTTTACAAAGAGTGGTGAAGTGCTAGCGCACAAGGCTGCCTGGTTGTTTTCTTTTGGACCAAGTAGCGGAGGATATGTGAAGGATTTTCCCATTCATCACCTAGAACATATTTATTTGGATACTTACGTGGAGAGCCTTGTTCTACTGAATGTAGCCGACCGAATTCCAAGGCGACTGGAGAATTCGTCTGAAGAAAGCAGGTGTATATCCTGTCCAGAAGGTATACTATAAACTTTGGCATAAGCAAGAGTAAATAATCTATTGATTCAATTGTTATGATGTGCCTTCTATTCACTGTTTAGTTGATACGTTCTTTACTGTACTCCTACTTACAAATTCTGCAGCTCAATTCAATCATTTTAATTCTAGGGTTACAAACTTACAAGAGTATTTTTAGGAATTTCACATTTTTCTGTAGATATGAATTATAAACCTGAATCAAAAGTTTTAATGTGTATATTTTGTGTGAAGAGTCGTCATCTCCTTTGGCTACAAAAGAAAAGTGAAAGTGTGTACTCCCTATTTTTTAATGTTTGTGAAGGAATTCTCATTAGTTTTTGTCTATTTTGCAGAAGTGAATTGAGGGAAAAGAAGATTTGGTGAAATGGTTTTACACCACCTTGGATGGAGTCGGTCGATGAAGTACAAGGAAGAAATCTCTGTTTTGTTTTCTTGGATTGCTTTTGTTGTTTTAGTTTTCTTTGTTGCTTTACTTTCTTGCAAGATTTGAAAGAGTGAAAAGGGTACTAGAAAAGAAGAATTCTCAAAGGTTTTCAGTGTTGGCTTTTTTTGCACTTTCAATGTGAAGGGTTAAAAAAGAAGGAATCTCATGCTCTAAGTTGTTTGCTCTGATGGTACATCAGTTTATTCCTCCTTTTTGAGATGATTGTATCATGCAACTGTGAAAAAAATACTAGAAATCAGAACATATTTTTCCATTAGAAAAGCAGCGATCCTGTTGTTGGTGAACTTTGAAAAGATCCAAAGTCTAATTCTCCCATTTTAACATAGGCAATTGTTAACATTCAAGTGGTAAAGGCCTTGGTTTTGGAGGTTTGCTCTCTTCAAGGTCTAAGGTTCAACACTTCTTGAGTGCAAATAATTCTTTAGGCTTACACTTCCTAGTGAAAAAGTCAGAGATATATTCAGTTCCGTGCAGATAAACTTTCGAGGGTACAGTGCACGAAACCGAAGTTTACTCTGCAAGGGTGGGTTCGAAGGGTTTTGCCTTATAGAGGTTCCGATATAAAAAAAATAAAACATAGTTAAGTGTTAAAATATCTTGTCCTCTAGTTGATTTTCATCTGTTATTGAGTGATTGGAGAATGAAAGCATCTTTTTCAATTAGCAACAGTTGTGACACTCATAACCGGTGAACTTTGAAAATTGTGGATGTACTCTCGATTTGAGTTTCTCGTAGGAACTGAAGAGATCATATTCTTAGAATTTTCTGAACATGCCTCGTATTGAAAGAGGGAAGCATCCAATGAATATTTGAGATAATGGTAATGATGCTCCATTATGTTTGATTAGAGTTATTCTGGATGGCATCTATGACATTATGGGAGTCACATTCCAAAATGATATTTTCTGTTCTTATTATCCATAGTTTTCTTGTAGCTCTGTAATGCATTTTCTACCTTATTTGATTTCTTTATCATGCCTTAATTTTTATATAACTACCAAACAATGTAATACAATTTCCTACAATTCAATAGAACAAGATGCAACCCCAATTCTTCTCTCACCAACGAACTAACTGTTTAGACGGCATTTAGGGCCCGGGCCGCCGGGGGATAAGCATACTGCCCGCCGCCAATCTATGTACGAGCTGGGACAAGCAGTTCCGATCTTCGAACAAAAGCCTTGACAAGTATTCTTACCTTCTCCAGCATTAAGGAAATAAAAAACGACAACAATAAAAAAGAACACAAGGAAACTACAAAAAAGTAATCCTCCCACCATGAAATTGGTGAAGACCTCGGAAACGTGATGTAAAATGAAAGGATAAAACACAGTGAGAGGATACAAATGGGTCTGGCTAACACAAAATGGCCAAAAGGAAGGAGGTATAATACTGCAGAGATTGCAGCAAAAAAGAATGAAGCAGTAAAAAACGTGAGAAGCTTCAATGAGTTTTCCAGCATGAATAATGTCGTCTCGTTATATGGGGCTGTCGTTTGACTTCTATACTCACGTTGGTCGGAGCTATTCTAGTGGTTCTACGATAGGTGTTGTCTAGCAAAATTCCTTCAGGGGGCTTGAGTACTGTCTGGAACCTGATTGTTATAAGCAGCACAACCACCACCAACAACGCCGCACGCATTTCAGTTGAAATTCGTTTTATAAACCAATATATATATTAAAATGGATAAGCTATACGGACAAGGTATACATTCATAACGACATCATCAATTTGTATGATAATTGTATAGAGTCTACTAATTAAATAAGTATCATTATTCTTTTTTAAAAGACAAATTGACAATCACCATAATTAACCTTGATTTCATTAATTTAATAATCCATATTATGCATGGGACAAGGGTGTGAATCGCAGTGATGACATGTGCTGCCCAAAATGGAGATGCGAGAAATTCTCTGGCCATAACGAATCCAATCTCATATTATTAGTGATAATGCAGTCAATGTTAACACACACGTCGTTGATTTAATTTAAGCCGTTTTATTTAAAGAAGAGCCGTAAAATATGATGGGGAGGTCAACACATTGTTTATCTGCATGTAAACCAGATCCTGTTTATTAAGGATTTAAGTTAAGCCGGTTGACTAAAAAAATGTGGAATAAAATATTGGGATAGAAGTACAATTTGGATATTTGTTATTTTGTCCTCTTTTCGAAAGAATTTGGATATTTGATATTTGATATAGTGAGACTTCTGAGATTTATTACACAGTAATTTCAAATTTTCTAGATTTATTCCTTTTAACACTTCTATGAGTTCAATTTTTTATATTTCTATGAGTCCAAAATCCCTCACGTTTGTTTGTTTATTTTTTAGCAATAAAAGAAGTTCAGGGATTGTTAAAAACAAAATAAAAACGAGCTAGCTGTAATGCTTGCCAGCCTATGAGTACGAGGGTAGGGGTTGTTATATTTTCACTACAAAAAACTAATTTGTTTTTGACAGGCCATCAGTGGCGTGTCATTAGGAACGTGTGTGACAGGTGAAAAAATTGGGTGTCACTAACGGAGCTTTAGTAACATGTCAATTGTTGACACGTCACCTTTTGGTGACGTGTCAACAATTGGCACGTTACTAAAAAATTTATGACGATGCGATTTTGACACGTTACCAAAATTTGTTGACATGTCAAATGTTGCCACGTCAGAAAACTTTTTTGACGTGTCAAACTTGACACATTTCAACTTTGGTGACGTGTCAAAAATTGCCACATCATCAAAGGTGACGTGGCAAATTTGACATGTCACCAAACTGGTAACGTGTCAAGTTCAACACGTCAAGAAATTAGTAACGTGTCATCAATGTGACACATCACCAAAGGGTAACACGGCAACTCTAACACGTCACTAAAGTCTGCTAGAAAATAAATTTTTTTTTTTTTTTTTTTTCTACTCCCCATATTTAATTTTCGAGTTTTTCGGGGCGTTATACCCAAATTTTGGAGTTGCCGCACCTGATAGACGAGTTACACATCTACTACAACTACATTAATCAATATCCATCGATCCATCAAAAGAACTATTAATTATCCATCAACTATCACAAATAATCAATAACCAAAAAAGATTTGTTAAAAAACAATCAAACTGCCTCTATTATCACAAAATAGATCCAACTATATATTAACAAAACATATAAAATATACAACTTTGTTCGCGAATACAACAGCAAAACACTCCAACCAAATCAGAGTCAACGCCATAAGCACCGCCCGACCTCTCCGCACTAGCTGTAAATGATAAAACAAGCCATCAGTCAACAAACATGATAAAATCTACAAATTTGATGAGATAAGATTAAACTGGATGACAAAAGGACCACAAAGATACAAAACCAAAGACATCCGTAAGATAACAGGGCAAACTTTAGATACCTGGCCAAAGAGATGCAGTTGGACACACTCGCAAGTCACAACCACCAACTCAAATGATAAATATATACACGGACAAACAATAAGTCCATTTGGAGTTGTATAGTTCTTAACAGTAAGTCCACGAACGATCTACACCCGTTTATGTCTTCCTTCGTACTCCTATACTTCGTTATCTAACTCGTGTCCATAGCGTTACAACATATATAAGGAGCAAATATATAAGAATTACCCTAAAAATGAATAATTAAAACTAGGTTAATTAGTTGTTTTGTTTTTTTCTTTTTCATTTTTTTTTTTATAAATTCACATAATCTAAATTTGCAAAACCTAAACAAAATTAAAACCACTACAAATTTTAATGCATTTGGTATGGGGTCCCTAAATTAAATAAATCTAGGTTTGTTGTTTTACTTTTTTCTTTTTCATTTTTTTTTATAACATTTACATAATTTAAATTTGCAAAACCTAAACAAAATTTAAACCACTACAAATTTAAATGCATTTGGTATGGGGACCCTAAATTAAATAAATCTAGCTGAGTTGTGTTTTTTTTTTTTTTTCCTTTTTTTTTTTTTTTAATTTACATTTACATCATCTAAATTTTCAAAACTTAAACAAAATTTAAACTACAACAAATTTAAATGCATTTGGTGTGGGGACCTAAATTAAATAAATCTAGCTCAGTTGTTTTTTCTTTTCTTTTCCTTTTCCTTTTTTTTTTTTTTTTTACATCATCTAAATTTTCGAAGCCTAAACAAAATTTAAACCACTACAAATTTAATGCATTTGGTATATGGGGACCCTAAATTAAATAAATCTAGGTCTGTTGTATTTGCAAAACCTAAACCAAATTCAAAATATAAACTAAATTCATATATAATTTCAAACAAATTACGTAGCATTAAATATATAATTTGCATGCATGTTCATGTATAACAATCGTATGTACGTACTATACCTACCATATATGCAAAAAAAATGAAGATAAAAATCAAATGTTTAAAGCAAGTATATATATACCTAATCAATGAGGAGCTAGAAGGTTGGAGATGGACACTGTGAGAGGCCGGAGCCAGGGCCGGCTCAATGTATTTGGGAGCCTTAGGTGAAATTTTGAAGTTGGACTTTTTTTTAAAAATATTTAAATATTAATTAAATAATATTTATTTTAATAATATTATTATATTTTTATAATATTATTATTATTTTCATTCTCATTGTTGTTTCATGACTTTTAAGTTTAACTTTTAACTAGTTGCCCAAAAAAATTGATGTGGCATACTTGTTTTTTGGAGTTAATTGGTCTTATTTTACAATGAGCTTATTATATTATGGCCTTATTTTAGAGGCCTTTAATTTTTATGGGAAAAAATTTTGGGCCTTATTGAAAAAAAAAAAAAATTAGGCTTTAAGTTAAAATAAAATTAAAAAAAAAAATTTTGGGCCTTATTAAAAAATTTTTTGGGCCTTTCTAATTGGGGGCCCTAGGCGACCGCCTCTGTGGCCTAGCCATTGAGCCGGCCCTGGCTGGGAAAAAGGATCCTCTCCATTTCAAAATCTCTAAATTTCCTCTATTTAGTGTATTTTGAAAGGTAGTATTGTCCAAAAGTTTTAATGATGATAGTGCATTAAATACAGTACCCTTCGAAATGCACTAAATTGAAGAAATTGAAGGATTTTGAAATGGAGAGGATCATTTTTCCCTGGCTGGAGCTAGAGAGACTGTAAGAGGCTGACTGGAGCTAGAGAGACTGTAAGAGGCTGACTGGAGCTATGGTCGCCGGCGGTGAGAGGTACGTCCGGTAGGTTAGCTCGTAAGGGAAAAAAGAAGAGAGAAATTGCTTTTGCCTCCAACCTGTCTCTACAGTGAAGGTGTATGCAGAGAAGGAGAAGATCAAAATGAGGGAGAAGCACGGGGAAGGAAGCTATGGCGCGGGTGGGGGAGGAAGAAAGAATGGCCGTAGGAGAGAAAGAGGAAAAGGAAGAAGGAGTGCAGCGCAGGGAAGGGAAAGAAAAAAGAGGAGGGAAGAAAGAAGAGGAAGTGCAGGCCAGCTGCTAGGTCCCAATGTCCATTGGTAACGTGTGTCCAGCTTGCACGTCACCAATGGGGTGCGTGTGCCATGTCACTAATATGTTAATTCAAAAAAATGAAAAAAAAAAATTAATTTGTAAAATATTTCCCACCCCTGATATATAGACATAATTATATCTATTAATACTCAAAATCAAACCACATTTTGATTTTATACTTATATTTCTACAGTAAAAATTAAAATGTGTTCGCGCGTACAATTTTTTTTTGTGAGTTATATATGTTCTGCACGTGTTGTACATTAATCGATAGAGATCTTTTAAGGGTTAAATACCTAATACTCTCCTGAAGTTTAGGAACTTTATTTTTATCTTTATGGGGCTTCATTTTTATCACAGGACCTTCCTGGGGTTTTGATAAAGGACCAACTTAGTCCATCCGTTACTTGACTGTTAGTTTACCGTTAAGACTGACACGTGGACCAATCAGATGTTGACACGTGACACCTATTTAATTTTTTAAAAATTAAAAAAAATGTAGTTTTTATTTTTATTTTTTTAAATACATTTTTTTTTAATTTAAAAAAAAAAAATTAAATAGGTGTCACGTGTCAACATCTGATTGGTCAACGTGTCAATCTTAACAGTCAACTAACGGATAGACTAAGTTAATCCTTTATCAAAACCCCAAGAGAGTCCTGTGATAAAAATAAAATTTCAAAGAATAAAAATAAAATTCATAAACCCCAAGAAAATATTAAGTATTTAACCCATCTTTTAATTGTATGAATTGTCCATGCATGTTTCTGGGTGTATATATATTATATGTTAAGTATTAAGTTACCATATGACAGCAGATTTCATCGCACATAAGTTTTTTCACTTTTTGATAGATCTAATTAAAAATTAAGGATATATATCGACGTATCGACGGTTCACGTGTCTCTCATATATATGTTGTACATTGGGCTTGACTTTGGCGTGTTGGGGGTAACAAAGCTGACTGATGTGAAATGGTTTAGAAAAAGTATTGAAGTTGAGTAGAACATCAGTTGACGTCTTGGACGTTGGACTCGTGCATGTGTATGAGAAAAGGTTCAGACAAAGTATTGAAGTTAAGTTGCATAACATCAGCTGACGTCTTGTACGTTGGACTCGTGCTTATGAAGATATGTGCGTAGTTTAGCTGCAAGCCTGCAACGTATTGTTAAAAAATGTAACCAAAGAGAGATAACTATGGAACAGATTGAGAGAGAACAAGTTGTCTTTTATGCCCATTCTATTTTTAACTCAAACTTGTTCTTCTTTTAATCATAAAGTTGTTGGAATGAGACAGACTAAGAGAACTACGTAGAAGGATATATATATATATATATATATATATATATATATATATATATAAAAGAACTACTTCTTTTATTCACTCAGTTGTTTATTTTGATTATACAATTGTCATACCGCCATATTGGTCGGTTCTACTACTTTTAATTTCAACTGACTATTTTCTGCATTCTATTATCACCTCCCCCTCATCCCCTGCATCTATATGCATATTGCGCTTCCACCCCTCCCCCTCCTTGGTATCAGAGCCGTGAGAGTTGTCGGTCTCTTTGCTGCCTTGATTATACATCTTCTCTCTTTCTCCCCCCCTGAGTGAATAGTCTTTGTTTCCTCCTTTTTGTTCATTACCTGTTAAGCTTTCTCAGTGTAGAAAACCTAGACGGCTTTAGGCTCCTCCACCCCGTCGGTATAGTTTCAAGTGACCACCCCGTCACCTCAGTTTGCGAACTTGTAAGTCCCGTTGAAAGCCCAGGAGAGGCGTGTTAGGGCATTAAGTAGGTGCTGAGGGCTAGGCCAAGGGTCTGCGTCACCTATACGGTAGGCCAAGGGTCTACGTTGAGAGTAGAGCGTCTAGAAAGACTGGCTTTAGAAAGCTTATGCAGTGAGTGAGTACCTAGGATGAGATCCTTTAAGACTTCACCCAGTGAGTGATTATGAGTTTAGTTTGTGTGTCATAATGTGGAGATCTAATTCTTCTGTTAGCTCTAATTCCAGTTTGCCACCGGACGTGGTTAACTACGAAAATATTTTGGTTGATGGTGATAATGATTTCAGTAAGTGGAACATTCCCAAGCTGGACGCTAGGGATGTCTACAATACTACTTGGTTTCAGTCTTCTTTTAAGATTCAATATTCTGTCAAAACTGTTGAACAGACCTTTCCGGTCTCGGGTAATAATCAGACTATTACCTTGTTCAGCAAGCGTTTTGTTAACAATGCTCTTGCTAAAAAATACAGATTTTTACATATTGGTTCTGTCCAAGTTGCAGTCAAGCCATTGACTCGACTCGGTATTAATGCTTCTGTTTTGCTTTGTTTGCGTGATGCTCGTTTTCTTGATTTTAAAACCAGCATTATTGGCATGATTCAGTCATCATTATTGGGTGGTCCAGTCCACTTTGATGTTTTTCCAAATATGTCTCTGAGTTTAACCGATGTTCATATTCTGAAAGCACTGACGCTGAATATACTCACATCAGGTTATAACATGGAAGATGGTAGTCAATCTGTTTCTATCATCTATCGTGTTTATTATAAGTTGATGAAAACAAATCTTGATCCACGTGCTGTGATTAAGAATACAGGCGAATCGACTCTGTTGATTCAAAGCTCTACTCAGAATGCTCATATTAAAACTCCAAAAATGATTCGATGGGCTGAAATTGAGTTGCCCAACGAATGGCTTTTGGAAGGTGTTGCAAAACCTTCTCGAGTAGTTAATGGTGCCTCTAATCTTGATTACATCCAACAGTATATGGATGGATCTGTTAAGATCAGCTTTGCTGATTTGGGATATTCAAACAGAATTGAACGTCCCATGTTGATTAACGAACGAAGGAATTCTTTTGCTGGTTCAACAACCTCAGAAGGACTCCGTCGTAGAGATAAAGATGTCGACGAATCCCTTAACGATTCTCCTCATCTTCATCCCACAGTTAATCCTGGTTTGAAACTCAAAGGAATTTCTACCGATTCCCAAGTTTCATCTGCTTTTTATTCTACGAAAAATCATCCCCTAACGGATGACGATCGTGGATCTCTTTCTCCTTCTGCTTCTGATTTTGTTGCTCCTATTCCCCCGAGTTTTCCCCATCAGTGTAATGTTATCACTGCTCATATCAGAGATTTCTTCTCTGTCATTGATTAGTCTGCTTTAAACAAAGATTTTTCTTCAAAAGAAAATCGTGAGTTTCGGCATGCTTACCGTGCCAAATATTCTCAAAAGGAACGAGATCGCATCAAGGTCAAATGGGCCGAGACTATGATCGAGTCCCAAACTCACATTTTGTTTTTCGATTTTCTTCAAAAACATTTTCCGGACGAAAATAATTTGAACGTTGTCAAAAAGAAGTTTGTCAAAGAGGATAAATCTGTCATCAGATCTTCCCATCCTCCTACTGAAAACACTCTTCTTGATGTCAACAATATGGTTGTTAAATGTTCCCCTTTCAAAACTCATGATAAGGACCCTATCACTAACGGTAGGAGAATCATCGAGCAAAACAATTTTGTTTCCCACTCTCTCCATATCATAGGACAACAGTTAGATCGGATTGAAGAAAAACTTCCCTCTTCTTCCTCTGATTTGAAGGTTTCCTCTGTTCCCCCAAAAATTGAAAAACCACTGATTTCTCTCCCTGATTTAAAGAAATCTCCTGGTTTAAAAACCACTTCTCAGAAGAATACTGAGAAAGTGAACAAATTGCTTGCAGAACTGACTGAGTTAAAGACGACTCGAGCCAGTAGCTCTGGTCAGAATTTTGCCATGAAAAAAGCTTTTTCATCTGATTCTGAATCCTCTGCTGATTCCACTGATTCTGACATCAAAGTTCTTGAACAAAACTTTGGTAAGATTGAAACGGAGCCAAAACTCCAAAGGATCTTTGACGGATATAGAACTTTCAATCAGACAAAGAATTTTTATCCAAAACCTACCCCTCCTGATTTGCAATTTGAGGAAAGGTTTTTGCAAACCCAATTTTCTATTTCTGCTGATAAGTTGTATGAATGGAACATTGATGGCTTGTCTGAGCAAGAACTGCTCAACAAGATGAATCATATGGCCATGGTTGCTAATGCCTACATCTCAAACCACAGTAAAAGCCAAACTGATATTGTGGATTTACTTGCTACTGGTTTTTCTGGAACCCTTCGAAATTGGTGGGATAATTATCTCACTGAAGATAGAAGAAACCAGATCAGGAAAGCAGTAAAGTGTGATGAGGAAGGTATACCCATTTTCAATGAGGACGTTGGCATGGGTGAACCTGATGGTGTTAACACATTGATTTATACAATTATCAAGAATTTTGTTGGAACTCCTTCCAACATTACTTCTCGAATTTCTGATTATTTGAACAATCTTCGATGCCCTACTATGTCTGATTACAGATGGTATCAAGATGTTTTACTTTCCCGTGTCATGATGAGGTCTGATAGCCAGAAACCTTATTGGAAAGAAAAGTTTATTGATGGGTTGCCTTCATTATTTGCTCACAAAGTTAAAGATGAATTGATCAGTACTGACACTGGTCTTATTGATTTTGAAAGATTAACCTATGGAGATTTATTCTCCACAGTGAAAAAACTTGGCATTAAGATGTGCATCGATCAAAAAATGATCCGACAGCAGCTTAAGAACGCCAAGAAAGCTAAATATGAAATGGGAAATTTCTGCGAACAATTCGGTTTACCTCCTATTGCTCCTTCAAAGAAGCATAAGAAGAAAACCAGAAAAGATTTCGTAAAATCCTCCCCTCCATATTACAACAGATCCAAGACAAGAAAATTTAACAAACCTAAATTTTCTAAGTCTCCCAAACGGAGTAAAAGTTCTAAATTTGAAAAATATTTTTCAAAAGATAAATGTTTCAATTGTGGAGAAACTGGACACTATGCTGACAAGTGCCCTAAACCTCCCAAAAAGATTAAACAAGAGATCAATGCTTTAAACATCAAGGACGATGAAAAGCAGAAAATCTTTCGAATTTTCCAAAACAATGGTTTTTCTGATTATTCTTCTAATGATGATCTTCCATCCTCGATGGATTCTGATTATCATTCTGATTCTTCTATTTATGAAAATTGTGTTAAATTTGAGAACTGTGCCGGTTCTTGCTGCAACACAAAAACTTGTTCAATGATGTCCAAATCAGAAGAACAAGAAGATTTGCTTTTAACTTTGATTTCAAAAATTGATAATCCTGAGTTAAAAGAAGAGTATCTTAAAAAACTTAAGAAACTCATGTTAAAAGATTTTGAAAAACCAGCTACTTCCAAGATCTCTCTTGAAGACACTTTGAAACGTTTTTCAAACCCGAAAAAGAAAGTGCTTACTATCTCAGATTTGCAGCAAGAGATTAGTAAAATCAAGAAAGATATTGTGAATTTGCAAACTGAATTGCAAGCTGTGAAAACTGAGAACAAAGATTTACAACAACAGCTTCTGCTGTTAAATCTTAACAAATGTTTTCCAGAAAGTGCTTCCAGTAACGAAGACACTAAAAATTTTGAGCATGATGATGAGGCTGAATCCACCCATAAACCTCTCTCTGATGAGGTCAAGGTTGTCAGTATGATTTCAAAAATTGTTCCTCCCAAATGGTATTCAAAAGTTCATATCCGTATTTCTGATGAATATTCTTTTGATGCTATTGCTTTGATTGATTCCGGTTCTGATTTAAATTGCATTCAGGAAGGTTTTGTTCCTGAAAAGTATTTTGAAACATCCACTCAAAGATTAAATTCTGCTAGTGGAGATAAGTTGCATATCAAATATGAACTCAGTAATGTTCATATTTGCCAAAATGATGTTCATTTCCATACCACTGCTGTTCTTGTTAAAAACATGAAAGAAAAAGTAATTCTTGGCATGCCTTTTCTTTCTCTGCTTTATCCATTTTCTGTTGATGAAGTTGGTGTCTCAACTGTTAAGTTTGATTCTAATATTCAGTTCCAATTTGTTTCCAAATTTGAGATTGATATTAAGAGGTTTTTTGAGCGGTATTCATAGTCTCCTCAGAAACTCTAGCCATTCCCCTTCTTCTTCTTCTTCTTGTCCATTACTTCAGTAAGTCTTAACGCTTACTCCTGTAAAGGTTTTATCATATAATCTATAACGATTATCTGTTTTCTGATTCCATCTTATCAACTGTTTTAATTTCAGTTGTTTATTTTGATTATACAATTGTCATACCGCCATATTGGTCGGTTCTACTTGTTTTAATTTCAACTGACTATTTTCTGCATTCTATTTTCTGCATTCTTTTATATATATATATAAAAAAGAAGTAATTCAATTAGTTGGAATCACACTTAATAAAATGGTTATCACTAGCTTGAATCCCCATTTCGATGATATAGTTTTTTAATAACATGTTTCTTTTACAATTGTAAAAATTTAGGGCCTCCAAGAAGTAGTTCAATTGGTTGGAATCATACTTAATAAAATAAAGATCACTAGTTCGAATCCCCATTCAAATGACATAGTTTCTTTATAACATGTTTCTTTTACCATTGTAAAAACTTAGGGTCAAGGCCTTAAACATGTTTTAGGCCTAGCAGTTTGGTTTCCTTTTAAGCTCTCTCAATCTTTTGCACGCATGCATGCAAATATGCCTCATACGTTTTTGTAAACCTTGGTTTTGTAAACCTTAATTAGCCGGCCCTATAGCTTTTCTAATTTTTCCGAATTTTATTTCTTTTCCTATTCAAACCTTAATTAGTTTGTTTATAAGAAGACGATGATGATCTAAGGTTGAGCTCATAATTAATATCTTTGATATAAATGCTATTCTAATTTTTTTTTAATTAAAAAACAAAAAAGAACAACTTATATATATATACGAGTTGCGCTAATATTCACGAACGTTAAATGAGCGAGTCGAGTTTTATACGGGTATATATTGATCGTTCATTAATTAAGTTAATTAGTTTTGTGCCCACAAGCTGGAATTAATTTAATAATTAATTAAATAAAGTAACGTGTCGATTTTGGCACATCACCAAAAGAGTGACATGTCAATGTGATATGTCACCACTTTGGTAATGTGTCAATTTGGCACATTACCAAACGGGTGACGTGTCAATGTGAAATGTTTCAATGTGACACATCACCCGTTTTGTAACGTGCCAAATTGACATGTTACCAAAGGGATGACGTGTCACATCGACACATTACCAAATGGTAACGTGTCATATTAACATGTCATCATTTGTTTGGTTACTTGTCATTTTGGCACATTACCAAATGGTAACGTGCCAAAGTGACACGTCACCTAAAGGTAACGTACCAAAGTGATACGTTACCAAATGAGTGATGCGTCGTCAAATGATGATATGTTAAAAATGACACATTACAAATAACTTTAAATTCAACTTTTTTTTTTTTTAATTAGTAACGTGCTAATTGCTAACACGTTGCCATTTGTTGATGTGTCAAATTTGACACGTCGCCATTGGTGACATGTCAAATTTGACACGTTACTAAAGACTTTAGTAACGTGTCGAAAACTGACACATCAACATTTAGTGACATGGCAAAAATTCGTGCACTTAGACAAATCACTAATCCTGCATGTTTTGTATTGTTTATAAATTGGTTTATTCGGTGTTTAGGATATCATTTTATGTTTTTGAGATTTTTGGTAGTTCGTACTTATAGATTTTATAAAGTATTGAAGAAGCGTGAAGAAACTGCCGAAAGAAGACAAGCCTAAGAAAAAACCACGACACAGCCAATTGTGCTAAAAAAAATATATGAAAATGAATAAAAACACAGCCCTAGATATTGACAAATTCTTAAAACAACATTGATTTTTTTTAAAAAAAAAAATTTGGGAACAAAATTACTTTTTACTTCTTCATCTAAATACACTCTACAATAATTTCTATAGTGTTCTTTTCTTTTTACCTATACTATTAAATTATTATTATTTTTTTATAAAATACATGTTTATCTCGTCAAAGTCAACACACTATATATTTGTTCTCAAAAAGTAGCTCAATCGGCTGAGACCACGTATAATGAAACGGAGATTATTAGTTCGAATCCATTTTTTCCCCTCTTATGCGGACATGTCAAGAAAAAAAAAACATTATATATTTATTAAGGAGTAATGCTACTAACACTCTCATTCCTTCATGCACTTACATTCTTATACGAGTAATTCAAGAAGTTTCTCTTGTGTCTTCTTTTAGTCCCTTCAAGATTGATGTAGCTATTAAAATCAACATTTGATCAAAATCCAATAATGATCAATTACAAGCATAATGGTAATTTTAATAGTTACATCATTCTTGGAGGGATTCAAGAGGGACACAAAAGAGACTTGTAGCATTACTTTCCTCACACACCTTTAGATGGCTCCCACTCTTATCATTAGATGAAAATCTAATAGTAATTTATTTCAAATCTAGTGGTAAGATCATGAGCAAGTGGCACATAAGGGTGTACGAGAGTAAGAGCGGAAAAATGAGAATATGTTTGACTTCAATATGTAGAACAAAATACTCGGATATAAGTACAATGTGGATATTTCTTTTTTTTTTCCCTTCTCTTTAAATTTTTTTTTATCATTTTTATATTGTTTCAGACTGTTCATAATCCTTCACGTTACCAAAAAAGAAAATTTTTGTAGTGTTTTACAAGTTTTTCCGACATTAAGGGGAAGGAAATAAGATTTATGGAGTTTGATGTTAGTGCCCAAATAATATGTAATGCATGACAACCTATGTGGCGTCACACCTAACAAATCAAGCGTAATGCATGGTTGTTAGAATCAGTGGTGGAATCGGGATTTTGGTTCACAAGGGGAAAAATTAAAAATAGATCTTGATGAACAAAAATTGATTAAAAACATTAAAGAATACAACTATTGAAATAAATAAGCAATTTAACAAAATTTATATTGTATAAAGCATATATATAGATGTAACTTAAGATTTATTTTATTTACATCTAGCGTTAATTTATTCATTTGTCATCAACAATATCTCATACTGTGAAATCGCTGCATGATTTTTTCATTGTTGATAGTCATTATTCTTGAATCTATCATTCTCAATTTACGTAACTAGACAATTATTCGCTACTGGTCTTCCATTGGTTACATAGACTATTATTAACAATATTTATTACTAAAAATGCTATTTCAACAATAGTTGTTGCAAGCGGGAGAATTAAGAGCAATGTCACCAATATGTATATCTATGTGTATTTATTAAATTGTTCAGAAGAGGCATTACTAATAGTTTTCTTTATAGGAGCATAATTAGCATACATGGAAAAGATAACATCGTAAGAAACTAAATATTTGTTTTAATGTGCCTTTTCCCCTATATTATTGTAAGAAACTTTAATTTGTTTAAGTTTAGTGTGATAATACTGATGTATTCTTAACATGAATGCTGTTCAGTTCTAGGTGATTTGCTCATATATGGAAAGTATATTTGAGAAACCTCTTAAAAATACAATATCAGCCATGAACTTGAATACCTCTTGAATTCCAGACTCTGCTTTACAAGCAAACCAGAACATGTATGATACATGATGCATGTATGGATTAGTGATTACCAATTTTTGTAGTGTCACTTAAGGACACTCAAACTTAAAAATGGTTGGATCTGTAAAATACTTGGTTTATTCAATCTATCAATCATCCCTAATCAGTGGCGGAGCCACATAAGCCTTTGGCACCCCCAAAGATTTTATTTTATTTTTTTACTTTTTATAATTTTTTCCCAAAAATTTAAAAAAAAAAAAAAAAAAAAAAAAAATTCCAAGGATGCTACTGTGTTTGGTAAACTTTAATAATGCCAAAACTTATTACATATGTATGGTAACCAAAAAAAAATCCTTATCTAATACATATGTATGTTAAACTTTAATATTCTATGATTGTTTATTTTGTTGTTTAATGTTTATAAACTTTGATTGTTTCTTACGAGGTTGTGATTTAATTTGAAAATTTTAGGTTCATGAATAAACTTTAGGTTCATGAATTGATTGATTTAACTTGTTAAGAGCTTCAATTTAAGTTCAATACTTGATGATTTTGTACTTCTAAGAGACCGTAAAATGCAGTTCTAGACTTTATATATATATATAGCGCCGACATATTACATTTTTAATATATCAATTTGAACACATATTTATGAACTTTTGTAGATATTTTTTTGTGTGGATATATTATGTGAATTACCAAATTTGTAGGGTGGAGAAAATTTTAGGACGCAAAAAAAATTTTAGGGCACCCCCAATATGAATTGGCTGGCTCCGCCACTGTCCCTAATTAATCTTTCACATGCATACAATAGTCATCGTGTGCAAAAGTGATAAAAGTCATGGGAATCATAATTAAGATTTGTCCAAAATCAACTAATCGATAAGCGTTGTAAAACCAGTGATTTCACTGGTTGTAAAATCACAAATAATATGGTTTTTCCTATGCAAATGACAACAACAATTATTGTAGAAAATGATTAGTGTCATTAATTTGTCCATATTTTTCTCATATTCTCATACAAATTCAATAGATCAAGTATTATACTTGTGGAATCTAATGACCAGAATGGCTGACTACAGATCATCCACATTACTTTACATCGTAGATGCTTGAATGTGACAAATAAATTCTTAAAAAAAAAGGGTTAAATATTTTTTTTAGTATAAATGGTTTAACAGTTTTATTTTTGATATTGTAGATAATATAGTCTTACAGCTAAAAACGGAAAAGATATTTTCGTCGTTCTTAATTCCATAAATTTAACAGAAATTTACATCAAACCAATCAAAAACAAATGCTGAAGTATGACAGTGGAAGAAGAAATTAGAATCTTGAAAACTAATGCTGAAGTATAATCTGCACAAATAATTAAAGGTAATTTCTGTACATGTCTGTATCAACATCTTTTTTCATGTGATGTGGACACAACATTCAACACCTAATTAATTGGAATCAAAGATGAATCAAAGTTCTGAGTCAAGTATAGTAACCATTACTGATCATGTCCATGCATAGAGATTTCTAAATTTAGATTTTTTTTTTTTTTTTTTTTTTTTTTTTTAAGAAGAAAAAAAAAAAAAATTTGCACATTGGCGGGTGGCTTGCGGCGAGGATCGAGTTTGGAGGTAGCCGTGAGCTATCCCTCAACTTTGGGGATGACGCAAGTCACCCTTTAATTTGCAAGCCATCATCCTTTTCCTTTTTTCTTTTTATTTTTTTATTTATTTTTTTAATTAGAGTGGGACTCTAGTATTTTCAACTAATCTAATAGAGGACTCGAATTTAGAATAGTGATGATTTCAAATTTTAAATCAATTAAATTGAAAAAATGAGGTTTTAAAGTATACCAAAAACAAAAGAAGTTGATGACCTAATTTCCCCTAAATAGTTGCTATTGTCATGTCACTTAAGGACACCCAAACATAAAAATTGTTGGATCTATAATATACTCAGTTTAGAGTGGAGGAACAACCTTAATGAGCCGAACCATCCTACTACAGCTAATTAGTTGTTTTCTTCTCTTGTAATAATTCCGTTCAATAAAATAAATAAATATCTTTATTATTGGCACGAAGGAAACTACAATTGATTAAATAAGACGTCATACAAATTAGTGTTAGTTATTATTGTTTTGATTGTAACTCCAAGGGTTGGCTAAGTAATTGGATATCCTAGAACTTTGAGAATGTTCTCCAAGGTCTCAAGTTAATTTGAGACCCACAAAGTGCACTTGTAGAAGCTTCTACGCCGAGGGCCTGTGCACTCTTGGAATTAGTCAGAGCCAGGGGCGGAGGGAGGGGGGTCGAGGTGGGGCACTTTCCCCCTTGAACTCCTCAAAATTCTCCTAACCCTTGATAAAAAAAAAAAAGAAAATTAATACCATGATTATGGATTTATGACCTCCTGAGCAACTCTTGAGGGCAAATGCCTCCCCACGACCAAAGGTTGAAGATGATGTGGTTGAGTCGACTCTAACCATTGTAACTTGAAACTTGTAGTTGCAGAAAAACAAAAGGTTTAAGATGATGCAGTTCCCAATATTTTTCTTAAACTATGGAAGAAGATAAGGTCCACTCGTGCAAGAGAAAAATAAAATAAAATAAAAAAGGTGCAACGTGCAACTTGCAAAGCACAAGAAAATAGACCAAAAAATCTTTATAAAATTATAAAGTCTTATCCACATTTTTAACTCTGCCCAATAATTTCTTAAAGTATGGAAGAAGACATGGTACATGCCAACATGCGTGCACAAAAAAAAAAAAAAAATGGTATAGCGTGCAATTTGCAAAGCACAAAAAGGCACAAAAAGGAGACCGAAAGATCAATTGTTATTTCTAACTTTCTAAGCCACACGTTTTGTTTCCTAGAGCAATGCGCCAATTAAATTCAAAGAGGCTGAAGATTAATTGTCAAATCTCCTTACATTTTACAAAAATAACAAAACTTTGAGGCATTTTTCTTTTTAAAGACTTGTCGATTTTTCCTTTCACTTTCCAACTTCAATGAAAAATTGAGGTATGTAATTAAATTTTTATATTTAGATTTAAAGTTTTAATTTTTCCTTTCACTTTCCAACTTCAACAAAAAATTAAGGTATGTAATTAAATTTTTATATTTAGATTTAAATTGTTTTTTTTTTTAATTAATTGTTTTGATATTTATATTGCTATTCTTTGATAATTGTTTTTATATTTAATTATTTATTAATTGATATAGTTTTTGTTTCATATTTTAATTGTATAAAATATATAGGGAAAAATCTACTTCACCCCCTTGAAGTTTCAGGTGTTTTTCAATTTGAATCCCAAAGTTTAAAAATTAGCAATGTACCTCCCTAATGTTTCAAAAAATTTCAATTTAAACCTTCCATTACTAATTTCCGTCAAATTGGACGGAAATATTTAAAATTACATAATTACCCTCAGGCTTTTTTTTTAAAAAAATTTCCGTCCAATTTAACGGAAATTAGTAGCGGAAGGTTTAAATTGAAAATTTTTGAAACATTGGGGGGGTACATTGCCAATTTTTAAACTTTATGGTTCAAATTGAAAAATCCTTGAAACTTCAGGGGGTAAAGTGGATTTTTTCCAAATATATAACTGTAGTTATATAAGATTATGGAAAAAAACAACGATTCTATTGAGCTTCAGTCAAATTTTAAACGAGCTCGTGTTAAAATTAGTTAGCAAAAACAAATATTATATTAACAACCTATTAACAATCATGCCTTCTTAGAGGCTAGAGCATCTCCAGTAGTAAGAGGTATTCTACCTAGTTAAAAAGCAAAATTCTCTATTTTAGCTATTTATTTTTTAATACAAACTCCAATAGATTCTTTATTTCATTCTCTATTTTTTTAAATATTATTTTTTAATCTTTTTTATTTTATTTTATTTATTTATTTATTTTATCTGCGACCGCTTTTGTATCATCTTGTAAATTGCAATCGAATTGATTCACACAACATACCTGTGTGTTATTTTTATTTGTTTTTATTTTTCCATTTTTAGTTTGTCAATTATACGCATGCTATTCAATTTTTTTTAGAAAGTTTTTAGTGATTCAAAAGACTTGAATTTGTATCATAAATTCATGAACAGAGAAGAGAGAGAGAGAGAAACGTTGAGGGAGGGAGAGAAAAGAGAAGAGAGAAGAGAGAGGAGAGAGAAACGTTGAGGGAGAGAGAGAAGAGAGAGAAAATAATGTGAAAATAATATTATATTCAACAATCTAGTGTGCTACAGTGAATAGCAATAAGAAGTTATTTACTGTAGCAGTTAAGGTATAATAGTTAATATGAAATTATTCAAGAATCAAGAACTCATAAACCCTAGCCGTCTCTTTTCTCTCTAGCCGCCAAAGAGAAAAGCGAAACCGTTCAGCCACATAGGAGAGGAGGATTGGCCGTTTGGCAGCCTCCCTCCTCCCCTCGTCCTCCTCGCTCTGGTGCTAACTATTTACCTGATGCCCTAGCCCCGGTGCCTCCTCTCTTCCCCTTCCTTGCCGCTCCTTTCTCCCTCCGTTTTTCTCCATTTTTGCCCATTTCCTGCCGCTTTTCTTCACCGCCTTCATTTTCTGCAGCGAGCTCCTTGGCCTTGTTTTGGCTCTTTGTGGGTTCGGATTTTGTCTGTGGTCGCCGCCGACCTGTGTCGCCGCTTCGCTATCCGCTATTAGGGTTTTCTTTCATGCGTCCCCACCGCGTCGAGCTACCACGCCCCTTGGGCGACGGTTTCCGGCCTGCACGGGTTTGGCTCCCTTCCGGCTACCGTCTTCCCACTTTGTGCTCATTTTCCCTGTTTTGGTGGCTCCTTGTTGTTTTTTTTTCTTTTTTTCTTGTTTGTGGTTGTTTTCAGGTCCTGCTTTGCCGGTCTTCTCCGCGCCTGTTCGCCGCCCACCGTCCACTGTTGGGCCTTTCGACGCGTCCCCGCCGCGATGAGCTTCCAATGCCCCTTCGGTTTTCGGTTCCCGGCGTGTGCGTGATCAGAGTGTGCTGTTTTTTTCTTGTTTTATTTCCCTATTCTGTTGCTTCTTTAAGATGTATTTGTGTTTTGGCATGTGTTTTTTCCTTGTATTGTTTAATTTTCATGTTTTGTTCGGTTTGTAATAAGGCTCTTTCCCCTCTCACTCGATCTATGTCGCCTTCGGATTAATTAGTTTTGGTCCAGGCCTTTGGGTTGTGGATGTGATCATTATCCTGGCCTTCGGGTTGAGGATAAAGAGTTTTGGTATGAGAGTCTTTCCGCTCTCAAGGTCGAGAAATAATTGCTATCCATGCATTTGGTTGAGTCTGTCTGTTATAGATCTAGTATTAAATCTGATTTTAGTCATGGATTAGCGGATTGGCCTCGAATCTTGTACTAAACCTGGTAATTTTATAGCTTTATGCTATGGTTGCTTCAGAGCTTTACTTTATGATGTAAGAGTTTTATGTTCGTGGTATTATTGAATTAAATGTTATGTTTTTCTCAAAAAAAATAATAAAATAAAATAAAATAAATAATATGAAGCTATTCTGTTGGAGCAAAAAAAATGACAAAAATAGATAAATGTAGCTAATATCTCCCTTTTAGCTACACTGCTAGAGATGCTCTTAGACCCCTGTTGCAAGACCCGTCTTCTACAGCCTCACAGACAATGGCCGATATAGAAATTCGTATTAAGAGGGGCGAGAGAAGGAGGAATACGTATTAGGAGGGCGTGGGAGAAAAAGGAGTATGGGCTAGAATATGTGAATGCAACAACATAATTTTTTTCAGCTATTATCATAAAAAGTCTTTATTTTCAGAGAGAGTGAGAGAGAAACACTAAATAAGAGAGGAAATTATCAAGCATCACGAGAATTGTCCTTATGACAAATTGCTTTTTGAACATTCATTTTCAATTTTCATTATACTCTTAAAACGAAATTACCAAAAAATAAAAAGACATAGAAAATTTACAAAAATAAATTACATCCACTCCTCGCAGAGGGATGGGCTCTCATCCCTCGATCGGGGCAGCTTGAGTGGGTAGCACCCCCTCAACAATGTGATAAGGCTTTAATTAATAATTTTTGTTTTTTTTTTTTCAATTGTAAGAATAGAATTGGATTATTTTCAAATGGTGAGAATGGATTGGTTAGAAAGATTTTTTTTTGACAAAAAGTTAATAAATATCTATATTTTTTTATCTTGAAATTATAATGCTAATTTTGAGAAACTTTTTGATTTTTAAGATAAAATCATTTAGATGTGGTACTTAGGGCTGGAGATTTGGGTTATAATAACCGTATTATATATTTATATGTATCATTGAAAATTGAACAATCAAAAGAATATATATATATATATATATATAATTTGGCACCGATCCCTATTATATATTTATATGTATTATTGGAGTAATTCTAGGTGGCATACTTGTGTCTCACTAAGAATGATGTGGCTATGAAAATCACAATTTGATCAAAATTCAATAATAATCAATACAAGCCCAATGATGATTTTAATAGCCACATCATTCTTGGTAAGACACAAATAGGCCACCTAGAATTATTCGTATTATTGAAAATTGAACAATCAAAAGAATAATATTTTTTTTAAAAATTTTTTTATTTGGCATCGAGTATCTAGAGCTTCGCTCCGACCTGGGGTAGAGCCAAGATATTCATGGAGGGGGGGCAAAAAATTTTCACTATAGTGGCCGCCCCCCACAGTTATATATTTTATACAATTAAAATATGAAACAAAAATTATATCAATTAATAAATAATTAAATATGAAAACAATTATCAAAAATAACAATATAAATATCAAAACAATTAATTTAAAAAAACAATTTGAATATAAATATAAAAATTTAATTATATACCTCAATTTCTGAAGTTGGAAAGTGAAAGGAAAAATCGACAAGTCTTTAAGAAGAAAAATGTCTCAAAGTTTTGTAATTTTTGTAGGGCCGTGATTCTAAGCACGCCGGCGTACTAAGCACGCCAAGCTATTTTTATTTATTTTTTTTGATTCTTTAATATTTAAAAAAATAAAAAAAATTTGCGTGCATGTGTTTAGCTTCACCCATTTTTGTAAGATGCAAGGAGATTTGACAATTGATCTTCAGTCTCTTTGAATTTAACTGGCACATTACTCTAGGAAACAAAACGTGTCGCTTAGAAAGTTAGAAGTAAGTCGATAACAATTGACAATTGATCTTCAGTATTTTTTTATTATTATTATTATTTTCTCTTGCATGCATGTTAGCACCATGTCTTCTTCCATAGTCAAAAGAAAATTATTGGGAAGAGTTGAACATGCGGACAAGACTTTATAATTTTATAAAGATTTTTTGGTCTCCTTCTTGTGCTTTGCAAGTTGCACGTTGTACCTTTTTTTATTTTATTTTATTTTTCTCTTGTACGTATGTACCTTATCTTCTTTCGTAGTTTAAGAAAAATATTAAGAACTGCATCATCTTAAACTTTTTGTTTTTTTGTAAGTTTCAAGTTATAATGGTTAGAGTCGACTCAACTACATTATTTTCAACCTTTGATGGGGGGCATTTGCCCTCAAGAATTGTTGAGGGGGGCATAAATCCATAATCATAGTATTAAATTTTCTTTTACCAAGGGTAAGAAGAATTTTGAGGACTGAGAACGGTGCCGGGGGGGTGTGCAAGTGCCTCCCTCAACTCCCTGCTTATCTTGGACATTTGTTTTGTGTTTCTCACAAAATGACTTCACAATTCAAAAAAAAAAAAAACAGAAAAAGAAGAATATATATATACATATATATATATATATATATATATATAAAGAAAAAGAAGAGCCAATAAATTTCTTTATATTACATATCATATATATGTCAAACAAATTAATAATTAAAATTTTGTTAGCGTAACCAAAAAAAAAAAAAAAATGACACGTGTTTATAATTTGAAGAAAAGGAAAAACTCTCGAAAAGAAAAATAAATTCTAAATACACCACAAATGGTCCATGCGAGTACCCATCGAAAAATCACACTGGCTCTGTTTGCCAACGGAACGGGCCAGCACTGTAGCTGGAACGGCACTATTTTAGCTACAGTGCCAGCACTGTGTAATCAGCAATTCAGTAAAAAAAAAATACACGCATTTCAAAAATAATACTTATCTTATTCACTTGCCAACCAACCATTTTTTTTTTAATTTTTTTTAATATAAAAAAAAAAAAGAAAATGAAAAATATTAAAAAAAAAAAAAAAAGAATAGGAGAATATCGGGGTAGTTCCAGCCACCCCTTGGCCAAAGTGGGGTGGCTGGACCACCCCATTTTTGGCCACGGGGGTGGCTCCAGCCACCCCCTGGCCGATCTGGGGGTAGTCCTTGGCCCAAAAAAAAAAAAAAAAAAATAGACTGGGTGCATTTGGGGGTGGCCGGACCACCCCCAATCTGGATTCTTTACGAAGATATGAAATCAAAGTAGTTACATTTATTATTGATTATCTGTGCTTTGGATTGGCTGTATGAAGCACAACTGATTCATATGCTTGGAATTGCAAAAGAGAGAAGTCAAGGAAAGCTTGAGCATGAATATTGGTTGGCTTTGTTCTAGGATACTTCAGCAAGATGTTTAATATTCCTGATGTGGGATTAATATGGGATATTATTTGGGTCCTTCAATTTCTTCATATGAATCAGGTTTTAACATGTTATTTTTGCTTCTTGTATTGATTCTGTATTTTCATTTTATCTTTTAGTTTGGGCGGATGCAGACCACATGATTTGGAAGGTAGCAACGTATTCAGGCAGAGAAGCAGGCTGCAGAGGAGTTGCATAGAAAGAAAATGGCCATGTGCCTTGAAACAGGGCTGAAGCAGAGGTTTTGAAACAGAAAAATTACTTGTTAGCTACCATTCTTATGAGGAAATGATTATCATTCCTACTGGTCGTTTCTATCAAATCTCTAAAATCTGTCACAACTCTTGTGTACAACTTTACATATGAAATTAATACAGGTGGGTATATATTCGTGTAGATGGGCATTTGCTTCCTCTACACAGGTGGAATGATTTCAATGTATAATGTATGCATGACAATTGCTAAATTGCTAAATTAGAATTAAAATATATATGAAAAGGAAATTTCTTAAAGTACAATCAATTGCTAAGTTATTCAGACTGCATTACAACTTACAATGTTGCATGGCAAATAAACAACCAATAGAAGCTTATAAAGTGAACACTTCTCCATTGAATAACTAGCAAAAATCTTCACTTCGCAGAATGTGTTAAGTCAACCAACTTAAAAAGAAAATATCCTCTTGAAGAATACCATCATATTACAGGTGTACATGCAAGGATATATTAATCATTCATATCCACTATTTGTAATTATATGCTATCCCCTATCTACTATCGGCACATGCGCATACGGTTAGCAAGTACTAGGAGTATATAAAGTATCTCTTTTAATCAATGTGAAATATTTTTTGAATTAAAAATCATTCCCAACATTCTATGATTAATTTATGAAAAACACATAATAAAAATATTATGACCGTTAGAATATATGGAAAATATAATATATTTTCCATATATTCCATAATTATGCTGATATTGAAATATTATCTATTTATGGGTTGATTGTAATCATATATTGGGATTGTAATCAAATCAAGAGATTTGATTACCAAACTTGTATTTAGACATTACCCTATAAATAGGGACCTTTGTACTGTAGACAAAAAAAAAAGTTAATGAGTACAATGTAGCCCTTAGGGGTATTCCAAGTGGTGGACGTAGGTGTTTAACACCGAACCACTCGTAATTTCTTTGTGTTTATTTTCTCTATATTGCTTTCGCTTATTTCCGCATAATCATTATTTCAACGTGGTATCAAAGCTATTGGCTTACGCCAATCGATCTAATGGTCCTGTGATATATATATATTTTTTCCTTCAATTTATTGTTTGTTTCTTGAAAAAAAAAAAAAAAAAAAAAAAATTGCAGCCCGCACGGCTGCTTCCCATGTCTGACTGCCACTTGCCGTTGACAGCCACAACTAAATTCAGCCACCCTCTACCTTGTCTCATGGTTAGATCTACACCATGAACCTCCGTGTTGCCCCTGCACGCCGCAGCCATCGTCTTCTCCGCCATCCAATCGGCACCATTCAGCAGCGTCATCCACCATCACCAAACTGTGCCACCACGGCGCCTCAGAAGCCACCGCGCCGACGGGCCATGCATCATCACGCTGCCAATATTTTCCACATGCCAATAGCACACCTCCTTTGCCGGTTCAGACTCGTGACATGCGTGATTTGGATCTGAGAGTAGACCGGATTTTACAACCAACCCAAGTCAACCATGGCTCAAGCTTCCGTCTTCGGGTAGATCTAGCCACCGCAACCAGCCACTCCGGGAGCAGCCCCGGCCTTTTCAGTGGTTTCGTTCCATCTCTCTCCACCATAGACCAATGATCCTTTCCGGCGTCAACTTCTCCACCGTCTTCGTCTCCCTCAGATTTCGTCTCCGTTCAGGCGCCTTCTCCGGTTGTCAAAGCTTGCCACCGGCGCGAGCAGCGTTTCTGTACGCCTTCGACATCAAACAGCGTGTTCCGGCGTCCCACGAGACTTGATGTACGTGGTAGGAGGCTAAAAGATGCGTTTGCTGGAAATTTGGATAAGAAATTGAAGAAGAAGGACTATGTTTGGTTACAGGTGTGAGTTATCTTACTTGAGTGCAAAGCCATTTCTATTCTAGTATAGGAATATGATATCCTAGTTTAGTTCTTATACCTGGAACTGTTTGGTTACGGGAATAAGGTAATCCTTACCCCATCTTATGTAATATGAAAAAAAAAAAAAAAAAAAAAGGAAAAAGAAGCAATCCAAGTGGACCACATCATGCGCGTCACGCGTCGGTCAGGTTCGGTGCGCCGATCTGATAACTGCCCAAGTTTTCCTTTTATTTTTGGCCCATGTCGGCCCTTTTTATTTTTGGCTCATTGTCAGCCTGACCCGTTGTCGGCCCTTTTTGAAGTTTGGCTCATTGTCAGCCTTGGCCCGTTGTCGGCCCCTTTTGAAGTTTGGCTCGTTGTCAGCCCTGGCCAGTTGTCGGCCCCTTTTGAAGTTTGGCTAGTTGTCAGCCTTGGCCCGTTGTCGGCCCCTTTTGAAGCTTGGCTCGTTGTCAGTCCTGGCCCATTGTTGGCCCCTTTTGGAGTTTGGCTCGTTGTCAACCCTGGCCCGTTGTTAGCCCCCTTTTGAAATTTAGCTCGTTGTCAGCCCTGGCCCGTTGTTGGCCCTTTTTGGAGTTTGGCCCGTTGTCGGCCCTTTTGAATTTGCATTCACTAGCCATCTGCCACCGTTGCTGGCCGCCCGCCAGCCTCTATCTCCTCCGGCAGTCATCATTATCTACGGCCCGTTCCCCGCCTCCACCATTGCCGTCATCCTTGTTTCTGATTTCAAACTCAAGGTTCCAAAATATTCCACATTGAGTTTGAGGGGGGATGTTAGAATATATGGAAAATATAATATATTTTCCATATATTCCATAATTATGCTGATATTGAAATATTCTCTATTTATGGGTTGATTGTAATCATATATTGGGATTGTAATCAAATCAAGAGATTTGATTACCAAACTTGTATTTTGACATTACCTTATAAATAGAGATCTTTGTACTGTAGACAAAAAAAAAAAGTTAATGAGTACAATGTAGCCCTTAGGGGTATTCCAAGTGGTGGACGTAGGTGTCTAACACCGAACCACCCGTAATTTCTTTGTGTTTATTTTCTCTATATTGCTTCCGCTTATTTCCGCATAATCATTATTTCAACAATGACTTCCCAACATTCGGAAGGTCTCATTTGGCGAATTGGAGATGGGCAAAAAATAAAAATATGGGATGATCCATGGGTAGTTTCATCAAGACCATGGCTTGTTCAGTCCCTAGTGAGGGCCTTGGACAGAAGTGCTAGAGTTTGTGAGCTCTTGGATGTCTCAACGAACTAGTGGAATATTGCGCGAGTTCATGAGATTTTCAGTAGGGATGGGGCAGATTTGATATGCAGTAAGGCGGTTAACCCACGAAGAGGGTAGGACAGGCTTGTGTGGGCGGGCACAAAAAATGGTTTGTTCACTGTTTGCGCAGTGCTTACCATCTAGTAAAGGAAAGGTTTGAAAAAGAAGAAGGATGTAGCTCAAACACCCACCACACTCAATCTCTGTGGAAGAAAATCTGGGGATTAAAGGGCTCGAGAGTGGTGAAATTTTTTCTTTGGAAAGCTTGTAACAACATCCTGCCAACCAGAGAAAAACTCTTCAAAAGGAAAATTGTGACCGACCCTTTGTGCGCCATCTGTAAGTTGGAAACAGAGACGCTAGGCCATGTACTATGGAACTGCCCTTCTGCTCAGGACGTTTGGTCAGAATGTCGTGGCAAACTGCAAAAATGCTCCACCCAGGCGGACGATTTCTTAACAATCACGGAGAACATGCTGGGGCTTTTATCTGAAGAGGAGATGCACCTTATGATTAATGTAGCCAGGCAGTTATGGCTGAGAAGGAATAAGGTTGTGTTCGGTGGGAATTTTTGGCTTCCAACCAACTAGTTCGCCTAGCCCGCCAACAGATAGAAGCATTCGAAAATGCAAACCATCCAACAAACGGGCTAACGACTCCGCCAATCAGAACGATAGCAGAAGAAAGCTGGAAGTTTCCTCCGGTGGGTTACATCAAGGTGAATTGGGACGCAGCGACGGAGAGACAGAACACTTAGATGGGCTGGGGAATAATTGCTAGAGATCAGGAAGGGTGTGTACAGTGGCGGAGCAGACAATTCTTATTAGGGGTGCCGCTAAATTTTTTTTGGTGTCCTATAAAATATAAGCATCCTAAAAGTTTTTTTTTTTTTTTTCGTCCTATGAAGCATCCAAAAAATTTGATAATTTACACAATATATGCATTATAAAAAAATATCTATAAAAGTTCAAAAATATTAAATAAGTTAAATTTTCAAGTTAAATCACGACCTGTAAGAGACAATCAAAGTTTATAAACATTAAATAACAACAAAATAAATTGTTATGCAGATATTAAAGAGTATTCAGTCATTCAAATTAATAGTAAATTTATTAACGAAACTGTTATCCACCCTAATGGACAGAAAAGCAATTGCAAGGCTAATAATAATGTTGTCTAAACATGTGAACTGTGTAGAAGAGGCAACAAGAAGCCACAGCTGAAATATTCTTATTTTTTATGTTATTGTAGGATAATGTTATCTCCATGCTTGCTATAAATACCGTATTCTTGTAGGATAATATAATGCTACTTATTGCTTACTACTGTGATTTCATGAAAGATAAAATGATAAGAATTTTTGGTCTGTCCCACATGTTATCTTGCATGGTACATATTTGAGACAGACCAAGCTAATTAAGAAAAGAAAAAATATTTTCAGATCAATCCATTGATGACAATAATTTTTTTCAAATAAGTCAATCCATTCAATCAATATCAATATATATGAATTTTAACTAACAACCAATTCTAACAGCAGTAACTAGCTCAGATGGAAATCAAAAATCCATATCTGTGGCCGTGTAAACTCTTCCTTCTTCTTCTGTGTCTTCAAATTAATTTCAGTACAACTTCTCAATTGAAGTGAATTGAGAAGTGAATACGCAGCAGAACTGTAAACATTTTGAGACTTTTAGCATAAACAGGAAATATAATGATATATACAAACAGACTACTGCACAAATTTATTAACGAAAATCAACAGAAAATATCAAGTAAACAGAGGAAAAACAGAGAATTACAGAAGTTTAGGAAATTATTTCGATTTTTCTAAGAACCCCGCCGGACCCAAAAGCAATAAAAGTTATGGAGAGTGCTCAGAGAAGGAGAGAATAAGAGATGGAGGCTATGAAAATTATGGAATGGTGGATGGAGGCTATGGAGCGTCTGCTGCGTTTGAGTGAGAGAGAAAGAGAGAGAGAGAGAGGAGAAAAGAAAAGAAAATTTGGGGAACAGCTGTATGTCACATGTGAGACTCTGTGACAGAGGGGGAAAAAATAAAATAAAAATTTGGGGTGCTGTGCAGCTGTGTGCAACTTTGGGTAGGAGAAAAGAAATATATATTTCTTTTTTGGGGTGCTGGTAACTTGGGTAAAAGTAGGAGAAAATAATTTTTTTTAGGGTGCCGTGTCAGTGTGGAATTAGTTTGGAAAAAAGCAAAAAAAAAATTTATTTTTAAAATTTTGTGGCACCCTCAAAGCATAACTTGGCTTTGCCACTGGGTGTGTAGTGGCAATGGCTTGCGGATCACGCGCTCATATACAGGACCCAACCACAGCAGAAACAAGGGCTGCAAGGGAAGCAGCGGCGCTTTGCAGCTCTTGGGGATTTCGTAACTTCATTTTGGAGGGTGATGCAATAGTGGTAATCCAAGCTATTACGAAGGAAGGAGAGTGCTGGGGACCCTATGGCCAGATTATATTCGACATAAAACATCTGTTATCGGGTGTTCCGAACTGGAAGGTAGTCCATGCATGGCGCATAGCGAAAGGAGCCGCTCATCAACTTGCCAAGATGGGGTTATGATGCGGCATAACTTAGTGGGTCGTAGCGAAGAACATCAATAAGCAGTGGATAAATAATTCTAGGGAAAAATATAAAAAAACCCGCCAAACTACTAGCCGTTTTCGATTTAGCCCCCTAATGTTTCAAAAGTGATAAAGTAGCCCCCCAAACTTCCAAACTATTGCATTTTGGCCACTCCGTTAGTCAAAATGGTCAGTTTGGACGGAAACTGCAAAACGACGTCGTTTTGTTGATGGGCTACTTTATCACTTTCTGAACATTAGGGAGTTAAAATGAAAACGGCTGTTAGTTTTGGAGGCTTTTTTATATTTTTCCAATTTTTTTTTTCACAAAAGGGCATTGTAGTAACTTACCCATAACAAAACGACGTCATTTTGCAGTTTCCGTCACAACTGACGGTTTTGACTAACGGAGTGGCCAAAATGCAATAGTTTGGTAGTTTGGGAGGCTATTTTATCACTTTTGAAACATTAGGGGGCTAAATCGAAAACGGCTGCTGTTTGGGGGGCTTTTTTATATTTTTCCTATAATTCTAAATTTGGAGTCTATCAATGATTTGAGAATTTTTCTAAAAACAATAGATATTCTCTAAAGTTTATAGGAAAAGAGGAATAAACTCAACTATGAGTATTCTCATTAATCAAAATCAATAATAATCAACAACTGCTTTTCTATGGAGGCTATAAGCATATATTTATAGCCCAAAACCCAAAACCTCATAAATTATGACATAAATATCCCTAAAACCTTAAATTTAATAAAATAACGAAATAAAGACTCCCAAAACCCTAACCCTAATAAAGTAATAACATAAAGTCGGTTTAAGATAATAAAAAACACAGAAAATTAACATAATGCCCCATTTGCGCTCGATCGCAGCACGCGGGCGCTCAATCGCACCACCAGTACGGCAATACTAATGCAGCGTGACTTAGTGGGTTGCAGCGAAGAACATCAATAAGGAGCGGATAAATAATTCTAGATCTTGAGTCTATCAATGATATGAGAATTTTTCTAAAAACAATCGATACTCTCTAAAGTTTATAGGAAAAGAGGAATAAACTCAACTCTGAGTATTCTCATTAATCAAAATCAATAATAATCAACAACCACTTTTCTATGAAGGCTATAAGCATATATTTATGGCCTAAAACCCAAAACCTAATAAAATATGACATAAATACCCTCAAAACCCAAAACCTAATAAAATAATGAAATAAAGACTCTCAAAACCCTAACCCTAATAAAGTAATAACATAAAGTCGGTTTAAGATAATAAAAAACGCAGAAAATTAACATAATGCACCACGTGCGCTCAATCGCACCACTAGAGACCTGGTGCGCTCGAGCAAGTGATCAATCTCTCTCAGAGGGGAGGATCAGTTGCACTTCCAGGAACAACATTGCAGCATTAGGCACGCGTACACTCGATTGCAGGCGCGCGATGCTCGATCGCACTTCCAGGGACGAGTATCGCCATCCCATCTGCATCATTCTCCCCTGGTTGGAGAGAATTCATTCTCGAATTCGGCCGTTTCTTTCCACGGTCCTTCGGATGCCCAGTCAACACATTCCACTCGTCGTTTCTCAACATCAAGACAAGGCAACACTGTAAAATAAGCGTGACGCTTCTCATCATCGAAATACCTTGATGGTTGATATGAAAGCCCCACACACCACCTGGCAATACTTCAGATTTGTTGTTCTTCTCTCGTTCCTTCTCCATTTAACGTGCCATGAAAATACTCAAGGACGGGTCAACCGTTGTTTCTCTTGTGAACATATAATTTTCCTCATCCGCATAGAACTCATTTGCTAATGGTTGTTTTAGGCAGTTAAGATGTTGAGGAAATAAATCCATGCAACGGTCATAAATCATTTGAGAAAGGCAAATCCCCCAGCAGCAACGTTAATATTCCTTTTACATAAACAATTTCCATGTATAGAAGATTTTAACATTAATTTACAACGGCTATGTAACCCAAATTTTATGTAAATACCCCATCATGTAAATCGATTATCATCAAGTAAATACAAGTATTTTCTCATATTGGTATTTTTTTCTTGGTATCAGAGCGTTGATTTTGAGAGAATGCAAAAACTCTGTTTCTGCAATTGAAAAACAGAGTCTCACTTTTTTTTTTTTTTCTCTTACTTGCTGCACTTAGTTATTTTCTCTATTGCAGTGTCTCAGAAATATCTTGCTCGATTACTTTGGGTTCTAGTTTCACTCGTTTTCGCCGGTCAGAAAACGTTCGTGCTATCCTCGACTCGTCAATGGGTTGGTCAGAGGCCACCATTTTCAGCATCATGATAGCGACCCAGTGGTGGTCGTTTGGTTAGAGGTCACCAATCCACGCCGATTTGCCTATTCTTATCCTTGCTCAGAGGTCCTCCCCGCTCCAACCTGCGCTCAACCCGTGCTTATTGGTGTTGCAGCAGCCGGTCCTCCAACTCCCGTCGCACACCCACGCCATAACCACCGACCCACAATCAGAATTTCTCTTTCCTATTTTTCTTTGGCCTGTTCCGGTCTGCCAGTTCAGAAGATTCACCCAGATTTTACCACCGCTTGAGCACATTCTGTTGCCTTCCTTGTGCATTCTGTCATCTCACTAAAGAGGAAGAAGATCCCCTTTTTTCAACTTTTAGGTAAACTCTTGCTTTATATATATATAATTTTTTTTTTAAAAAAGTTTTCTTTGGTTGGATCTGACCCATATCGGAAGTTTCCATTTAGTTTTATTTTTATTTTTATTTTTATTTTTATTTTTATTTTATTTTTTTACTAACCCCAAAACCAGTACCCTATTTCATTTTTTTTTTTTTTATTTGTCCAAGCCCATTTAGTAATAGAAGCCCACAATCCAATCTGCCTCCCTGTTATACTACATGTAGTTTTGGCTGGTTACACATCACCCTAAGCTACAAGTAGTTTAGTGTCACAAAAAAAAAAAAAAAATCATCATGATTGAAACTGCAACTCCCACAGCCTCTACAGTGTCTACACCTTATTCCCAAGATCCCAATCATCATCTATACCTCCACCATTTTGATCACCCTGGTATGGTATTTGCATCTCAGTCTCTTAATAGAGAAAATTATCAAACTTGGAGCCGGGCAATCATTATGGCTCTCAGTGCCAAGAACAAGCTCGGATTCATTGACGGGACCATCTCTCCACCAGTAACCTCCTCTGAAGATTTTTCACAATGGAGCCGTTGCAACAATATGGTAAAATCGTGGTTATTAAATTCTATTTCTAATGACATTTGAACTAGTGTTATTTATTGTAACCTTGCGAGCGACATCTTGATGGATCTTAAAGAGCGATTTTCTCAAGTGAATGGTCCTCGCATGTTTCAATTAGAGCAAGACATCAGCACCCTCATTCAAGGCACCATGTCTATTGCCACATACTTCACAAAACTAAAAGGGTTATGGGATGAACTATCAGCACTTCAGCCTAGCACCTCTTGTACCTGTGGCGCACTAAAGGAGGGTCTCAAAATATAGTAATGTCAGCGCACTGTAAAGTTCCTCATGGGTCTCAATGAGTCATATGCAGCTATTAGGGGACATATCCTCTTGATAGAACCATTGCCTTCAGTCAGTCGTGCATATGCCTTGGTTCTTCAAGAGGAATGCCAACGCAGCATTACCACCCAACCCACCATTGAAGGCGTTGCCTTGGTTGTAAAAGGCAATCTACCATCACGGAAGGAGCACAGATCTGGTTTTCAGAAGAAGAAAAGACCGAAATGCACTTATTGCGGTCGTGATGGTCATACTACCGAGAGGTGCTACCAACTTCATGGATTCCCTCATACTCATCGCAAGATTGACTCAAGGTCTAGTCTTAAGCCTCGTGCTCATCAGGTTTTCACTACCAGTAGTTTTCCTTATACACCTAATTAATGCCAACAACTCCTTGTAATTTTGAATAACGTCACTCCACAACAGTCCATGGCCCACCAAGCAGGTAGTACCGAACCATCTCTCTTAGGTACGTCTTTTGTCTTATATGATAATTCATTATGGATTCTTGATAGTGGTGCTACTGATCATATGGTCTATTCTCCCACTGCCTTGACCCAATTTTATCCTGTTCATGGTCATACTGTCCAATTACCTGATGGCTCATGAGAAGCGCCGAATGTTGTACATTTAAGCCCCTTAATTTACATATGTTAATTCCTTAGCATTGTTATTTGTTTGATTTTGTTTTGTTTTTATGTTTCAGGTCTTATTTGACAAACCATTGGAAATTGGGGTTAAAAGATCAAAAAGTTGAGCATTCTGGAACTAGGATCGAGCGCACTGCGCTCGAGCGTCTACGATCAAGGGTAGAGCGCATTCCTGCGCTCGCGCACACACCATCCAGGCTCGAGCGTACCAAGTCTTGGATCGAGTGCACTCGAGCGTACAGTGCACGGCAAGAACTCCTCTCCAGCATGGACTTGGATGCCTGTCTCCCAATTGGACTGGGAGACTGCTCTCCGGTTTTCTCAGGGTTTTTAGGGTTCTCCTAATCCCTATAAATAGGGCTCTAAATATTGTAAACAGACACACCGCTTCTAGAGCCAAAATTCAGTAAAATAGTCTGTGGAGCTTAGGAGATCATGAACAGCTAAACCTAATTGTGGGGTATTGATGTAGCCCTTTCCAATCACAATGGTTTGATTGTATTTAATTTCTAGTCTTTCAATTTATGCATGTTGATTGTATAACCTTGAGGATTGCTATAGTTGCTTTTTGTTCTTCATATTAAATGCAGTTGTTCTTTAAATTCCAATTTAATATTAGTAAAATTCTTATCTTGTCTTAGAAACTATTTTACTATTATTGAACTCAAATCATTCTTATTTTCCGTGATCATAAGAATGATGGTTATACAATGGTATCTAATTGGCATGCAATCAATAGGATTGGATAGACCATACCTAGGGAAGACGGATCGTACTACACCTTAGTTTAGTGTAATTTAGGTAGACGGTCCATGCCAACCGAAGATGGGTTATGCTATTCCGTTGATTGTATGAGATTATTTTTATGTCTTCTTGTTGAAATTATAACATGCATAGAATGAATTGCTAGAGTTAATTATGGTTAACCATTGATGCGCGAATCGTGGTGAAGTCAATACCCTACTCTCTCTCTCATAAATTTACTCCCTTTATTTATGTTTATTTTATGCACTTTAAATTCTCACAACCAATTCACTCTCTTTTAATTAAGTTAATTTTGATCTTTTAATTTTGATAATTAAACCCCTGCGGTCCTTGAGTTTGACACCCTCAATATAGCCCTATCCTACGGGATTCGTTCTATTGCGAGTGGTAATTTTATTATTGATATTTTTGGTCACAAAAATAGCACATCAGGTCATATGCTTCCGTAACTCACCTTGGATCTGTGATTTTCTCCTCATCACTCGTTCTTCATAATATCCTTTGTGTTCCTACTTGTCATTTTAACCTAATCTCTGTGTGTACACTATATCGGACATTGCAATGTCTCATCATTTTTTCTTCTGATTTTTGTTTCATCTAGGACCTTCGCTCAATGAAGATGATTGGTCTGGGCACTGACCAATGATACTAGGAGAGTCATCACTACATTCTCCCAGTACGAGGGAGAGGATTTCCATGAGACTTGGGATAGGTTGCAGACCTTGCTTAGATCATGTCCACACCACGCTGTCCCAAAATGGCAGCTAGTGCAGTATTTTTATGATGGCCTGACCGAGTCCAATAGAAAAATGGTAGATGCATCCTGTGGGGGGACATTCATGTTGAAAAGTGAAAATGAAGCATGGTCTATGTTTGAAAACTTAAGTAACAATTCTCTTCAGCAGATTTCCGCAAGATGAAGGGCACTAGCACCTAAGGCACCCAAAACAGAGAGTTTGTATGAAGCCGGCCATTCTCCAAACATGGCTAACCAAGTAGTTGAGGCTATCACCAAGAAGTTGGATCAAGTTTTGTTGACTGCTGGTTTTGCTCCTAATACTGCTCACACACACACTGAAGCATGCTCATTCTGTTCCAGTCCTATGCATCATGTAAATAACTGCCCTGTTACTGGAAATTATACTGACATTTCTAATGAGTAGGTTAATGCAGCTTTCTCCAGACCGGGTAATGATCCGTACTCCAATACCTACAACCCCGGGTGGCGAAATCATCCAAATTTCTCTTGGAAGAATTCAAGGAACTCATCCTCAGGGCCACACAATCATTCTCAATCCAACAGGCAGCCCTATCAACCTTAGTCCACTTACCGGCCTCCACAGCAGCATTACCAAGCTCCCTCCGAGTCTAATTTTGAGGATCGGATTGTAAAAGTAGTAACTGAGCTGACCAACAAGATCAAGCAGTCAATTAAATCTCAAGAGGAAATAGTCAACTCACATTCCCAATCCATTGCCAAGCTAGAAGCTCAAGTCGGACAACTTGCCAACACCATCAACAGAAGGGACGAAGGAAAGCTTCCAAGTCGGCCAGTGGTAAACCCTAAGGGGCACTATATGGTCGATGAGGGCACTTCATACCATCAGCAAGTTCAAGCCATCACCACCTTAAGAAGCGGCAAAATAGTTGACAATCATGTGGAGGAGAAGAAAGATGAACACAAGGAGGTTGCACAGAATTTGCAGAATGATAAAAGCAAGCAAGTGAGCAATGAGGCTTTGTCATCAACAGTATCCACTCCAGAGATCCCCTATGAGCCACCAGCACCCTTCCCAGAACATCTCAAGGCACCTTCCCACTTTGGGAAACAAGGCGAGAAAATACAAGGAATGATGGAGATGTTCAAACAGGTAAAGATCAATCTTCCCCTTCTTGATGCCATTGCACAAGTGCCTGCCTATGCCAAGTTCCTTAAGGACTTGTGTACTCAAAAGCGGAAGACCAGAAACCACATCCCCAAGAAAGTTCTTCTGACTGAGCAAGTAAGTTCTCTGATTAAGCACAACACCCCTCCGAAGTTCAAGGACCCCGGGGCTCCTACAATTTCATGCATCATCGGAAAAAGAGAGATTGATAAGGCACTCTTAGATTTGGGAGCTGGAGTGAATTTACTTCCCTATTCAGTATATCAGCAGCTGGGCCTAGGGGAGCTGAAGCCCACCACAGTGATTCTGCAACTAGCTGATAGGTCAATTAAGAAGCCTAGAGGGATTGTAGAAGATGTGATCATCCAAGTGGATAAATTTTTCTTCCCAGTCGACTTTATCGTGCTGGATACCGAGCCTGTGCCCAATCCTGAGAAGCTGGTTCCTGTCATCCTTGGGCGTCCATTCTTAGCCACAGCAAATGCATGCATCAACTGTCAAACTGGAGTCATGGAAATCTCATTTGGCAATATGGAAGTTCGGTTGAATATCTTTACTGCATTTCAGCATGCTCCTGATCAGAATGAGTGTTTCTTTTTGGACAGCATTGAAGAATATATAGAAGACTCACTACCCAGTCTCCTGACAAAGGACCCAGTAGAAGCTTGCCTGAATTATTTCGACTTTGAAGAATTCAACATCGACCAGTACATTCAAGAGGTCTATGAATTGTTAGAAACAGCCGCTAGTGCAGATTTCCATCCTTGGAGAGTAATAAAGGAGCCCCTACCTGTGACATCAAGCACTCCTCCTGTTCCATCTCTACTGTCTCCACCGAAGCTTGAGTTGAAGTCCCTGCTAGAAAAGCTCAAATATGCATTTCTGGGGTCTAACAATACCCTATCGGTAATCATTGCTTCTGACTTACAACAAGACCAAGAAGACAGTCTGCTCGCAGTGTTAAAGGAGTAGAAAGAGGCTATTGGTTGGACCGTAGCAGATTTGAAAGGCATTGACCCCTCTATCTGTATGCACCGAATCCATTTGGAAGAAGATGCTTGACCCCCCCGTCAGGCATAGTGCCGGTTGAATCCCAACATGAAGGAGGTAATAATGAAAGAGGTCGTCAAGTTACTTGATGCAGGCATCATCTACCCCATCTCAGATAGCAAATGGGTGAGCCTCACTCAAGTGGTTCCAAAGAAATCAGGCATCACCGTTGTTGAGAATTCTGCTGGCGAATTGGTTCCACAGCGCACAACCACGGGGTGGCGTGTCTGCATTGACTACCGGAAGCTCAATTCTCATACCCGAAAGGATCGCTTCCCGCTCCCATTCATTGATCAAATTTTGGAACGTCTTGCTGGCCAGAGCTACTATTGCTTCTTAGATGGCTATTCCGGGTACAATCAGGTAGCAGTTGATCTCCAAGACCAAGAGAAGACGACATTCACATGTCCATTTGGAACCTTTGCTTACCGACGCATGCCCTTCGGCTTATACAATGCACCCGCCACATTCCAAAGATGTATGATGTCTATCTTCTCAGACATGGTGAAAATTTTTTTGGAGGTATTTATGGATGACTTTTCTATTTTTGGATCTTCTTTTGATAAATGCCTCCATAATCTGTCACTTGTGCTTCAACGTTGCAAAGAAACTAACCTGATTTTGAGCTGGGAGAAAAGCCACTTCATGGTCCAGGAAGGTATAGTTTTGGGCCATCTAGTGTCCAAACGAGGTATTGAGGTGGATCGGGCCAAAGTTGAGCTCATTGAAAATTTACCACCACCCACTTCAGTGAAGCAGATCCGTTCTTTCCTAGGGCATGCCGGCTTCTATCGTCGTTTCATCAAAGATTTCAGCAAAATTTCAAGGCCCTTATGTCACTTGCTTGCTAAGGACACCCCTTTTCACTTTACTGAAGCATGTCACTAGGCATTCACGCAGCTCCGGTCCCTATTATCTTTTGCTCCCATCATGCAGCCGCCTGACTGGTCATTGCCCTTTGAGATCATGTGTGATGCATCTGATTATGCTGTGGGTGCAGTTTTGGGACAACGGGTAGGCAAGCTTCCTCATGTCATTTATTATGCTAGCAAGACATTGATAGATGCTCAAGTCAATTACACAACCACTGAGAAAGAATTGCTAGCTGTGGTATTTGCTCTGGATAAATTTCGCTCATATCTTCTGGGATCAAAGGTTATAATTTTCTCTGATCATGCTGCTCTATGACACCTGCTGGCCAAGAAGGAAACAAAGCCTCGGTTGATCCGCTGGATTCTACTTCTGCAAGAGTTTGACATTGAGATTTGGGACAAGAAGGGTACTGAAAATGTTGTTGCTGACCATTTGTCATGGATTTCATTTGCGACACCCCAGCCGGTTCTTGTTCATGACTCGTTCCCAGATGAGCAACTCTTAGAAATTACCCCGAGAAATCCGCTGTGGTATGCTGATATTGTCAATTATCTAGCAATAGGTTGGATTCCCTCTCAGTGGTCTAAGCAAGATAAGGACCGCTTCTTCAAGCAAGTCCGATTCTATTATTGGGAAGATCCAGAGTTGTTCAAGTATTGTGCTGACCAGATCATCCGACGATGTGTTCCTGAGAGTGAATTTTCCAGCATTCTTACCTTTTGTCATTCTTTAGCTTGTGGGGGACATTTCAGTGCCAAGAAGACAGCAGCCAAGGTTCTACAATGCGGATTCACGTGGCCCACCTTGTTCAAAGATGCCTATGACTTCTGCCGAGCTTGTGAGAGATGTCAGCGCCTAGGAGCTATGTCTCGGAGGGACATGATGCCATTGAACCCCATCCTTATTGTCAAGATTTTTGATGTCTGAGGTATCGACTTCATGGGACCCTTCCCACCATCTTGTGGACATGAGTATATTTTGGTAGGAGTAGATTATGTCTCTAAGTGGGTCGAACCTATCGCCACAAAGACCAATGATCACAAGGTTGCAGTGAAGTTCCTCCTAGCCAACATTTTTAGCAGATTTGGTACTCCTCGGGCTATCATCAGTGATGGGGGTAGACACTTTTGCAACCGTTTTTTCAAGGCCTTGCTTCTCAAGTATTCTGTCACACATAAGGTAGCCACCCCAAACCATCCTCAAACAAGTGGCCAAGTGGAAGTATCTAACCGGGAGATTAAGCATATTCTGGAGAAAACGGTTAGGCCAGACCGTAAGGATTGGTCCTTGCGCCTCAATGATGCATTATGGGCCTACCGCACAGCTTACAAAACCCCCATTAGAATGTCTCCCTATCGACTGGTTTATGGCAAGGCGTGTCACCTCCCTGTGGAATTAGAACACAAGGCTATGTGGGCCATCAAACAGTTCAATTTCGACATGCAAGCTGCCGGTCCGCACCGGAAACTTCAGTTGACAGAGTTGGAGGAGCTGCGGCGAGATACCCTTGATAGTGCTTGCCTTTATAAGGAGCGGACTAAGGCCTTTCATGACAAACATATCTTGCCCAAGAAATTTGTTCGGGATCAGAAAGTATGGCTCTTCAATTCCAGACTCCGGCTTTTCCCTGGGAAGCTCTGTTCAAGATGGGACGGCCCCTTCATAGTCACTCAGTGTCACCCCATTGCGCCGTCGAATTGCGGGACCCAAAGGATGGCACTCTATTCAAGGTCAACGGTCAAAGGTTGAAGCCCTGCATCCAGAACCTCGAGCCAGGTACAGACGTGGAATCGGTCGACTTGACGGATCCCGTCTATCTTTTTGATTGAGCCACTGACACCCTGCGCTCGAGCGCACCCACTGTGCGCTCGATCCCAGAGTACGGGCCTGCGCTCGAGCCCACCATGAGTGGGATCGAGCGCAGAAGCTCTACACTCACACACACACGAGTACAATCGAGCGCACCTTCAGGAGCGCTCGAGCGTACCCACGCCCTGCCTTGACGCCCTCTGCACAAGTGCGATCGAGCGCACGCTAAGTGCCGCTTGAGCGCACTCGTTCAGAGGACTCACGTGACCTTTTTTAGGTCACGGCCCATCGTTTTTTTTCCCATTCCCCTTTCTTCCCTAGCGCCGCAGCCTCTCCCTTGCACTCACACCCCAACTGCGAACCCACCCACCACCGCACGCCACCAACCCACCACCACCGCCCACCCTACCACCGCACAACCCAACGCCACCACCCCACCGGCTTTTCCCCGTAATTGTTTTCCCTCCTCGGCCACTTCTCTCTCCCATTTCCCATCGTCCCCGATCCCCACCAACAGCCCTTATTTTCCATTTTTTTGTAGCAATTAGCAGTCCGTGGGTCCACGGATTGCTCTGTGTTGGATTTTCTTTCTTCTACAGGGGGTTGGGCAGCACAGCAGGGTGGTTCTCCATCTCCTCCCTTTAGGAGTGCCCACCAAGTGCTCGACAAAATGCCTCAAAGAAGCCTAGCCTTGCTTCTAGCCACAGCTTCCACATCCCGCTCTTCCCCTGCCCGGGAGACCAACCCTGAGGCTCCCTCCCAGCCATTACCTCCCCGTGGGAAGCCCCGGAAGCTCATCTTGGAGACCTCCTTTGCCGTCGACACAGTTTTTCATAGCCTTCCAGCCACCAAGTGGGCGGTCAAGGAATGCCGACGACGCGGCCTCACTGCACTGTTCCAGCCAGTCAGCCCCATTGCGTACGAAGGGCTGGTTCGGGACTTTTATGCCCACCTTACTTTTGATTGTACCCGGCCGGGCGTCCTCTCTTCATCAGTGGCGGGTATAGACGTGGAGCTGACCGCCAAAGACATTGCTTCTGCCTTGTAGTGTTCTCATGAGTGCCCGTCCGACATTTTGGCTCGGGATGGCTCACCTCGGTACTGCTACCTCCCGGCCGACCTCACACTGCAGTTTATTGTGGATGACATGTGCCACGGCCGCTACACCGATGACCTCCGCAATTCCACTAGCAAGGTCCTGCTACCCTCTCGCCTGTGGTTCATGGACTTCATCCTGCAGCGGAATGTGTGCCCCTTTGGACACAAGACGAAGCGGCGCGACCCCTTTCTTGCAGCACTCTATGCCTTTTAGAGAGGCTATTGGATCTCCATTCCCCAGCTCATTTGGGACCAGATGCACAAGTTTTGGGATGGGGCAATTGTGCGGTGCACGCAGGGTTCGGCGTCATCGGGACTTCCATTCCTGTTTCTCCTCACCCAGATCTTTCAGACCCGAGGCATAGAGGGTACTCCTACTAATGGACCTATTTCCACACATCCTCAGTTTGGTCTGATCCAGTGGAATCAGAGTTATTCTCACATGCCGCGTCGACGTCGGGTGCCTGCTGCAGTAGCAGTCGATAGGGACGCTGATGTGCCTGTGCCCGATGAGCCACCTCCAGCAGCGCCAGTCGACAGCATGGGAGCAGCAGCTACAGTCACTCTGACCATGTCACAGTATGAGTCCTTACATAAAGAATTGCAAGAACTCCGCACTGAGCTTGCAAACCAGAGAGCGGAAGACAGGCGCCAGGCAGATGAATGATTTGAAGTGCAGCAAGAACTGCTGCGTGCCATTGTAGCTCGGCTGCCACCTGCTCCAGGGGCATCTTCTTCTGTGCCACAGTGATAGGTTTGGTGTTTCTTTTTCCCCTTGCATTGTTTTATTGTTATTTTCCACACACTGATGACATTGTGCACTTTAAGTTGGGGGGTGTGGGCATATACATGATAGTTCTGAGCATGCAATTGATTTTCCTATTATGGTTTGAAATTCATTGATGGGCTTAATATGACGAACACATGATCATTTGATTAAGAAATTAAAACTGGGTTACTCTCATTGGCAGCATGAAATATTACTTGTTTCAATTTAATTTTCACAAGCACACTTGCATATAGTCTATGGGGTATAAAATCTGGAATCAAGAATGTTTGATTTTAATATTCAGAATGTAGTTGGGCAACTTATTGGGAAAACAACTTTGGCATAAAGTATAAAATAAATAAATAAATAAATAGAAATGATCATTTTAAACTTTCCACCAAGTAACCGGACTTTCTGCCTCATTAAGCAGTGAGTGTTCGAGTCAAAAAGTGTAAAGTTTGGATTGGTTGACAAAAAAAAAAAAAAAAAAAAAAAGTAGCTTAGCTTAGTAGCCTTTTTGACCCGAGTTAGTAAGTCTTTAGGGGTGTTTTTACACCTAATGCCCTAAAAACATCTGGTTTAGGAGTCATTGGCCTAACACTCGATAAATGGGTCAATCAGAAAGCTTAAGGGAGCTAAGTGAAGAAAAAAAAAAAAAAAAAAAAAAGAAGTTGCCTTGGTTGTTTGTCCGATGGGGAGTCCAATGAATTTTGTGTATTGATCCATGCATGATTGAGATTAGTTTTGAAATCCCTTGATTATGTGTTGAGTTCACATACACTAATTGAATTTTGTAATATCTCATAATTGCCATGATTGGAGCTAAGTTGTGATTGCCTAAAATTGTGAAGATAGTGTTTGTTTTATTAAGCCTATTAATGACTGAAAACCATGATGGTCATGAGATTGCATTCTTAGGAATTACATAGTTAGAAAATGTTTGTGGGTATCATTCCTGGAAAACCCTCACGAGACTTCACTCGTCCTCTAGGGAACTCCTAGGGGTTTAAAATGCTTGTTCCATATGCTAAATGCAACCGTACGTCCCACGAAAGCTGGATTTATCTTTTTGTTTTTCAGTTTATTTTCTGTTTACATTGCTAAGGGATTAGCAATATGTAAGTTGGGGGGTGTGATAAGCGCCGAATGTTGCACATTCAAGCCCCTTAATTTACATATGTTAATTCCTTAGCATTGTTATTTGTTTGATTTTGTTTTGTTTTTATGTTTCAGGTCTTATTTGACAAACCATTGGAAATTGGGGTTAAAAGATCAAAAAGTTGAGCATTCTGGAACTAGGATCGAGCGCAGCATTCATAGGATCGAGCACACTGCGCTCGAGCGTCTGCAATCAAGGGTCGAGCGCATTCCTGCGCTCGCGCGCACACCATCCAAGCTCGAGCGCACTGCGCTCAAGTGCACCAAGTCTTGGATCGAGCGCACTCGAGCGTACAGTGCACGGCAAGAAGTCCTCTCCAGCATGGACTTGGATGCCTGTCTCCCAATTGGACTGGGAGACTGCTCTCCGGTTTTTTCAGGGTTTTAAGGGTTCTCCTAATCCCTATAAATAAGGCTCTAAACATTGTAAACAGACACACCGCTTCTAGAGCCAAAATTCAGTAAAATAGTCTGTGGAGCTTAAGAGATCATGAGCAGCTAAACCTAATTGTGGGGTATTGATGTAGCCCTTTCCAAGCACAATGGTTTGATTGTTTTTAATTTCTAGTCTTTCAATTTATGCATGTTGATTGTATAACCCTGAGGATTGCTACAGTTGCTTTTTGTTCTTCATATTAAATGCAGTTGTTCTTTAAATTCCAATTTAATATTAGTAAAATTCTTATCTTGTCTTAGAAATTATTTTACTATTATTGAACTCAAATCATTCTTATTTTCCGTGATCATAAGAATGATGGTTTTACAATGGTATCTAATTGGCATGCAATCAATAGGATTAGATATACCATACCTAGGGAAGACGGATCGTACTACACCTTAGTTTAGTGTAATTTAGGTAGACGGTCCGTGCCAACCGAAGAAGGGTTATGCTATTCCGCTGATTGTATGAGATTATTTTAATGTCTTGTTGTTGAAATTATAACATGCATAGAATGAATTACTAGAGTTAATTATGGTTAACCATTGATGCACGGATCGTGGTGAAGTCAATACCCTACTCTCTCTCTCATAAATTTACTCCCTTTATTTCTGTTTATTTTATGCACTTTAAATTCTCACAACCAATTCACTCTCTTTTAATTAAGTTAATTTTGATCTTTTAATTTTGATAATTAAACCCCTGCAGTCCTTGAGTTCGACACCCTCAATATAGCCCTATCCTACGGGATTCGTTCTATTGCGAGTGGTAATTTTATTACTGATATTTTTGGTCACAAAAATACCACATCAGCTCATATGCTTCCGTAACTCACCTTGGATCTGTGATTTTCTCCTCATCACTCGTTCTTCATAATATCCTTTGTGTTCCTACTTGTCATTTTAACCTAATCTCTGTGCGTACACTATATTGGACATTGCAATGTCTCATCATTTTTTCTTCTGATTTTTGTTTCATCTAAGACCTTCGCTCAATGAAGATGATTGGTCTGGGCACTGAGCGGGATGGCCTATATTACTTCATCAACATGAGACCCGCACGGTGTTAGGTGGCAAAATCTACCTCACAGCTTTGGCATCGCCGATTAAGTCACCTCTCCAATAAAAGTTTTGTCATTTCTTTCCAATAATGTATCTAAAATTTGTAGTTCAAATTCAGAGCATTGTCTTGTTTGTCCTCTAGCAAAGCAAGCTTGTATTCCGTTTCCAACTAGTCAAATTTCTTCTACTGCACATTTTGCATTAATACATGTTGATATTTGGGGTGGTTACCGCACATCTTCCATTAATGTGGCACATTATTTTCTGACCATTGTTGATGACTACACCCGATGTACATGGGTATATTTGATGCAACATAAATCTGAGGCTCGCTCTCTTCTACAATCCTTCATTAATCTTGTCGAAAACCAGTTCTCGACCACCATCAAAATAATTCGTAGTGGCAATGGTCCTGAATTCATTATTCCATCATTATATTCTGACAAAGGCATCATCCATCAGACTAGTTGTGTCTCTACTCCACAACCAAATGGTGTTGTTGAACGCAAGCACCGTCACCTTCTCAATATGTCTCGAGCCTTACTCTTTCAAGCCCACTTGCCTACATGTTTTTGGGGAGACACTATCTTAACCATTGCCTATTTGATCAATAGAACTCATACTCCCCTCCTATCTGGCAAAACTCCATATGAGAAGTTATACAACTCGAAACCTTAATACCATCGCTCACGAGTTTTCGGTTGTTTGTGCTTTGATTCCACTCATTCCCAAAAACCATCAAAATTTGACCCGCGTGCTATACAATGTGTCTCCCCAGGATACCCTTATAGGCAAAAGGGATATCGTCTATATGATCTTGTTCACCACAAAACCTTCATCTCTCATGATGTACTTTTTTATGAAGATCATTTCCCATTTGCCTAAACCACCCCTAAGCAATCTTCACAAGTCTTACCTATTCCTTTTGACCTCCCTAATGATGTCCCTACCCCCTTGTCACCTGTTGTTGAAGCTTCGGTTGCCCCTTCTGCCACTTAGACTACCTCTTTCCCACCTTCGGTCACTCGGCAATCTACTCGGTCGACCCAGCCACCTGCGTACTTGTGTGACTTTCATCTTGCACATGCTTTACCGTCTCGTACCAATTAATCATTTGAATCAACGTTGGTGCGTTCCTCAAGTAACCCTTACTCTCTTGACTCCTTTTTATCTTATACTTGTCTCTCTAACCACCATCGTGCCTTTAGTGCTGCTATTTCTCTTGCACAAGAGCCAAAGTCTTTCTTTCAGGCCATACAGGATTCCAAGTGGCGAGATGCAATGCGTGCTGAGGTGGATGCTCTAGAATCGACTCAGACATGGACTTTGACCCCTCTTCCGCTCGAAAAGAAATCCATTGGCTGTAAATGCGTTTACAAAATAAAATATCACCCAGATGGTTCTGTGGAACGATATAAAGCTCGCTTAGTGGCTAAAGGTTACAACCAACAAGCTGGCATTGATTATATGGAGACCTTTGCCCCTGTTGCTAAGATGGTCACTGTTCGCTCTTTCCTTGCTCTTGCCGTCTCCTGCGGATGGCACTTGCATCAACTTGATGTCAACAACACCTTCCTTCACGGTGACCTTGACGAAGAAGTCTACATGCACCTTCCTCCTGGTTTCAGACGAAAGGGGGAGACTAGAGTTTGCAAACTCAACAAATCCCTATATGGGCTTAGACAAGCTTTGAGACAATGGTATGCAAAACTTTATTCCACTCTCATTAGTGTAGGATATAAACAATCCAAAGCAGACTACTCACTATTCATTTGATCCCATGAAGGTAACTTCAGAGCCATTCTTGTATATGCTGACGATATTATATTGGCGGGCAACAACTTGGAGCAGATTCCAAAATTTAAGAAACATTTGGGTGATCATTTCAAACTCAAAGATTTGGGCAACCTAAAGTATTTTCTGGGTATTGAAGTGGCTTGTTCAAAAAAAGGCATCTTTCTATCACAAAGAAAGTATGCTTTTGAAATACTTGAAGATACTGGCTTTCTTGGTGCCAAGCCTAGTAAATTTCTCATGGAGCAAAATTTAGCACTCAGTAAACATGATGGAGACCTCATTGCTGATCCTTCATCATATCGTCAACTAGTTGATAAGTTGATTTATTTAACCATTACCAGACTAGATTTGGCCTATGCAGTGCAGCTGTTGAGTCAGTTTATGGACAAAACACACACATCCTAATTAGATGCAGCACACAGAGTGTTACGCTATATCATGTAGTCTCCAGGACAAGGAATTCTCTTATCAACCACAAGCAACATTCAATTACATGCATTTTGTGATGCAGATTGGGCACGATGCAGAGACACTTGACAATCAGTCACTGGATATTGTATATTCCATGGGAGCTCACCAATATCTTGGAAAAGTAAAAAGCAAACAACAATATCCCGATCTTCGGCTGAAGCAGAATACAGAGCTATGGCCTCAACCTGCTGTGAAATTACTTGGTTGAAACAACTATTGGCGGACCTCCATATCTCACATTCACAACCAGCAAAATTGTATTGCGACAACAAGGCGGCCATCCACATCGCCTCAAATCCTGTCTATCATGAGAGAACAAAGTATATAGAGATTGATTGCCACCTCATTCGAGAAAAGCTGCAGGATGGCATAATTCAAACTTTTCACATACCTACCACTCAACAATTCATTGATCTATTTACTAAGGCGCTAGGTTCAACACAATTTCATTACCTACTTGGCAAGTTAGGTGTCATGAATATCCACTCCAACTTGAGGGGGAGTGTTGAGGAAATAAATTTGTGCAACGATCATAAATCATTTGAGAAAGGCAAATCCCCAACCAGCAACGTTAATATTCCTTCTACATAAACAATTTCCATGTTTAGAAGATTTTAACATTAATTTACAACGGCTATGTAACCCAAATTTTATGTATAAATACCCCATCATGTAAATCGATTATCATCAAGTAAATACAAGTATTTTCTCATATTGGTATTTTTTTCATAAGTAAAGTTGTTTTTATGAACTAAAAGCTCAGGCTTTTGTTTTTTTGGGTTATGTTTTTTTGTTTATACTTGCTGGTGAGACGATTGTGGTTTTGTGCATTCTCCTGCTTATTCTTCACTATTTGCCATCAAATGTCTTGAGGAAAAAAAAAAAGTTGAAAAGTCGATATAAAGTCTTCAGCTTTGGTGTAATAATTTTGTGTAAGAGAAATGTTGAGCTTCAAATTTCTTCACCCTCAGCTTTCTTTCCATAAACAACTATTTATTTTAGTTTTCCCTGGCAGAGGAGCATGCATTTATTTTGTTATATTTGCACTGCTTTAACCATTTTCAATCTCGTGTTTACTATTACATTATATTATATATATGATCTTTATATATCTATATATCATGCATATTAATTAAAACCTGACACTAATTCGAGATTATTTATTATTCAATTTAGAACTCATTTTAATAGATTCTTATAATATTGAAAAAGAGTGTTGTTGTGGCACTACAACTATATTATAAGTCTCATAAAGAAACGTGGTAGTCCACTTGGCACTCACTATATTAGTTTATTTATTTTTTTATTTTTTTTGACATGTCCACACAAGAAGGGGAGGAGAGATTTGAACTAGTGATCTCTGCTTCATGAGTCGTGGTCTTCAGCCGATTGAGTTACACCCCTTGGGAACCACTCACTATATTAGTTATAAAAATATGAATGTCAATTATTATAATATAAATTGTTATATGACAATTTATGTAATACTCATTTTCATAAAATATAAATATTCATACAAGTTTATAAAGAAACTATTGTGGAACAAACAAGCTCCACACAATTTCAGCTAGAAGACAGTTTCATGATACAATATCACCCGGTCAGTGCAATGTGGCCTTTAAAAGGACTTGCAATACTCATCAAAGTAGTCCTAATAATGCTAGAATAAAGACGTTTATCTTTCTAAAGTGATGTGAATTTTACAATTACTATTAGATTTGAAATAATCACTATTGAATTTTGATTTAATGATGATTTTAAAAATTACATCACATTTGGAAAGGCAAAAGTCTTACTTCTAGCATGACTCAAATAGTCCATTAAGTAAATTGTTAAACCAAAGCTTCTAGGCAAACCCTACATGAAAAAGAGAAAAATGTTAAGGTTTAATATAACCATTGTACATTTTTATCTCAGCAAGAGCCAGAAACCATGAAACAGTCTAATAAAAAGAATTTCTCAACAATCATTTATTTTGGATGCCATACTTGACTTGGATAAGGGGACTTACTTTCCTGTTGATGCCTAAGAAGAAGCTAGCAAGAAATTGGTAGAAGTTACTCGTGTCCCTCTGGTGTCACTCAAAATATGATATGGCTTTTAAAATTACTATTGACTTTGTGATTGATTATCATTGAATTTTGATCAAATTGTGATTTTAAAAGCCACCTCATTTTTAATTTAGAGTGACTTTTAGAATTACTCGGTACCAAGTGCTAGGAATGAGATGAATAAACTGGATGCAATTATGTCATAAATGGGAGGCTTGTAAGAAAAAATAGCCCCTACCATCTCCCTTATAATTATTCTTTTCTTAGCTACGATTTCCTTAGCTGGTTTGCCACAACTAGCTCTCTCCTTTGTTGTATGCACCAAATCCCGTGAGTCCTAATTGGAGTAGAAAAAACAATTGGCTGAATTCCAACACCAAAGACAAAACACAGCTGTCCCCACACTGACTTGAGCTAATTTAGGTCACTACACGACAACTAGCATCAGCAGTAACATCATAATCTTAAGATCCTTGCACCATCATCATCATCAAAATAAATATCATCATAAGCATCATCATTAATTAGAAAGTTGAATATCATCTAAAAGGAATCTATAACTTTTAAGGAACACTAACTTTGGAGGATTGTCATCTTTACCCTCACATGGAAATTCAACTCGAAGAGTATCTATCTTTAGCTGAGAATTGTCTAAAACACGGCGGAGACGACTTGGAAAACATTTACTATCAAAAGATTTAATACAAAAGAGTATGAGAAAACCACTCAAAGCCCATAGCCCAATACACTAAAATCTTACTCTTACACACTAATATATATATATATATATATATATATATAAGAGAAACTAATATAAAAAACTCTCTTTTTCTCTAACATGAGAATTATGAGATCCTCTATTTCTTTTTGCTGTGCTGCCTTTGATGTTGCCGTGGATTACACAGAATTTTCTCCACCTTCTTCACGTTGTGCTTGCTGTCTTTTATAAAGGCTAAAGTCGTCCACAAATACTCCAAATCAAACAATTGTAACATGAGAGTAAAAGTGGGTTGCTTCTTACAAATCTCAATAGGAAAAGTATTGATGACATGTATGATAGACTCCAAGTTGCCAAGTTAAATAGACTCCAAATTGGAGTAGAAAACCAACTCAACAAGGAAGCAAAATATGTTGTAAGGCCTAGGTGATATTGACTTGAGTAATTCAAGTTGTTGAGACAGTTATCAACCCTGGTAGCAACTTGATTCAAAGCCTGCTAAGAACGAAAAATGATCAGTAGTGACAGACCACAAGATGGGGGGTGTGGTGGTCGTGTCACCTCTGATGCCTGAGTGAGAGTTTGATTATGACAAGAGTAATAAAATAAGGAAATAATGAGCATGGGAATAATAAGAGTAAGAGAATGAGTACGTATCTATATCATAAGGTGACTCCTCCTTTTATAAAGGCTATGAGTAGGTGAACTTTAGTGGGACTCCCACTTGACTCTCTTGATTCGTGGGAGTGGTTGAAACCGATATTATCCTTTGAGATAATATAGGAGATTTAAGTAGATAGGATATCATGTATTTAGACTCCTTTTGGGAGAGATTTAGTTGATTGCTCTCTGATTTGGATTGTAACTCCTAGATTGGGTTGTTTAGGGAGTGATCATGCTCCCTTGATTATAGGGGTACGTGATTCTGCATGCAACCATTTCGATATGGTGCATAACTGCATGCTTGAGTGCAGACTTGATACGATCGAGTGATCGTGTTAGGATTTCTTGGGCTTTGGGCTTTAATGCCTTGGTGTCCTGGCGAGCCATGGGCTTCTTATTTGGAGTGGGCCTTTAGGTTTGGGCTTTGGGAGATATATTGTATCAATAGTATCCCACCATTCCATTAGGTCACTATAGTGGCCTAATGGGAATAAATGGAATTTTGTTTTTCTTGGGCCCATCGTAGCAGATCTAGGCCTTCGCGCTTTTGGGGCTCCCTTCTTTTGTGAAATTTTCTGCCCATCTTATCTTTTCAACTTTCTTTGGCGCCCCTTTTTCTAACACCCATGGACACCACGTTTTGAGGCGTGGCATGCCTTTTATGGGACATGACCATGGCCATAATGACAAAAGACGGCGCACGTTATCTGTCACCCGTGGTTAACGCATGTCAACCCAGGGTTTACCTATATCTAGGTGATCATGAGAGGATGGTACATCTTTTCTGCCATCGTCCTCTCCCAGACGCTTGGTTTAATTACTCCAAGGGTCGCTTGAGCTCTTTGGCGACACATGGTGAATTTTACCACGCATGCTGGTGTGATTTTTCCATCCAACGACGTTCCTTTTGAGATGCTTTTAAGTTTGCCGCGAGACGCTTGGACTCCTAGTGGACACTTGGAAAAGTGGGTTGCAATATTGATTGTGAGGATGCCTTAAAAGCTAGGGTTTCCTCTATTTTTCCTCTATTGCCTTCGAATATCTTTTCTGATCCAGCTTGATCACCATTTTTAGCGATGGAATTCAGCGGAGATGCTCTTCGATCTTGCATAAAAGCTTTGGATCTGGAAGTTTGCAAGGGGAGATATAAGTTCGCTAAAGGCATTTGAATTCGAGTCCCTGCAGCTAATGATGGTGCTATCGGTCCTAAAAATAGGGAGGAGATTTGTTCATTGGTCTAGATACTTGAGGCCGGTTTCAGGCTACCGGTTCCTAGGGTTGTTAGGGAAATTTTAGACATTCTAAACCTGGCTACTTTTCAAGTTGCACCAAACGGTTGGCGAGTTCTAATGGGGATGGCCATCCTTTGGTCGGAGCTATATAAGGACCAGGGACACCCACAGATCACGGCGAGGGAGTTCCTTTACTTATAGACTGCTTTCCTGGCCAATGATGAAGTAGATGATATATGGAAATTTCGTACTTGGAAGGCTGGGGCGGTTTTCGAACTTCCTTAATGGATTTCCAGAGTCAAGAATTCGAAGGCGAAGTTTTTCTTTATTTCGAGGGGTTTCCAGTTTTTTGAGGGTGAAGCTCATGATTTTCCATTGAGGTCTCAATGGGGGAGGATACCCCCTTGGGTTCTAGACTTGCCCGTTCTGCCAAACTCCACTCTTATCCATCTTCAGAAGGCCATTAATTGGGCTAAAGATCACAATACCCACCACAACCTCTGGACCCAGGGGATTGGTTGATTCGAGACGAGCATATGGAGGAATCTCTCGGATACAAAGATTTGGCGGGTTTGTCTGAAGGCTAGAGGAGAGATCGAGAGTCTGAGGCTGCCAAGTTTCCAGGACATTTCTTCCCCAGTACCATTCCTGTCCGTCTTGCAAATGGACGAATTCCTAGACATCTTCCTGACGTTTTCAGGGAGAAAGCTCGCTTCATGGTCGTGATTCCAGATGTGGATCATGTTCTGGTTGAAGATAAGGGTCTTACAAAGGGGGATGTGGAGCTTGTGGTCTATGCTATGGACACGGAGGCAGGAATTACTGTTGCTGAGGAGGATAGAAGGGCTGAGTCGCCTGGTAGTCCAACTTCTGTTGGGAATCATAGACCCTATCTCCCCTGGGAATCATTTAGTTACGAGATCCCTCAAATGAAGGCATCTTCGTAGAGGTTTCGGGGGTCCTTTAAATGTTGTTCATGTCATAACATCCAGCTTTGCTAGCGATAGTGCCTAGCAGATGGTTTTGTTAACGCTCCGGCTGGCAGACCAAGGGGTCTGTCTTTTGACAGTTAGGAGAGTTCTTCTGCTAGCGGACTAGTGGACTCGCCTTTTGCTCCAGGATCAGAGAGATTATCTACTGGCAGAACAAAGGCTCCGCCTTCTGCTCTAAGGGGTTCGTTTCCTCCTGGTCCGCCTCCAACGGATGCTAGAGTCAGTGAGGCTGTTCGGATGATGCCTTTGGCTATTCAGCGACCTGGCCAGCCTGTGGTGCGTATGGTTTTTTCAACATCGTCTTCTTCAACAGCCAGACAAACTGTTCGCCTGGCACGGGTGAAGGGATTCATCCTCCGACCTTCATAAACCTTTCGTCTTCTGAAGGTGGAGAGTCCTTGGATGAACTGGGTAGCTTCGGTGATCACGAACCTGCTGAAGTGGTTGCAGAGGAAGTGCAACCCTTTTTGGCTCTAAGAGCAGCACCTAAAGATGATCAATCCCCTTAGGTTGCAATGGAGAAGATGCAGCCCCAGCCTGAGGGTGATCCAATGGTTGTGGAAGATACTGTTATTGGTACAGAGTTCGTTCATACGAAAGTTTTGGAGTCTTTTGAAGATGACAACACGGTCATGTCGAATCTAAGAGCCCCCTTGGGAGATTTGGAGGAAATGCAGGTTCTCCCTAAGAGTCTTGCAGAAGCTACTGCTCCCTAAGTATTTGAGAGTTTGCCTTCCCTTAGGGTGAACTCTGACACTGAAGGTCTGCTTGGAGCTTTAGTCCGTTTGTTAGGACTAGCATCAACCTCTATTCCTGTGGACCCCACGGCTCTTCGAGTTTGCTATTCTTTGGTGCAGGCCACTTCAGATGCTGTGGCCATGTGTTATGGAATGGCTCAAGGGCATAGGACCTTTGACGTGGCTAGCACTTCCTGGTAGCAGTCCATGGAAGCCGTTTGTATTGAGTGTATCTGCCTTCAAGGTGTTTAAGATGAAGCTGATGCTAGATTTGTGGCCAGCGGTGATCAGGTGATTGCGGATGAGAATTCCATATTTTTCTATTGAGAGAGGGTTCAGGTGGCTGAGGAGTTGGCTAAGAATGCCCAATCTGTGAGATATGCGGCAAATGTGGTCTTGCGGGAAGCTGAAGCAAAAACTTGGGTAGCCCGTGCTGCGCAAAGGGGTGCAGAAACAAGGGCTTGTAATGAGGTCAATTGAGCCAGGCAAAGAGACTTGGTGATCAAAAGGGTGAGAGAAGATGTCGCAGAAGAAAGAGACGAGTTTTGCTTGTTTGCGTTTCTAGCATGGCCGAATCCTTGCTCTCAAAGAGGAGCTATGGCGTGTTCCAGAGGCTAATCCTAGTAGTTGGAGGGGCGTCTTTAGGAGTGGATTCAGGGCATACCAAAGTTTCTTGCATGGAGAGTTTGCGCCAATGAACCCTGAAAAGTTGAGTTGGCGGGACATGCCCATTGAGGTTCGACAGTCTTTGTTTACAGGGACTGGGCTCTCATGATCGCTTGTCCTTCTGCTTTCCTTCCTCGCCCATCGGCTGAAGGTGAAGTGTCCACTACTGAGGAGAATTCGACTTTTGTAGATCTGGATAGTGAAGAAGATCTGTAATGCTTTTGTTTTGGACCCATTTCTGGGCCGCTGCTTATTTTGGTATTTTGCTTATATACATGCACTTTCCTGGAATGAAACAAGTTTATTAGTATCTAAAATTTCTTGTGCTCATTGTGTGTTTGAGTTTCTCTTTTTGTGTATGGAAAAGTTTGGGAAAAGGACCATTCCTGTAAGATCCTTTACGTTGTGAAACTGGAAGATTAGGAAAAATATGTAGGCTACCCAGTACCATTTTTAATGTACGGAGTATACCTCTACCAACCCGAGTGGGATGATCACATTTTAGTTTTCCGTTATTTGAAAGGAGGCATTTAATTTGATGGCTACCCGACACTGTTTTAACTAGCTACATAAAGGAGTATCGTTTTTAATATGTACGGAGTATACCTCTACCAAACCGAGTGGGATGATCGCCCATCACCGTACCACAGTACCTTAGTTTCACAGTGGAATTTCCCTTTTGATGTGTTTGTACATCTTTTTTCTGCGGATGGAGAGAGATGTGGGACTATTAAGTGATCCACCTAGAGTTATTCTTGGGGGGAAGCGTCCCCAGGTTACCGGGGATTCTCCGATGCTTAAGTCAGTATTGGTGTATGGAATTTATAATGAGAAGAAATAAAGAAATGAAATTAAGTGAAGCTAATCACCTTTAGTTTGTTCATGTTTCCCGCTCTTGACGCTCTCGATTTGTTCTCCTTTGCTTCTTTTGCTTGTTCATGTTAGCTAAAAGAAGACATAATAAAAATAGATAGTATACGACTCATACCTAAGGGATGCAGGCTAATACCCCCTATTGCTGAATTTAGTGAAAATATTGTCGGAGGTGTTCAGCATTCCAGGGGTGGATCAACTGTTTTCTATCCAATGTTTCAAGATGGTATGTCTCGGATCGTCGGTTGTGCTTTACCTTATACGGGCCTTCCCAGGACGGGCCCAGTTTGCCATCGGCTGGATCTTTCATTGGAGGCATCACCTTCCGCAGACCCAGATCTCCATTGCAAAAATTAAGATACCTCACCTTCTGATTGTAATATCTTGCTGTGGTTCGCTGGTAGGTTGCTATATGCATGGCGGACTGAGTTCTTCTTTCATCAAGTAAGTCTAGACCATCTCGCAAAGCCGTATCATTTTCTTCATCAATAAAATTGGCTTGCCTGTGACTGGGCATTCTGACTTTGACCGGGATCATAGCTTCACTCCCAAATGCTAGAGCGAATGGGGTATATCCGGCTGCAATTTTTGTGGTCATCTAATACACCCATAAGACTTCTGGTAATTCTTCTGCCCATAAACTCTTGGCTCTGTCTAGCTTCCTCTTGATCATCTTGAAAATTGTTTTATTAGTCGCTTCGATCTGCCCATTTGCCTGGGGGTGTGCTGGTGAAGAGTAATAGTTGTTGATGCCAAGTTGCGAACACCATTCCCGGAATGTTGGGTTATCGAACTGCTTACCATTGTTTGATACAATTGAGTGCAGGATACTGAACCAGCAGACCACACATCGCCACATGAAGTGCTTGATATTTTTCTCTGTGGGGAACTAGTCGACTGCTACCACAGCAAACTTGACTCCTCCTTTTCCTGGTGGTAGGGGTCCTACAATGTCTACCCCCCACTGTGCGAACGACCAAGGAGTGAATATTGATGTGAGACCTTTCGGCAGACTCCTTGGAATGTTGGCAAATTGTTGGCATTTCTTACAACTTTTGACCATGTCGTGTGCGTCTTGAGCCATTGTTGGCCAATAGTACCCCGCCCTCAGAGCTTTGTGAGCTAGGGTTCTCTTTCCCGAGTGATTTCCACATATTCCTTCGTGGATTTCCCTCAAGACATAGTCTGCTTCTTCTTTGGATGAACATTGCAAAAGTGGATGTATAAAGCTCTGTTTGTATAGGACATCATTCTGGACAAGGTACCTTGCTGCCCGACAGCGAATTGCCTTAGCTTCCGCTGGGTTCTCCGGAAGGCTTCCTTCAACAAGGTATTTAACAACGGGTTCAGCTCAATTTATATCGTGAATGGACAGTATATACCTAGAAACTTGGTAGTCCTCAATTGTTGGTGTTTTTGCTTCGCTTATAGTGGTTTCCTCTCCCAGGGGTGATTTAGAACTGGAAGAAGCCAAGCGGGCAAATTGGTCCACCTTGATTTTTGAGTCCCATGAGACTTGTTGAATGCAGAATTTTGTAAATGTATCATTGCTGTCTAATGCCTTATGCAAATATAGTTTGGTTTTTTCTCCTTTCGCTTCATATTAGCCAGTTAACTGGCCCACGACCAGTTGAGAGTCGCTTTGTATACTTACAATGTTGGCTCCTAGTTGTTTTGCCAGATGGAGTCCGGTGATAAGCGCCTCGTATTCAGCTTCGTTATTTGTTGCCTGGAACTTGAACTGAATTGCACGTTGAATGATGACCCCATCAGGCGTTTTAATAACAATTCCAGCTCCACTCCTTTTTGAAGACAATGACCCATCAACTTCAATGAATCAGAAGGGCTCTGACTCACCTTCATTTGCTTCTTCAATGTCTTTTGTGAATTGTCCCAGGAAATCTGCAACTGCTTGTGCTTTTATTGCGGTCCTTGGGAGATACTCAATATCGAACTCGACTAGTTCGATGGACCATTGCACCAGGCGACCCGAGGTGTTCGGCTTGTGGAGAGACTTCTTCAGTGGATGACTAGTAAGTACCTTAATAGGATGAGCTTGGTAATAAGGTTGAAGCCGTCTGGCGGAGGTGATCAAAGTGAATGCTAACTTCTCAATTCCCGGATATCTAGTTTCTGCTCCTTGTAGTATGCGACTAGTGTAGTAGACTGGCTTTTGTATTTTTTGATCTTCCCTTTTAAGAATAGAACTGACAGTGGTGGTGGTGGACGCCAGATAAACATAGAGTGGCTCACCTGGTTCGGCTCTACTAAGGAGTGGTGTGATAAGTGCCAAATATTCCATATTTGGACCATTTTATTTACATTAGTTAATCTTTTAGTTGTGTCTTTATTAAATGTTTTGTGTTAGTTTTATGTTTTTAGTATTTTGTTGGTCATTGAAGAAAAACTACAGTTTTAAAGGAAAAAATGCAAAGTTTGGAAGAAAGCATACTTTGAGAAGACCTTAACCAATCCAAGAAAATGTTAAATTGGATTAGAGATTAGATTGGATTAAAGTTTAGACTGGATAAAATTTCGGTTTGGATTCAAATTTGGATTCTGCACACGTCTCAATATTTTGACTATAACTTTCCGCTCAAATATCAGATTGAAGTGATTGAAGTGGCATTATAAAGATAACTCAAAATACTACAATTCGTTGGGAAATAGGATTTTTCTAATTCGAACGGTTACTATGCCAAAACCGCCCTGCAATAAAAGGACACAAATTTGGACGAATCCTATTCTGATTTCAGACTTCTATTTTGACTAGGAGATAGACCTCCGAATTATCTACATTTTGTGTCAATAATGACTAATTTTAAAATATGATCTTAATGTAAAGGAAATTTTTAATGAAATTTAAAATTATTTATGATAAAATAAAAGTGTTGTTAGAAATATTACATGTTCCCTAAATCGCACCTGGACAAATTGGCCACTTGTACTAGGGTTGTCTTCCAACTTGCACCTTCATTTGATCATCTTTGAATCTTTCTTCATGTTTGATAAATGCTTCTCCAAAACTATTTTTTTGATGCTATACTTCTGGTGGATCTACCTTGTAAAACACTGGTAGAACAATTTGTCCCTTTCTTTCCGTACACTCAAGTACTGTCGCAAGTTCATCCAAGCACCATGAGGAAGATGCATATTTTTGATAGAGTACAATGACCGAAATCTTAGACTCTTCAATAGCTTTGAGAAGTGTTGGAGAAATGTTCTCTCCTCTTTCGAGGTCATTATCTATGTAGGTGTTAATTCCCTTTTGATCCAAAGCAACGTATAGATGATCAGTAAAATTGTTTCAAGTATCTTCGCCTCTAAAGCTCAAGAACACATTGTAAGCCCATTGACGGGTGACAGAAGAGGAGGAAGAGGAAGATAAAGAAGCTCCCTTAAAGGCCATGGACGAAGTTGCAAGAGTACAAGTTTTACTAGAGAAAATTGAGATGGGATTTGCAGAAGGGCAAGCTAAAGCTAGTTAAATAAGTAAATAGAAAAGTGGATGCCGCGCTGCATAATATTAAAAGAATACAAGTTAGTCCGACGCGTCAAAAGAAAAAAGAGCAAAACTTGTCAGCAACTTCCTTTCCATCTTTTTATTTTATTTTTATTTATTTATTTTTAAATCATCCTACCAGCTTTAACTCTATGCTTTTATTTATTTTTATTTTTCATGCAGCTTGTTTATGCTGAGATCTGGGAGCACAACGTGTAACCTTGGAGGGGGATGCCAAGCAAATTGTGGAGGCTATACAGAATGAATCGAGCCAATGAAGTCGGTTTGGGCATCTAATAGAAGACACAAGACGGGTACTTTTCACTCTTTCGAGAAGGAATTGTGTTTTCGTTCCTCGTGAAGTAAATGAGGCGGCTCATAGATTGGCGAGAGCGGCTACAATTGATATCAGTGATAGGATTTGGAGGGATACCACTCCTAATTGTATTAGTGATATTATTTTGATGGAGCAGTTAGCTTTATCTCGATGATTGTTTGTTGAAGGTTTATTCTTCACTGGCAATTTATTATCAATAAAGTTCACAAAGTTTATTATCAAAAAAAAAAAAAAAAAACTCTATGCTTTTGAAGTGTACCATCTGAACATGCATTTAATAATATTTCATTAGGCGGTGATTATTATTATTTTTTAAATTATTACTTATTCTTAAAGTTTAGATTAATAAAAAAAAAATTGAACCAAATCATTTAAATAACAATATCCTTACTTAATAAGTAAGAACTAATTAACACATAAATCTAATTAAAATGAACTATGAATTACATAGATAATATATAAACTCAAAACCTCTTCTATAAATTAAAAATTAAATGAAAATGGTATAGTCATTGATTCAATATTCTAACCCTATTGGAGCGGCCAAGTGGCCGCTCTTCCAATTAATTATCACCATCCCACCACCTTACTTCTTCAAATTCATCACTTCGCAACTGCCCTTGCAAAGTGATGAATTTGCAGAGTCTTCCCTACCGTCTACTTTGGTTTCATCAAATTCTCAATCTCATTTTTCAGGTGTTTAAAAGTTAGATCAAAACCACTATAGACTATCCGCTTCTTATCATATATTTATGGGATAAATATACTTTGGTCCTCTTAACTAACAACTATTTTTTTTATTTTGCTGCATAACTGGACAATTGTGACACTAATTAGATACATTAAATTATTATTTTATTGCAATTAAGTCACTTTCCTATCATCCTTCCAAAAAAATACCCTATTTTTTGAAACATGATACTGTTTTGGATGCCACACTTAAGTATTCTATATAAATTATTTTATTGTAAAGATAGAATAAATTCCATTTATTGTTACTCTTTTAGTTGGTCCCGGCTGTTTGCTTCTAATGAGCAATATCAGCATGTCTTAAAAAATAAAATATTTCTTAAATTTAGAAAACCAAATTACATTTTTTTTTTTGAAACATATCATACTCATTCATTGATAAAAGTTGCGAGCCTAAAGCTCTTACAAACAGAGCAAAAAGCTCTAAAGTAAATCATAGCCGAAGCTAAAGATACAGTCATCAACAACAGACTAAATCAACCAAAACACAGCATCCGCTAACCTATGACTAAATATCAAGTTGAAAACTCAGATCTGCATCAAATAGATACCATCTAATGCATAGGTAGCGCTTATTCTTCGGCCTTGAGAGTAAAACTCCCAAGCCGATACTTATTCCTCGGCCTTGAGAGCAAAACCCCCAAGCCGATACTTATTGCTCGGCCTTGAGAGCAAAACCCACAAGCCGATACTCATCCTTCTCGACTCGAAAGCCAGGATAAATTTCACATCCACAACCCAAAGGTTTGGACCAATAATATCGGGCAGCAACCGGGCGCAACAAAGCAGAAGAAGAAAGCCTTATTACAAGCATAAATAAAATCATACAGGGAAATAAAGGGAACAATTAAACTAATGCAGGAAAAGAAATTACAGCAAATAAAACCAAATACAGGGGAACTCAAAGGAAATATAAAACAGAAAAACAACAAAACAGGAAAATAAATGCAAAAAACACTCAAAGCGGGTGACGGCAGCCAGAGGAGGCCGATCGCGAGCTAGCCGGAAACCGCCGCGGAAGGTGGCACAAAAAGTTTGGCGTGGGAGGGGCGCATGAAAAGACCCGACAGCGAGCGGTGAGCAGCGAAGCGAGCGCGGAGGAGATCAGCAGCACGCACAAACAAACAGGGAGGGGGAGAGTTTGAGTGAAAACCCCCAAAAGCAGTACCCACCGAGAGAGAACACAAGCACAACAGAACAGAAAATACCAAAGACAGAAACAAATCTAAAACAAAAATCGGGAAGCAAGGAAGGGAGGAGGGATGTAGGCAACGGGCATCCCTCCTCCCCTGAGGCGGCGGCGCTCTGGAGGGGGGCTTAGGGTTTCACAAGGCTAAGGGTTTACCAAATTACATTTTTGCTTCCTTATTCAAAGACATTTCACAATAGCTTCTCTTTATTAGAATATATGATGTGAGATTTGATATTATGAGAACATCTTTGTATTGATTGTAATTGATAAAATTAATAATATTCAATACTGATTTGATTTTATCAATCAAATCTTTTAGTATTCTCTCCACATCCCTATAAATAAGGATCATCTGTATTGTAAAAATATCAATTCAATAAGAGCATAATGTAGCTCTTTGGGCTTTATTTGTGGACGTAGATCATAGACCGAATCATGTAAAATCTTTTGAGTTGATTTATTTTATTATTCCGCATTTGACATTCATAACATTATAAATTTCTTCATGGTATTAGAGCTTCCGGCTAAAGCCAGTATCTGATCCAAAATGGTCCTGTGAAATTTTGTTTTATTTTTTTGTTCTCTGGTTTTACAGCCCTTGTCATGCTTCTGCCTCCTTCGTTTTCTCTGTCCGTGCCATCTCTATTTCCCTTAGCTTCTCTTTTTCTAATTGTCCAAACATATGGTCTCATGTCAACCCTCAAGATCATGAGGTAGTTGATGTGCATGAAAAAAAAAAAAAAAAAAATTGCCTTTTCTCTTCCTTCATCGGAGAATTCTTTTGGTTTTGCTTTCAAGATAAATCCATACTTCTTGAGTTCTCTCTATCTTGATATAGAGAACTCAAATTAGCACGTTACTAATTTGAAATTAGTAAGGAAAAACAAAACATTTTGAAATTAAATTAATTTGTGATGTATCGTTTCTAACACGTCATTATTTGGTGATGTGTCAAGTTTGGCACGTTAAAAAAGGGTAAGATGTCACTAAATGATGACGTGTTACATTGACACGTTACAAAAAATGACACGTTACCGCTTTGGTACCAATGTAGCACGTTACAAAAAGGGTGACATGTTTCTTTGACATGTTACCATTTCATAACGTGTGAAAGTGACACGTCACCCTTTTGGTAGCATGCTACATTAACACGTTACCAAATGGTAACGTGTCACTTCGACACGTTACCATTTTTATAACGTGTCAAATTTGACACGTCACCAACAGGTTGACGTGTCATATTAACACGTCACTATATTTAATTAATTAATTACTTAATTCCAGTGACGCGTCATGCTCATGCTTGACTATATATCATATATAAATGGGACGTGATAAGGGCCAAATATTCCATATTCGGACCCCTTTATTTACATTAGTTAATACTTTAGTTGTGTCGTTATTTAATGTTTTGTGTTTTTAGTATTTTGTAGGTCATTCAAGAAAAACTACAGCTTTCAAGGAAAAAATGCGAAGTTTGGAAGAAAGCATACTTTGAGAAGACCTAGATGATGTGGTAAAGTTTAACCAAATCCAAGAAAAAGGTTAAATCGGATTAAAGATCAGATTGGATATGATTCCGGATTTGATTCAAATTCAGGTTCTGCATATGTCTCAGTATTTTGACCATAAATTTCTGCTCAAATGTCTGATTGAAGTGATTCAAGCGGCATTGGAAAGCTAACTCAAAATAATACAGTTCATTGTGAAATATAATTTTCCTAATTCGGACGGTTACTATGCCAAAATTGTCCCGCAATTAAAGGACACAAATCTGGACGAATTCTATTCCGATTTCAGATTTCTATTTTGACTGGGAGACAGACTTCCGAATTATCTAGGTTTAATAGGGCTTCTAGGACTTTCCTAAGCCTATAAATAGACTTTTTTGTATTCAAGAAAAGATAGAGAATTCCAGAAAGCAAAATTCTATAGTTTTTCTATTTGTCATTTAGGTTTTCTTTAGATTTAGGTTTTATTTTTATGTGGAGCTAAATTCCCAACTAAGGTTGGGGATGAAGCCTCACCTGTAATACCCCGAAATTTATACCTAGAATAAAGGAGATCTTAATATCAACAATAAGGAGGATTTTCATTTATATGGAGTTAGGTAAATAGACTTAATGTGAAAGATAATGAAAAATTGCTAGTTATAATTTTAGTGGGTTATTGAAAGAAAAGTCACATTGTTTTGGACGCCGAAAAATCTATGAGTGACCTTAATTAAAACTATTTTAATACCTTATATAATGACGAGAAATAAAGATTTTAAAAGTGGTCTCATGGTTTTTGGACGCTTGTAGAAGGAGTTATGATTTTTAGAAGATGCAAGTCTCAAAACAGGAATTTCACTCAAACAGAGGCACAGGATTTCGAGGAACTTTTGAGGTACCAAAAAGTTATGGGTTGCTATGAAATTTTGGATATGTTGTGGGTCTTTGAATGAGAAAAACTTCAAGCCGAATTTCATGTCATTTGGAGTTAAATTGAAGAAGTTATAATTTTTCCAAGTTTAATAAGTCAAGCTGTCGAGTAGTTAAAGTACCTGTGATTTGGGAATTAATTGGATGTGTTGATGAACCTAGTAGACCACGATTTTTAGGTATGTGGTAGTCAAAAGGATTATATTTATTGAGGATTTATATATATATATATATATATATATATATATATATATATATATATATATATATATATATAAGAGGATCCATTAAAGTAGGATTTCTTTTTAACCAATTCGAGGCCTTCTAGAAATCTAAGAGATACTTAATTGTTTACTTAAAAATTCCCTAATCACCTTAGCCCCCAAGAAATGAACCCAAACCAACGTGTCTTTGTTCATCCCTTTCCTTGACACTTGTATTTCATGCCAGCCCAATCAGCTATTTTGAAGCCACCTACTCTACACTTGTCCTTCAGCATGGTTTCACAATTTCTCTCTACACTTGTCTTGTGGTGATGAGTGATGTAGGAAACATTTAAGGTGTCACTCCCACATAAGGTAGGTATTTAAAGAGAGCTTTTCCCCTCAAATGCTCACAAGTGAGTGTGAGATGAGGGAGAGAACTGGAAAAGAAAGAAAAGAAAGAAAAGAGAGAAGAAAGAAAAGAAAGAAGAGAGAAGAAAGAAAGAGGAGGAAGAAAAAAATATATATATGAGAACTCTCTAAGGTAATATTTTCAAATCTTTTATGATATTTTTAGTATGAAGTTAAATTCCTAGAATTTAATTAGGGCTTTTAGTGTATGAACATTTGAATTGCTATTTGGAGGGGTTAATTATTTTTTAGAGTGTTAATTGACCACAAATTATTATGGGATCCATAGAAGTTGGTGCTTATTGGGTTTAGGTGCTAATATGTCATATAATTACAATAATTGTTGTAAATGTTTCTAAGCTTTTGATATTTGGAGTAAGTTGCTAACTTAAATGGTTAGGAAGAGAGCAATATTATGGCTAGGTAAACTTCTTAATTAAGTTGTTAATTGTAGTAGGATGATTTTAAAGTAATAAGAATATTATAACCTTGGTGTTTTAGTGTAAAGCAATTGGTTAGATTAAGGCCTTAGTAGAGTTGATTATTAGAATTCTATGTAAGGCATATAAATCAAGCATGGTAGGGTTGATGTCACTATAATGTTTTTGGCGAAGGATATACGATGGTGGGATAGAGATTAGAGTTAAGATCCTTAGCAACTAAAGTGATGCATGATTGAGACTTGAAAACGAATTGATGACTAAGGTACTTTTTACCTCTGTTGTAGGAATTGTGAGTTGGATGTAGATTCAAAATAAGGGCATGCAATGCCAGGTAAGGGGACACAGCACCAAAAACCCCAACAAATTTTATTATAAATCTTTGAAAAAAATGTTGGGAATTTTATAAAGAATTCACTTACATAATTTTCAATTGCATTTCCTTTCATATTTTAAAGCCAAGTTTTATTCAATCATATGTCATTGTTTAAGAATTTTACATGTTACAGTTACCCTATTTCATGATTTATCATGACTGCAAATATGAATGAAAAGAGCTCTCAAAGTTCATGGCATAGCATACAGTTACAGATGAGCTTATAGATCATACGAAATGTTATAAATGTTTAACCCGAGACACGATTATAGTGATAATCGGTACCACATAGGGTAGCATGGCAAGCACATCAAAGGACGGTTACGAGAAGGTGTGTGCTACCGGCCAGGTGGCCTTCATCTAGGGAAGTTCCTAACCTGGTAGCTCTCCCCTGTGACGACAGGATGAGCATATAGGTCCTTCGGGACAAGCCAACGTGCGTTGCTCACGGTAAATTTGTGGTGTCGGGTCAAAGGGTAAAACAATTATTTGGAAGAAAAGTAAAAGGAAGTGCTTACTCATTTTGCAACTATCATGCTTATTTTGTTAAATTATGTTATTCTGCATAAATTGTTATTGTGCATGACAGAGATTTTGACATAAAAATCCGCATAGCATGTTTTATAGCATCTTCGTATTGTGGCTACTTACTGAGTTGTCGAACTCACCCCTATACATCTTTTTTAGATTGCTCTATATATCATAGTACTGAAGACATGGGTACCGGTGAGCCTCTTAGTTGTTAAAGATCCTATCGTTGCTTTATGGACTAGTAGGAGCAGTAGCAGTAGAAGTGTCTGGGACTCCATTCTACGGACTAGACGGCTTTGGTTAAGCATAGACGGTGTAACTTTATTGCTGATGAGATTATTGAATACTAGCACATTATGTGTTTGTGATTTTATAAATGAGAAATTATAGTACTTTGGTGACGTTATGTTTCTGTGGTGGTCTTATATTAGGAGAATTATTTTTATTTTTTAATAAGAATACGTTACAATTGCTCCCAATCTCTCTACCTCTAGAACCTGGGGTGTTACATCGCAGATGAAGAACATCAATACTTTCATGTAAGTCTTTATTTATCCGATTTATTGGGTTTAATATTTCAATTGTTTTACTTCTTTTCAATGTGTGGAGTGATTCTTGGATATCTTTTGTGATTTGAAGATACACTTAATGATTTAAGATAATTTCACATAATTGATTGCTTGATTTTATTTGCCTAAATAATTGGATATCCCTTGTGATTTGTTCTATGGATACATTTAGTGTTTCAATTAAGATTGGATATCTTTTGTGATTTACGGATTCATCTGATGATTTAATTGATATTGTGTTCCTCTTGTGATTTGTGCAATGAATAGATACATGGGATGATTTTGATTAATTGTTTGAAGCATAGTAAAACATATCTAAGATTTTAATTGTGAGAACTTCAGATTAATATTGATAAACATGAAAGTATGTTGTTATGATTCGGTGAGTGTGAATTCCCAAACCTTAGTATTTTATCTCTTAGTTTATTTTAATTATTCTTTGTCTTTTAATTTTTAAAACCAAAATTCAAAACCCTTTTGGAACTAGGTTAGGATTTAATTAGTTTAGATTTAAATTGCTCTTTCAAAAATACAATTTTCTGTGGGTTCGACCTCGAACTTGCAATCCTAAACTACAATTAATTCATGCACTTGCGAGTTAAATAAATTTGCACAACAAGTTTTTGGCACTGTTGCCGGGGAGTTGTTCAATTTTTGAAACCAATTTATTTCTAAATTAGTTTTATTCTTCTACTAGTTATAATTAGGATTTTATTTTTTGCAATTTGTTTTGTTTTATTCATGCTACTAAAAAAATAAAAAATAAAATAAAAAAGATTTTTCTTTTGGTTGTTTTTTGTTTTGTTTTGTTTTTTCGGCTTGTTTTACAGCTCTACTGCAGCACCTTCAGCACACCCCTTCTAGTGCGATCGATCGTAGCCCTACTACGATCGAGCGCACTCGGGGCCAAGACAACAACTCAAGCGCACCTACGCTCATCAACTGCCACATCTTCATTCATACACAACGCAAGTGCGATCGAGCGCACTCACAGTAAAGGCAACAATTGTAGCAGTTCCGTAGATCTTTGCCAAAAATTTATTTTTGGTCCTTTTTAAGTTTCTCCAGTCCAGGGTTTGATTCAAATTTCAATTTTTATAACTCGGACTGGAGTAACCAATCTGATTTCTTAGGATCAGCTCAGGCTACAGGAAATTATGCTCACAAATTTGATGAATTGCACCATTCAGAATATCCGCAGTTCGATCATCAAGATCAACCTCTTGTTTATCAGTCTACCACTCAAGTGCCATAGCCTGCACCACAGTCATCACTGGAAGACATGATGAAAGCATTCATGCAATCAATGGATAAGAACATACAAGATATGAAGAATACTACCATGAGCAATTCCAAAGATATACAAGATATGAAGAATACTACCATGAGCAATTCCCAAGATATACAAGAACTTAAGCAGGCCATGACCAAGATAGAATGACAGATCGGTCATCTAGTTGCTGACTTCAACAGAATAGAGGAAGAAGAGCTTCAAAGTCAGCTTATGGCTGAAAGGCACTATATGATTGATGAGGATGATTCCGAAAAGTGAGGAAATTGTGGATAACACAGAGGAGGAAGAGAAAGAGGAGCAAGTTGAGCACCATGAGAATAGTGAGCCCCCAATGGATCTTAATCTGCCCAGTGACATGGAAGTGAGTATTGAAGCTCCTGCCTGCATCACTATCCCTCTTGAGACACGTCAAAAGCCCAAACCTTCATCGCCTGAATGTCTCAAAGAGCTATCTTATGTCAAGATACTCAAGGACTTGTGCACACAAGCACACAAATCTAAGAACCACCTTCCTAAGAAGATCCTTCGAAGCAAGAAATTCTACATAAGATGGCGAAACATCCTTCCTGAGGGGTATGAAGTTTTGAAGAAGAAGGGGTGGAAAGGATTGGTTAGACATCTGCATGATAAGGGGAAGCGCTGTCAAGCGTTCTCCTCCAGTTTATTTTCTGCACTTCACTCCACAAATTCTTTCTTTCCTTTTTCATTATATTGCTGTTCTTTCTATTTGTTTTTGTTTCTAACAGCAATTAATCTTTTAATGTTTGTTTCAAAATATATATATATATATATATATATATATATATATATATATATATATATATATATTGCTGTTAGTTTTTGTTAACAAGTGTTTTGGTGTTTAAGTTTGGGGGACACCCTGCCCTTGTTCACACTCAGATTTCTTTACTTCCGGTAATGTATTTCTATACTACACATTGAGGACAATGTGTAATTCAAGTTTGGGGGTATAGAAAAACACTTTGTCTGTTTATTTTTATTTGTCCTTTTGTGTTAAAATTTTTTAAAGAATAATAAAAAAAAAAAAATTATGCTATGTTGTTGCCAAGTTTGAGTGAAACTGTAACAATGATTTGCATTTCATTAGCTTGCTTAAAGAGTTGAGCACATCATTATATTATTAGGAGTCTGAGTCCTTTGACTTATTTTTGGGTAAAAGAGATTTCACTTGTTTTGAGATAAATTTTTATAAGCACATTAGCACGTTTTCTGTGAGGTATAATGTTTGAGCTTAAGCTTGTTTTTTTTTTAGATTTGTTGGATGACCTATTGATGAATAACCATTGGCTTGCAAGATATAAAAAAAATAATAATAATAAATAGAAAAAAAGAGAAGAAAAAAGAAAGAAAGATCATGTTGAGTTTTTCGCTGAGTAACCGGACCTCTTGCCTCATTAAGCATTGAGTGTTCACGTCAAAAGATGTGAAGTTCAATGTTGATTTATGATATGGCTAATCTGACTTCGTAGCCTTTTTCACTTAAGTTAATAGCCATTAGGGATGTTCTATATCTAATGCCCTAAAGCCACCTGGCTTGGGAGTCATTGGCTAACACTTGTTACATGGGTCAATTAGAAAGTTTAAGGGAGTTAGACATTGCAGAGCCTATAAAAAAAAAAAAATAATTTGCATATCTTACCTTGGTTGTTTCATTTAATAGAAATTTTTACAAATTTTATGGACCTTATCTTGAGTTTAAACTAAAAGCTTCATGATTGTATGCTAATTACACTTTACACTTTTCAGAACATATGAGATCTCAATTGTCCATTTATGAGTGATTTGATTATGGATTTCCTTTTGACTGTGATGATGGTGTTTGTCTTTTTAAGTTTGCTCATTAATAAGAACCATGGTTTATGTGAAATTTCTTTCTTGTTAACAACATAGTGCTACAATGTTTGTGGGTATCATTCCGGTTAAGCCATTACGAGACTTCACTCGTCCACTGGGGATGCCTAGGGGTTTAAAATGTTTGTTGCATATGCTAAATGCAATCATCTCTCACACGAAAGAGGATTTATGTTTCTTGCTTTCATTATATTTTTTCTTTTGTTTTGCTAAGGGACTAGCAAAATGTAAGTTTGGGGGTATTTGATAAGAACCAAATATTTCAAATTTGGACCCCTTTATTTACATTAGTTAATCCTTTAGTTGTGTCGTTATTTAATGTTTTGTGTTAGTTTTGTGTTTTTAGTATTTTGAAGGTCATTGAAGAAAAATTATAGCTTTAAAGAAAAAAATGCAAATTTTGGAAGAAAGCATACTTTGAGAAGACCTAAATAATGTGGTTATGTTTAACCAAATACAAGAAAAATGTTAAATCAGATTAAAGATCAGATTGGATTAAATTTCAGATTGAAGAAGATTTCGGATTGGATTCAAATTTAGATTCTGCACATTTCTTAGTATTTTTACCATAGCTTTCCGCTCAAAAATTTGATTGAAGTGATTCAAGCAGCATTGGAAAGCTAACTCAAAATACTACAGTTTATTGTGAAATATGATTTTTCTATTTCAGACGGTTACTATGCCAAAATCGCCCTGCAATTAAAGGACACAAATCTGGACGAATCCTATTCTGATTTCAGACTTCTATTTTGACTAGGAGATAGACTTCCGAATTATCTAAGTTTAATAGGGCTTCTAAGACTTCCCTAAGCCTATAAATAGACTTCTTTCCATTCAAGAAAAGATAGAGAATTCCAGAGAGCAAAATTCTATAGTTTTTCTCTTTTTAGTTTAGGTTTTCTTTAGATTTAGGTTTTATTTTTATGTTGAGCTAAATTTTCAACTAAGGTTGGGGATGAAGCCTCACCGATGAAGAACATCAATACTTTCATGTAAGTCTTTATTTATCTGATTTTATTAGGTTTAATATTTCAATTGTTTTACTTCTTTTCAATGTGTGGAGTGATTCTTGGATATCTTTTATGATTCGAGGATACACTTGATGATTTAAAATAATTTCACATAATTGATTGCTTGATTTTATTTGCCTAAATAATTGGATATCCCTTGTGATTTGTTCTACGAGTACATTTGTCGTTTCCATTAAGATTGGATATCTTTTGTAATTTACGGATACATCTGATGATTTAATTGATATGGGATTCCTCTTGTGATTTGTGCAATGAATGGATACATGAGATGTTTTTGATTAATTGTTTGAAGCATAGTAAAACATATCTAAGATTTTAATTGTGAGAACTTCAGATTAATATTGATAAACATGGAAATATATTGTTATGATTCGGTGAGTGTGAATTCTCAAACCTTAGTATTTTATCTCTTAGTTTATTTTAATTATTCTATCTTTGTCTTTTAATTTTTAAAACCAAAATTTAAAAACCTTTCGGAACTAGGTTAGGATTTAATTAGTTTAGATTTAAATTGCTCTTTCAAAAATACAATTATCTGTGGATTTGACCTTGTACTTGCAATCCATTAAACTACAATCGATTTGTGCACTTGCGAGTTAAATAAATTTGCACAACAGGACGAGTTCAGGGACATAGGCGAGAAGCTGAAGCTTGGGAGACACAAGTTAAAAAAGGAACTCAACATTTAGTGCGGCAATACTCCTACGACCTTAAGGGCAAGAATGGGGCAGAGCCTTGGACAGTACAACCCCGTCGACGTGGAAAAATTGTTTGACAAATGGTGTGATGTCGCTAATCAAGTAGGTCACGAGTTTAATTTTATTTGTGTAATTTTATTAATTGTAATTGTTTGATGGCTCACATATTAATAACGTAAGTTGTGTACGTAGGACTATGCTGAGCATATGAGAGATAAACGAGCATTGAATAAAACACCACACTGTACCTGCTTAAAGAGCTTCACAAGAGTGTCACATGAGGACATATGTTTGTCATTTACCCTATAGATATAGATGTGATCAATATTTTAATATATAGGGCTCCTATGCGAGCGTAGGCTTACATCAAGACCCACAAAAAGAAAGATGGTAGCTTTCCAAGTCAGGAGGTCAAGGAGAGAGTTGTATGCTACTTATACTTTATACCTTATCTTGATTAATATTTTTGTATTAACTTATTTAGGAGTAACATTTCGACACCGATAATCATGTGTAGTGTAACATACAGGAAATGATGGTGGAGCTAATGGCAATTGACTCTGCAGCATCAATTGATGGGGCCCAAGGGACAGTGCGGTGGGCACCAGACGATGCGTACGCCAAGGCTCACGGCAATAAGCTTGAATATGTGGGTCGGGTACGAGGGGTTGGTAAAAATATTCTACCTGTGCGCGACAGCATCTATTCGTATTATACACCGTCCCAAGCACGGTCACAGAACCCTGGAAGCCTTACAGTCTCGCGTGATAACCTTGAAAGAGCAATTGAATCTGAAAGGGAGCAGCACAAGGCACAACTGGCTGCACAGAAAGAGCAGATGGATGCGATGTTGGCCCATTAGAGAGAGAAAGTTATTGTAGAGGTTATTGTGCGGGTTACCTTGCACGTTACTGAGCAGATGGTTATGCAATTGGCGGCGTATGAGGCCCGTTTTCGTGTGCTTGAAGGCTCGAGACAGGTTAACTCCGAGCCGGCGATGACTAATCTTAGGACTTCGCATGACTCAAAGTCCCCAGCCCGTGTTATTGTGAGATCCTTAGTAGATAGCCGATCAAGTAAAGCTATATTCTTTATTATTTTTGTTTCTCTTTATTAACCCGATCATCTTCTAATATGACTATCATTTTAACAGTTAATAATTGTTTGATAATCACACTTTGTGCATATCTATCTGCCACACATGCATGTGTATAACACATTTGCAACGTAATATGTGTAGAGGACATAAGAGTAGAAGCTGAGGACGATAATCACAATGAAAGCCGACAACGAACCCCGGCTGGACAAAAGTACTGTTTAGGACGACATTGTTTCCGTGGTTCGGCATCCCAATACATATATGTGCACCACTTAAATTTTTGTTTGTGTTTTTGTATGGATTATCATTGGAACTTGGTTGTTCTTGGTTGGTTTGGTGGTGGCTGCTGGTTGGAGCTTTACATATTTAATCTTACCATATTTTTTGAAGCTGTTTGGGTTGGCTACCTCATTTTGTTTTAATTCAGTCCATTGAATGATCATACATACATGTGTGTGTGTGTGTGTGTGTTGGTAGTGTAGATATGTTGAAGTTAAGATGGGTGCGCCGTTTATAGATTTGTTAAACCTGAATATTGTTGATATGATGACCTTCGTATACTTTGACGTTGCTCAACGCTTAGGACTTGATAAGGTTCTATCATGTTTGCTGATTGATTATTTGTTTTATCATTTGCAGTTAGTGCGGAGAAGTCGAGCGGCCATGATGGTGTTGACTCGGATTTGGTTGGAGTGTTTTGCTGTTGTATTCTCGAACAAATTAAGTTGTATATTTTTGTGTATAGTTGGATCTATTTGTTTATTAACAATGTTGATGTATAGAGACAGTTTTATTTGTTTGTTAACAAATGTTTTTCTGTCTCGATTATTTGTGATAGTTGATGGATAATTGATAGTTCTCTTTATGGATAGTTAATGTAATTGTTGTATATATGTAACTCGTATATCAGGTGTGGTGACTCCTAAATTCGGATACAATGCTCCTGAGAAATTTGAAAAGTAAATATAGGTAGCAAAAATTTTTTTTATTCTGGCAGACTTTGGTGACGTGTCAAATCTGTCACCATGGGGTGATGTGTCACATTGATGACACGTCACCAAATGGGACAGAGACAAGGGAGTATGTGCTTTAGAAAGCTGTGTTTCAAACCATCTTTTATGAGGCCGGATTAGTTTCACAAGGCATAAGAAAATGGAGCACAACTTTGGTTTGGATAGCTTTGCAATATGCACTTCTGAAAGCCCTTAGTGCAACTCTTTTGTACCTCTGCATTCTTTTCATATATATATGATTTGCTCAATTCTTCTTGTCTCCATCAGAAAACCTTACATAGCACTACCAACTTCAATCAAAAAATGTCATTCTTCATATCATAGAATTCCTTTTTGTTTAAACAAAAAAAAAAAAAAAAAAAAAAAAAAAATGGAAGAAGAAGAAGAAGAAGAAGAAAAAAAAAGTAAGAAGAAAGCTATTCACAAAGATGAACATATTCTTGTGAGTAAAATTCCTAAATTTCCTTATCAAATCTTTTAATAGCCAATTTATTGGGTCCTTGCTTAAACACACTCTAATGGAACAAGGACTAGTTATATTTAACTACTTTCTTACTCAAGTATATCAGATCATGCAAAAAAAATAAAAAAGAAAACCCACCGATAGATACTAGGATCTTTTCTCTATTTGTTCATAGTGACACACTATGATCAACCTTTTATGATCACGCTTTTATGTTAGAAACTAGATTTTCTCTTTCTAGTTGTGCTTGATTTAAAAGAAAAATAGAGAAAAAAGAAAGAAAGAAAGACAGAAAAAAGAAAATATGCGAAAAATATAACTAAACCTTGTAGTAGAAGAATAATTTTAGCAAAGTTTATGTTCATCTAAACTTTGTCCCTAAGCTAAAAGGCCTCAAAAACTAAGGTTTCATCAACTCATTAAGAAAAATTGCATGAATGACCAAATATTTGAATGGGGTCAATTCCAATATTACAAAAGAGCATGGCCACCATTAAGAAATGCCTTAGCATAATATTTACACAAATACAACAAGAAAACAGAGAAGTAGCCATTACTAATTGTAATTTGGGTCTTACTAAGATGGCTTACCATTACTAATTGTAATTTGAGTCTTACTAAGATGGCTTACTACATGACAGAAAGAAAATATTACTATAGGATTTAGAGTTGCTAAACATTTAACTAAGAATCACATGTCAGTTCCTTGCCACAAAATTCAATTAAAATCACTAGGAAAGTTTTACCTTAACACTTTACAAAAAAGAATAATTGAGAGGTTATGGAGAGTAACACCACTTACATGAAATTTGAAGTGAAATTTACAGCATCTGACTTTCTTTCCACATTATGCAAATCCTGCATAACATACAAACCCTGAGCAAAATGAAATCCTGAAATATGCCAGGATTTATTTATCATTGCTGACGAATTTATCACAAAAATAATAAAGCAAAAAACAACTAGTCCCTCAAATGAAGCAATATTAATTTCAAAGGGTAATAAAATCGGTAATAAAAATGCTCAAGTGAATGAACCAGGTTGTGAAACCAACATGGCTAAAAGCAAGAAACCATTTGAAAAGACAGACCACCTAAGGAATGGAAGCTTCTTATTTGTTCCAAAGTTAGCATATTGAAAAAAAAAAAAAAAAAAAAGAAAATCATTGCCACCAATGAAACCCATGAAAACCCACAATAGAATTCTGTACCAGCAACTAATAAGGTAGTAAACGATTTAAAGAAATGGCGCCCCAACGAATCAGATAGGCAGAGCAGTAATGCAATAAACACACATAAATACCATGAAACTTCAAAATTACTATGAACTTTTAATGAGGTTGCTTAAAAAATGAAGTACCAATTGTTCAGTGTTCTGATAGGTGTAATATGAGGAATTGACTTTGAAAATTTATAAGCAGGGTTGCCATATATTTTCATAGAGTTGAAGCCATTTGAGTTGGAAAAAATAGTCCAACCTGAAGCACATTGTGTATTTACAAAACCGGCAGTGGTTCCATTTGGAACATCCCCAACAAGTATTGCATCCATAAACAAAATTTTCCCTCTAAAAACCTTCTAATTCTAAATTGTTAAGTTCTATACTAAAAGGTTTCACATCAAACAGTAAATTGAACAATCAAAATGGGAATACCAAGCAAATATCCATGCTCATATAAAACTTTAATAGTAGAGAATGTGGAACAAAGGGGGGAAAAACTTCTTTCTGTGCAAAAATAGTCAAACCTCTGACACGAAAGATTGCGGTTGTTTCTGTACGTTTTGTATTTTGTTTTGGTTGTTCTCACAACACTCTTGGCCTTGTCTATGAGATTTTTCTGCTGATGAGTGCATTAGATTCATGAACTTAATCTTGCACCAGGGTGAGCTCAGTCATTGTCAATTAAGCTATCACTAAAACGAGAGAAAATATTAATAGTTTCCTTAAAAATCCAGATGCCGCCTTCATGAAAAAACTGTTAAGAGTAGAATCTATGGACAATGAAAATAGAGCTGTGGCAATCTCTAAGGACGTGTAGCAACATGATCGAAGATCATGATTCAAAGGAATAGCACTTCCTTTCCCAGTAAGAATAGGATACAAAGTGAGATCATGATACCAAAATTCTTCAACTATGTATTTACTTATCAATCTCAAAAAAAAAAAAAAAAAAAAAAACCAATAGATACTAGGATCCTTTATCAATGATTTCATAGTGACACTATGATCAAGCTTTTATGTTAGAACAACTGATTTTCTCTTTCTAGTTGCTTGATTTTAAGAAAAAATGGAGAAAAAGAACGAAAGAAAGACAGAAAAAAAGCAAATATGTGAAAAACTTAACTAAACCTTGAAGGAAAAGAATAATTTTAAGGGGAAACTTCACTAAAGACCCTCAAACTTTCACCCGTTTTGAAATACCCCCCCTGAACTTTAAAATCTCTCAATTCAGTCCCCTAAACTTTCAATTGCTCTCAATTTGGACCATTCCGTTAATTTTAGCTGTTAAAAATTCAAAAAAAGACCAAAGTATCCCTGATTTTTTTTTTTTTTTTTTAAATAAAAAAACGTTTTAGAAATTGGAATTTTATATAAAAGTCAGGAGTATAAATGTCATGTGACGTTTAAAATCTGACGGAGGAGTCTAAATTGAAAGCAATTGAAAGTTCAGGGGACTAAATTGAGAGATTTTGAAGTTCAGGGAGAGTATTTCAAAACGAGTGGAAGTTTGGGGGTCCTTAGTGAAGTTTCCCCTAATTTTAACAAAGTTTATGTTCATCTAAACTTTATCCCTAAGCTAGAAGGCCTCAAAAACTAAATTTTCATCCAAGAACTAATTAAGCAAAATTGCATGAAGGACCAAATCTTTGAATTTTGTCAATTCCAATCTTACAAAAGACCATGGCCATGATTACAAAATTGCATAATACTAAAACAAATAAAACAAGAAAACAGAGAAGTAGCCATTACTAATTGTAATTTTAGTCTCATTAAGGTGGCATACTCCATGACAGAAAGAAATTATGACCGGATTTAGAATTGCTAAACATTTAACTAAGAATTGCAAGTCAGTTTCTTGCCACAAAATTCAATTACAATCACTTGGAAAATTTAACATTAAACACACTTAACAAAAAAGAATTATTAGGAGAGGCTATGGAGAGTAACAACACTAACATGAAATTTGCAGCATGTGAAGAGCCTGCCACATTACGTAAATCCTGCATAACACACAAATCCAAAGCAAAATGAAATCCTCAAATATGCCACAAAAATGATAAAGAAAAAAACCTTAAAAGCAGGAACTAGTCCCTCAAATAAACCAATATTAATTTCTACACCAAGCTTTAAATTTCAAGGGGTAAGAAGCAATATTATGTGTAATATGTGAAGCACTTACCTTATTAATTATAACCCAAGTTCTAGGAGTGATTTGATTGATGTAATTGCAATTCACCAAGAGGCATATCCTCTATATCTGAAACTCCTTAGCAAAAGCCAAAGTACACAATGAAGGACGAGTTTGCCATGTTGGTAGAGTCCACCGCAAGGGTGCTGAGAAGCATTTCATGTCTTACCTTTTAGACTTTGCTTGAGATTATTTACAATATTCGGTATCATTTCATTCTCAGATCTCAGCAGCTACAAAATTTTCTGGAGCGAAGAATGCCTCTTTTGTTGTGGGTACAATTCTAAGTTGCCATCATCATCATGGCGTCTCTTAGAAAGTTGAACACCGTCCATTAAACATTTAGATTTCTCTTCATATCTTTGTTCTATATGGAATCCACAACTTTTAAAGAACGCTGAAGGATTTGTGAACTCAAATTTAACTCGAAAATTATCCGTCTTTAGCTGAGAATGGTATGAACTTGTGTTAAACCATACACAATTTGACCTGGCATAAAAGAAACGAGAATAGAATAGTTGACCATTAATATTGGAGACTTCGACATCAAACCGAAAAGAACGTTCAAGTTGTGCATCCCTCACTCCAATAACAGCAAAGAAAGCAACTGTTGTATTCTCTGAATCCAAATGTACAGGCCCATTGATATCTATTTCACACAAATTAGTATTTGAAACCTCTTTACAATAGTGGAAGCAATCTGGAATCCTATTTCCCGGATATATACACTCAAATTCACGGACCTTAGGATTAGGATGTCCCTGTTACATGGATATGACAAATTTTCAGTGATACAACCTACAAATCAAGACACGCACTAAAATGTACATATATGTGAGAGAGAGAGATAGAGCGAGAGAGATACCTCACTGAATAATTGATTTTGCACATCATTCCCTATATGTTCAGGGCAATCGGAGAAGTCAATCCACCAAAGCTTTGGTAAATCGTATATATTATTAAATGGAAGTCTTTCCAATGACGTGCATCCACCCAATTCTACATATTCTATATTTTGTGGAAGCTCTAGAACTTCTCGAAGTTGCTTGCAATGATACAGCCTAAGATATCTCAATCGAACAAATCTGTTAAACAATGTAGGAATGCTAACAATACTGGTACCACTTAGATCTAAAAATTCCAAACTGTTGAAAGGGTATTCAAGTTGAAACTTTTGTTCCAAAGGTTGCACTGCCGAAGATACCGTTTCAACCCGCAAATGATCTAGTGGGACACATGTATTAAACAATTGACATCTTCTAGCTTCTTCTAAAAATACTTCCAATGACAAGCAATTGCAAGTAGACAGTTTTCTCAAACTTGGTGGGAGTCCTGGAATTTCTCGAAGTTGCTTGCAATTTTTCAAGTCAAGCTTCTCCAATCTGACAAATCTGTTGAACCATGTAGGAAGGCTAGCAATAGCGCTACCTGATAAATCTAGCTCTCTCAATGATTGTTGTCCTGGAATTTCTATTCCAACCCCCACAGGCACCGGTGGATCCTCCGTATTAAACAATTGAGATCTTCTACTTCCTTCTAAAAATATTTCCAATGACACACACTCACTGGCGTTCACTATTTCTACATTTCGTGGAAGTCCTAGAATTTCTCGAAGTTGCTTGCATTCATCCAAATAAAGGAACTTCAATCCAACAAAACTTTCGATACATCGAGGAAGGGTAACAATACCACTCCCTATTAGATTTAAATAGTGCAACGTGAAGCCACAACCAAGTGCCCTTAAGAAATTTGAGTCTGAAAAATTCGTTAGCTTTGTGCAATAGTATAGATTTAATTCCTCTATCCCACCCAAGTACCCTATAGATGAAGGGAGTTCTTTTAACCTATAACAATCATCTAGAGAAAGTTCCTCTAAATGTTGCATTTGACGCAGAAGATCCTTAAGGTTTTGGGAATTGCCTAGATGCAATTTTTTAAGTCCAACAAGGTAGCTAACGGATGAAGGCAGTTCTTCTATACCAGTATCATAACAGTAGATATTCTCTAAACATTCCATTCGACACTCAATTTCAGGAAAGTTCTTAATCATTGAACAACCAAAAAATTTGAGATATTTTAGAGATCTCAACTTGAACCTTTTTGGAAAACTTCTAAGATTAGAGCAAAATATAATGAGCAACTCAACGAGCTGATCAAGGAATCCAACAGATTTATGAACCTTAACTAGATTTTCGCAACCAACAAGTTTCAACGACTTTAAATTTGGTATCCTTGAAACATCAGGGATTTTTTCAAGGAATTTACAGTAATAAAAATCCATAGTTGTCAAGTTTTGGAAATCCTGTCAAGAAAAAAGTGAAATAAATTAGTTTAAACTTTGAAAGAAGTTACAACAAACTTTAAAAATACAAATATTAAAATAAAACTTTTACCTGAACTCCCTCCAATATCTTGATGCGACTATGAGCCATTCTTAAAATCACAAGGTTCTTTCCATGAAAATTGGATGGAAAAAATTCTCCGGGATACTTAGCCCAATCTATCACTCTTAATTCATTAGAGTGAATATTAGGCTCTTCAGAAAAGCTTGCATTACGGCTTATAAACAATCTGAGCCTTTTCATCTTCTTGAAGGTTTCAGGACTCAAGTGTACTATAAGGTCTGGATCAGGCAAATTTATCAATATGCCCTCAACTTTTTTGGTTCCCTATCAAGACAATGTATAGTTAAGTATACCAACAAAATCATAACATAAAGTCCTCCATATTTTAACACTTGCTAGAACTATAATTCTTGTCTTGATAAAATTTATATCTATTTTTTATTTTATATAAATATATAGATATATGCATTTATTACTTTGTAAAAAGGAAGAAGCTTCTAATCCATCTGCTTTGTCTTTGTATATTGCTTCTTTTTTTTTTTTTTTTTTTTTTAGATTTTCAAAATGAGTAATTTATTTTTATTATTGGAATGTCCTAGAGTGACTGATCATCAGACTGATTAAAAGCATTTGGTAATTTATTTCGTCTTAATTAAAGCATTCCATTTGTTCTGCTCTTTTGTAATATTATTAGTCAAGTTTCATTTACATGTTATTTTATAATGAATAACAAATCGAGAGAGGCAGCCCATTTGGTAAAGTTTTGAAAATGATTTTCGGTTTTAAAACAGAAAAAAAAAATTGAGAATTAATTTGGTGGCGGTCACGTTTTTTGAAAATGTTGTATCTGAGCTTGGTTCATAAATGAAAATTATTTTCCAAAACTTATTTAAACTATGAAAAAAAGTTCATTATAATCTTTACAATTCTTACTGGAATTTTTTAAAAAACATTTCTCAAGGAGGGATTAACCCTTGAAGTCCCATAAACATGTTCTCCTTCTATTAAGACTATCACTATTTTTACATGAATATCCAACCCTTGAAGTCCCATAAACATCTAACTTCAAGAAAAATTGTTATATATTTTGCAAAATCTCAAGAGAGGTGCTGATAAATTAACTGTCCAGGAAACAATTTTACAGATGGTTTTAAAAAAACTCAACCAATTAAACAGTCGCAGTCCAATGTAATTATGGTATAATTTTAATTTAGTTTTGAAATTAAATTCACTCTACTTATCAGATTCTTTTCAGGAACATATATGCATCCACGTAAATATATTTGCATGTAACTTTTTAGCTTTTTTTATGCAAAAAAAAAAAAAAAAAAGAAGAAGAGAGAGAAAGAAAGCTCAATATTTTCTAGTAGCTTAACTAATGGAACATAAACAAATTTAAAATTTAAAGGTATTTTTAACAAAATTCATACCGTATTTCCTTCTAGGACAGAACGAACGTCTTCATGAAACCATAACCTACTACGTTTGCCAGGTTCTTTGGATTCTTGTCTAACAATTTCTCTACCCATTTCTTGCAACAAGTCATGCATTGTGAACAATCTCCAATCCTCAGTTATGAGACACTTATCCTTTAGCTCATCGATACCAGTATTTGAGCAGAAACCACAACCGTCTAGCATTTTTCGAACATATTTTACATCCTTTCCTTTGAAGAAACACGCTATGTCAAGGAAAATATTCTTCGCATTTTCATCCAATCCATCAAAACTTATTTTAAGTATTTTTTGGATATCATTGTTTGGAATTCTTTTGTATTCATCCAATTTGCTTTTCCAGTAGAGTATGTTTCTACCTTTTAGAGCCGAGGCTAGCACTGTTAAAGCTAATGGCAATCCTCCACAATAACGTATTGCATCTTTTGTGACTTCAACATAACCACCATTAGGTTTGTCACTTTTGAAGGCATTCCAACAAAAAAGCTGAAGAGCTTCATTGTGATCCAACTCCTTCAGCGGGTAAATTGATTCAACTTGATCATGTGCACGAAGTAAATGTTTATCTCTTGTTGTAATGATGATTCTACTTCCTAAGCCGAACCAAGCATTTTTTCCAGCTAACTTTTCTAATTGGATTGACTTATCCACATCATCAAGAACTAAAAGTATCATTTTTAGGTGAAGCCTCTTCTCTATCAAAGTAACTCCTTGATCATCATTGTCAACCATTTGACTTGGACCTCCTAAAATCTTTGATAAAAGTTTATTTTGTAAATGGATCAAACCGCCCTTTTGCTCGGAAGTTTCTCTAACGTTTTCAAGAAAACAACTACCTTCAAACTGAGAAGCAATCGAGTTGTAGATGGCTTTAGCTAGAGTTGTCTTACCAATTCCACCAATTCCGACAATTCCTACCATGCATGTACTGTCTTTCTTCTTTATATCTAAAAGCAACTTCATAGCTTGTACACGAGACTCTATACCAACTGGATACTTGGAAACTTGAAAGTATGTCTCTTTCACTAATATCGAATTCACCCCTTCAAAGATTTCTTGAATAAGGTCATGCTCATTCCTACCAATACAAAATATGTAAAATTACATTTTGTGTTAAAAATGATTAATTTTCAAAATATGAGCTTAACGTAAATTGAAGTTTTAAGGAATTTAAAATTATTTATGATAAAATAAAATAAAATAAAAAGGCGATTAGAAATACCTGTAATTCTTTAAATCCCACCCCGACAAATTGGCCACTTCTTTTAGGGCTGTTTTCCACCTCTGCACCTTCATTTGATTATCTTTGAATCTTTCTTCATGTTTGAGAAATGCTTCTTGAAAACAATATCTTTGATGTCGTACTTCTGATGGATCTACCTTGTAAAACACCGGTAAAACAATTTGTCCCTTTCTTTCCTTACACTCAAGAATCATCGCAAGTTCATCCAAGCACCATGGAGAAGATGCATAGTTTTGAGAGAGTATAATGACTGAAATTCTTGACTCTTCAATAGCTTTGAGAAGTGCTGAGGAAATGTTCTCTCCCCTTTCAAGGGCATTATCTATGTAGGTGTTGATTCCCTTCTGATTGAAAGCAGCGTATAAATGAGAAGTAAAATTGTTTCGAGTATCTTTACCTCTAAAGCTCAAGAACACATCGTAACCCGATTGATAAGGGAAGGAAGAGGAGGAAGAGGAAGATGATGAAGCATCGATGAAGACCATGGATGAAGTTGGCAAGAGTACTAGTTTTGGTGGAGAAAATTGAGATGGGAATTGCAGAAGGGAGAGCTAAAGCAAGTTGATTAGGTAAATAGAACAGTAGATTCCTCGTTGCATAATATGAGAAGAATACTAGTCCAACGTACACGTGACGCGTCAAAGAAAAAATGAGCAAAACTTATCGTGGGCAACTTCCTTTCTGTCTTCATGAAGAAGTCACGCGTTAAAAGTGACGTCCAAGTGGGTCCATTGTTTTAATTAAAGCAAAAAAATAATTGCACCCCTTATCAGATTAAGCAAGAAAAATGTCATCCTACCTTTAACTCTATGTTTTTGAAGCCTACCTTCTGAACATGCATTTAATAATATTTCATTAGGCTGTGATTATTATTATTATTTAAATTATTACTTATTTTAAAAGTTTAGATAAAAAATTGAACTTAATCATTTAAATAACAATATTCTTACTTAATATGTAAGAACTAATTAACACATATAATATCTAATTAAAATGAACTATGAATTACATAGATAATATATAAGCTCAAAACCTCTTCTAATATCATGTTAAGTTGTTAACCACTTATCTCTAAAAATTAAAAATTAAATGAAAATGGTCTAGTCATTGATTCAATATTCTAACCCTATAGGAGTGGGCCAAGTGGCTGCTCTTCACCATCCCCACCACCATTTGGCCAATGTAAGTTGGCTCTTTTTCTTGGATTAAGATCTTTCCATATTTTCTAAAATATGATATTCTCATATTCTAAAATTAGAGTCAACCATTTCATCTAACAAGAGTTTGAGGTAATTAATTTTAGTTTTCAATGTCAAATCTAGTTGCTTCTCGGTAACGCAAACTTCTGCATTTGTTTAAACCGTTAGATGAAATGGATGATTAAGATTTTAAAATGTGAGAATCTGATATTTTAGTAAATATAAGGGGATACAAATCCCTTTTTCTTACTTCTTCAAATTCATCACTTTGCAACTGCCCTTCCCTCTTCCTTTTTAGAAGCTTCCCAACCGTCTACTTTGGTTTCTTCAAATCTCAACCTCATTTTTCAGGTGTTTAAAAGTTAGATCAAAACCATTTTTCAGGTGTCTTGCGAAAGAATCGCTTTCTCTCACTATGGAACAAGGTCTGATTGAGGAAGTTCTCCCTTATGTTTCGGATATTATCTTTGTGAAGCGGTGTGCTTAATTTTTGTTTTTCAATCTATAGAAATCACTCTATTCTTCTCAAAAAAAAAAAAAAAAAAAAAACTATTGATTATTCACTTTTGATCATATATTTATGGGATAAATATATTTTGGCCATCTCAATTAACATCTATTTTTTATTTTGCCTCATAATTTGACAATTGTGACACTAATTATATTACTATTTTATTGCAATTAAGTCACTTTCCTATCATCCTTCCAAAAAAAAATACCCCTATTTTTTTTTTTATGTTTTTTTGAAACATAATACTGTTTTGGATAACACACTTAAGTATTCTATAGATTTACTTACAAAGAAAAAATAGTATTCTATATAAATTATTGAATGCATTCAAATTTGGTCACCTAAAATCAAATATCTGAAATCAAATCTCCTAATAATTAAATGCTAACATAGAGAAGGAAATGGGGTTTAGAGTTATCAAAACTTTTGTAATGTTATCCCTGAAAAGTTAAAAAAAATTGCAATCTCAATATCTTTTATCCTTTGACTAAAAGGGGGTGAAGGGTAGCGAGAATTGCGACAATTCTTTGAATTAAATGAGCAATTGCTTGGCAACTTCCTTAAAGCTGACTTTTTCTTGCTTTGCAGTGATGCATGGTGTTGGCTGGAGCGGTTGGGTGGTTTCGGGTTGGTGGGTTAGAAGGGGATGTAATATCGGGTGTTTTAGTCTTAGTGTATTTTGGTGTTTTAAGTGAGGTGTCAAATTTTGATTGGATGCAGCAAAAGGGTTGTTTTAAGGATGGATGGGATTGAAGTTTTTCTCTTAAAATTGTGGTTAGTTCCAGTTGAAAATTAAATATATTTTCGCCAGTTTCTAACTCTCTATGTTGTAAAAAACTTTGAACAAAAAATTGTTTTTTGATTTTATTAAGAAGAATCGTCTCTACAAAAGTGAAGAAGTATTTTGGAAGGAATTTTTTTTTTGTTACCTCCAGAACATGCCACTCTTTTCATTTTAAATTGATGGTCAACGGTCATATGCAAGTCATGTTCCATTTCAAATTTTTTTCTTCCACTTTTGCCCTCATTTTAAATTGTTTTCATGTGTTGGATTAGGGTTTTGGAGGGTATAAGCGTCATTTTCTTGGTTTGAAGTGAGGGCAAAAGTGGAAGAAAAAATTTTAAATAATACATGACTTGCACATGACCGTTGACCATCAATTTAACCCCTTTGACTAATGGAATGAGACTTTTTGTTATAAGATGGCAGTTTGATGGGGTCAGGTGTCATAATTATTAGTTCATAAAAAAAAAAAATGCCAAGGTACGGTAGTTTATAGGAGCAAAAAGTAATTATCCCTTAATTTTCGAAATTGCTCGAAGAGAATTTAAGTGATTTGGATTTGGGTGGATCACCCCATGTTTGCTAACTTAACATGGAATCTTTATAATCATGTGCAGATTGGGTATTTTTTTTTTTTCGAAAAAGAGAGGCTATTTTTTTTTTTTTTTTTTTTTTGCGAAAAAGAGAGGCTATTTTAAGAAGGCGGTGATATTGATTATTCCGATTCAGAATTTTAGATAAGAAAGTTTTTTTTATGGGCAGATAAAAAGGCTATTTACTTTCTGACACAAAATAAGTCATTTTTTGGAAAAAAAAAAAAAAAAAAAACTAATCTGCACATGGTTATCATATATTTATTAAAGAGAAATGCTAGAGGTTAGTAAGTTCTTTATATTTGGCTCAAATTCTCTTATAATCAATCATTAGATTTGTTGGGTTCACCATTAACTTATGTGGGATCTACATAAGTCTACAAATTTAATAATTAATTGCAAGAAAATATGGGTCAAATATAGAAAACTTATTAACCCCTATCATTTCTCTAGTTTATAAGCTTATAAAATGACGAAGTTGCATAACCACAAGCTTTCCAATGGCTTTCGTTGCAATCTGACTTGGACGATGAATTTTGGTTGAGATCACAAATATTGGATTTTGTTTTAATTTCTTTATCTTGAACTCTAGATTTTATTAAAATAGTTTCATTATAGTCATTAATTTAATCACATATAACCTTATTAAGATATAATAGAGTAAAAAAATTGATGATCGCTCCGGTAATAAATTTTAAGACGGCAAAATCTCTCAAGTAATAAATATTAGAGAAATGTTAAGTATCAGTAAACAAAATTTAAACTATTTATTTGCTCAAATTTTAAGGATTTTGCCGTGGAAATATCCTAGAAATCTAAAGAAATTCATCATCATTAATGGGATCTGACTTCTTACTAGCCACTAAAAATAAGAGATAATGGCTTCATGATCTTTACGAAGAAAATGCTTGGAAATTTATCATATTTTTTCAAGACCCTAAAGTCAATGTTTGGAAATTTATCATATTTTTCATGATCTTTATGAAGAAGATCTGGTATAATGGCTTCATTTTACCAAATGCAGAAAATAAGAAGAAAGAAAAAATCAATCACACACGATACCAAGATTTAAGTGGTTCGACTTATCAAGCTTACATCAAATGGCGAAAGCTTGGTAAGAAAACCCCTCAAAACCCCCAATACACCCAAATCCCACAAAAGAGTAACAAGACGAGAAAACCACTCAAAACTCTAATACAGGACTCAAATCTCACTCCAACAAAATAAGAAAAATGGCAAGATTTCCTAACAGCTATTTTTCTCTAAGCTCCCTTTTATAGAAGCTCAATGTTGGTTAGAAAACAAGGACTCCAACATTGTTAGGGATGAACACTAATTTCAGACACAACGGAATTAATCTATCTCTCTTTGTGCAAATTAAATAGTCACACTAGCACCCAAAAATAAACTTATAATGCAGAATAATAATCAAGCAACCCACAAGCAAGACACCAAGATTTTTACGTGGAAAACCCTCCAATGCAAAGGGAAAAACCACGGGACCTAGTCCAGTCAAATCTTCCATTATCAACAATAATGAGTTTATAATTGTCTTCCCTAGAGAAATATCCAGATGTTATCACTACATGAAGAATACATGCATTATTGGATTAAACATAAATTCATCATCCTAAAGTGGATTCCAACAAGAATAAAGAAAGATCTCACTAAGTAGGTATTAACAACCAAGCGACTGGAGAGAGAGTCAAACGATCGACACCAGTCAATACGTAGCACTCGTTGTCAGAAACAACATACTAAGGCTCCGTTTACTTCGACGTAAAATGATTTCCAGAAAATGATTTCCGTATTTTACGGTGTTTACCTCAACGTAAAATAGTGGTCAACGGAAAATATTTTCCTTTTGACCGAAAATTCTTCTTTAATTTTAGGAAAATGGTTTACAGTTTTGAAAACCGTAAACCATTTTTCGCCTATAAGCATCTCATTCTTAAATTGATAGATCTTGCCAAGACCCGCATAAAACCTCGTCGGGACTTGACCGAGAATCGCTCGGGACCTACTCGGGACTTGATTGGGACCCGCCCGAGACTTGACCAGGACCCGCCCAGGACTTGCCCGGGAACCCGAAGGGACCTACCCGGGACCTAACCGGGGCTTGCCTGGGACCTGACCGGGACCTGCCCTGGACTTGCCTGGGACCCTGGAGGGACCTACCCGAGACTTGCCCGGGACATGACCGGGACCCGCCCGAGACTTGACCAGGACCTGCCCGGGACCTGCCCGGGACTTGCCCGGGAACCGCCCGGGACGTAACCGGGACTTGCTCGGGACCCGACCGGGACCCGCCCGGGACTTGCCTGGGACCCTCCCGGGACCCGACCAGGACTTGACTGGGACTTGCCTGGGACATGACCGAGACCCGCCCGGGACCTAACCGGGACCCACCCGGGACTCGCCTGGGACCTGACCGAGACCCTCCCGGGACCCGCCCAGAACCTGACCGGGACTTGACCGGGACCCGCCCGAGACTTGACCGGGACCTGCTCGAGACTTGACCGGGACCTGCCCGAGACTTGACCGGGACCCGCCCGGGACCTGACCAGGAGTTGACTGAGACCCGCCCGAGACCTGACCGGGACCCCAGAGGGACTTGCCCGGGACCTAACCGGGACCCGCCCTGGACCTGACCCAGACCCTCCCGGGACTTGACCGAGACCCACCCGGGACCTGATCGGGACCCCAGAGGGACTTGCCCAGGACCCGCCCGGGACCTAACCAGGACCCGCCCAGGACCTAACCGGGACCCGCCCTGGACCTGACCCGAACCCTCCCGGGACTTGACTAGGACCCGCTCAGGACCTGATCGGGACCTGTTCGAGACTTGATCGGGACTCGCCTAGGACCCGCTCGGGACTTGACCGTACCTGCCCGGGACCTAACCGGGACCGAGCAAGTCCCGGTCAAGTCCTGGGCGGGTCCCGGGCATGTCCCGATTAGGTCCCGGGCATGTCCCAGTCAGGTCTCGGGCGGGTCCCGGGCAAGTCCCGGTTAGGTCTCACCGGGGTCCCGGGCAAGTCTCGGGCGGGTCTCGATCAGGTCACGGTCAAGTCCCGGGAGAGTCCCGGTCAGGTCCTGGGAGAATCCTGGGCAGGTCCCGGTCAAGTCTCGGGCGGGTCCAGGGTAGGTCTCGGGCGGGTCCCGGTCTGGTCCCGGGCGCATCCCGGTCAAGTCCCGAAAGGGTCTTGGTCAGGTCCTGGGCGGGTCTCGAGCGTGTCCCGGTCAAGGCTCGGGCAGGTCCCGGGCGGGTCCTGGTCAAGTCTCGTGCAAGTCCTAGTGGGGACCTTATTGGAAAAAAAAAAAATATATATATATATATATATATATATATATATATATATATATATATATATATATATATATATTAAAAAAAATTATTTTCCGTGTGCAAGGTAAACGCCGTAAAATGTTTTCGACGGAAAATATTTTCAGGGAAAATGGATTTCTTGAAAATATTTTACGAAAGAAACTATTTTACGTCGAAGTAAACGGAGCCTAAAATTAGATCAAGATCGGACCACAAATTGTGACAATTCCAAAATCAATTTGGAATAGAAACTCCAAGTCAGCAAAGCACAAGTTCAACATCTGATGGGATTAGAAAACAACTGGGCACCACTGTCTTGACTTGAATTCAAGCAATTCACAACAGAAAACTCCTATATACAGAACCATTCCCAAAGCTTCTAGGCGAACCCTACAAGAAAAAAAGGACAATGATGAGTTTAACCACTGTACCCAAAAAAAAGAAAAAAAAAAAGAGAATATTTGATGACTAACGGCAGACGTATGGCAAGTCGAAACACAATAGAATTCTCTAATTACGACTAATAAGGGAGTAAACGATTTAAAGAAATGGGGTCCCAACGAATCAGATAGGCAGAGCAGTAATGCATGATATACACACAAATACCATGAAACTTCAAAATTACTAAGAACTTCTAATGAAGTTGCTTAAAAAATGAAGTACCTTGTTCAGTGTTCTGATAGGTGTTGCATCCATGAATAACAAGGCACAGCTTCTATTCCACAGGAGACATGTTGCTGAACATATTCTGTGGAAGGAAAATATTGTTGTTGACCAGCACACTGCCCGTCAGCACCCACAAGAGTCCCAGAAGCAGATGTGTTATAGCTAGGCAGGCAATAGAACAGTGAACCATTGTCAGATTGCTTCCCTAGAGCAACATCCTATGAAGAATGTGACAGTCACCAATTTCAATTAGTAATGTGACATTTGTCGATAAAAATTTGCAGGATATACATCAGATTCATTAGAAATTTCCACAAAGTTTATGGATCAGAACATACTGTATGAGAACCATCCACATGAAGATTATAATGATCATCCAACTGAGTTAAGGATCCATTATATCCTGCAAAACGACAGAATCAACAAAATTTTTACTCTGAAAATGAATAGAAAACCTGCTAATTCTAAATTGTTAAGTTTTATACTAGAACCACTTGAATTTTTCAAAGGTAACAATTGGAGTAATTCTGTCCCGGATGAAATTGCAGATTCCTCTAGAGATACAATAGAGGGTATGGATTGTTTGTTATCCTCTGCCTTCTCTACAAACCTTACTTTGAACAATTGTTGAGAGAAAGATACACTATATTTTGTGACTGATAAATGCTACATGGAAAATTCGTAAGGTTTGTGCAATTGTTTAAAATTAATCTTTCAATTCTACCCATGTACCCAAAGGATGAAGGTAGTTCTTTTATACCACCCATTGAGACCAAAAGACTCTAAATGTTGCAGTTGATGAATGCTATCTGGAAGATTCATGAAGTTTTGGGAATTGTCTAGATGTAATTTTTTAAGTCCAACAAGGTACCCAATGGATGAAGGCTATTCTTCTATACCAGTATCATGAAAGTAGATATCCTCTAAACATTCCATTCGACAATCAATTTCAGGAAAGTTCTTAAGCATTGAACAACCAACAAATTCTAGATATTTTAGAAATCTCAACTTGAAGCTTTTCGGAAAACTTCTAAGATTAGAGCAGAATGTAATGATCAGCTCAACAAGCTGATCAAGGAATCCAACAGAACAATGAACGTCAACTAGATTTTCACAATCAACAAGTTTCAACGACTCTAAATTTGGAATCATTGAAACATTAGGGATTGTTTCAAGGAATTCACAGTTATAGAAATCCATAGTTGTCAAGTTTTCGAAATGCTGTCAAGAAAAAAAGGAAATAAATTTGTTTGAACTATGAAAGAAGTTTAGAATATAATTTAAAAGCACAAATATTAAAATAAAAATTTTACCTAAACTCCCTCTAATATCTTGATGCAAGTATGAGCCATTTTCAAAATCACAATGTTCTTTCCATGAAAATTGGATGAAAAAGATTCTCTGGGATATTCAGCCCAATTAATTACTCTTAACTCATTAGAGTAAATATTAGGCTCTTCAGAAAAACGTGCATTACGGCTTATAAACAATCTAAGCATTTTCATGTTCTTGAAGGTTTTCTATGAATATGCCCTGAACATTGTTTATTCCCTATCAAAACAATGTATAGTTAAGTGTTCCAACAAAATCATAACATAAAATCCTCCATATTTTAACACTTGCCAAATTCAACGGAATGCATAATCGAAAAATTAAAAATTTAAAAAAAAAAAAAAAAAAAGTTATATAGTCACACTACAAAAAATGATTTTGTTTTTGACTAGGGGTTTTTGACGTGTCAATGGTATTGACACGTCAAAAACCCCTTTTGACGTGTCGTTTTTGACGTTTGTCGACCGTTAAAAGGGTAGGTGTCAAAAAACTGGGGTTTTTGACGTGTCTACAGTGACACGTCAAAAAATTTTTGACGTGTCGAAAATGACACGTCAAAAAAAATGTTTCTGACGTGTCATTGTGACACGTCAAAAATTTTTTGACGTGTCAAAATGACACGTCAAAAAGGTTTTTGACGTGTCAAAATGACACGTCAAAAAGGTTTTTGACGTGTCAAAATGACACGTCAAAAATTTTTTGACGTGTCATTTTGACACGTCAAAAATTTTTCTGACGTGTCATTTTGACACGTCAAAAACCTTTTTGACGTGTCGAAAATGACACGTCAAAAATTTTTTGACGTGTCATTTTTGGCACGTCAAAAACCTTTTTGACGTGTCATTATAACACGTCAAAACTTTTTTGACGTGTCGAAAATGACACGTCAAAAATTTTCACGTGTGATTTTTGACGTCCCAGGCAGTTTGACACGTCAAAAATTGTTTTTTTTTTTTTTTTTAATAATTCAAATATTCAAATATTCAAATATTCCTGATTTTCCTGATTTTCCTGATATTCCCCAATTACAATAATTTTAATATTCAAATATTTATAATCCATAATATATATCTAATATTCAACATCCAATATATATTCAACAACCAATATATATCCAATATCCAATATCCAATATCCAACATCCAATATAAACTAAATCCAATATCCAATATCCAACATCCAATATAAACTAAATCCAATATCCAACACAACTTCATTAAACAAAATTCAATATCCATAATTCACAATCCAATCCACATACATATTCAATATCCTATATCCAACATCCTACATCCTACATCCAATATCCAATATCCAATATCCAACATCCAACAACCAATATATCCAATATTCAACATCCAATATATATATCCAACACAACTTCATTAAACAAAATTCAATATCCATAATTCACAATCCAATCTAAATACATATTCAATATCCAATATCCAACATTCTACAACCAATATATATCCAATATCCAACATATATCCAAAATCCAACATATATATCATTAAACTAAATCCAATATCCAACACAACTTCATTAAACCAAATTCAATATTCAATCCAATCTATAATTCACAATCCAATCCACATACATAATACAATCCACCTACATAATCTACAATTCAATCTATAATACACATCCATAATACAATCCACCTACATAATACACATTCATAATACAATCCACCTACATAATCCATAATCCATAATCCATAATCCATAATCCATAATCCATAATCCACAATCCATCTACATATATAATCTACTATCCATAATCCAATCTAATCCAATCCATAATCAATTTCCAAGTATATATATATCCTACACAACTTCATTAAACAAGATAATACATCCAATATATATATCCGACACAACACAACACAACTTCATTGGACAAAATTCTATATCCAATATATATATCCAACACAACACAACTTCATTAATAATATGTATCCAATATCCAACAAACAAAATTTCAACACACATACTACATTTCAACACAACACCTAACAAAACATATATATAGATCAAAAAAACGTTCTAACACAAGGCAAAACAAATATACAATAAAACATTTCTGGAGTATCTACTAGAAATTAGTTTCAATTAGTCTCAACAAGCATATAGTGAGATCTAACTATATACAAAACATGGCAACAATAATATGTATGTAGAACTTAACAAAAAGTGATGACCAGCCCTATGACGCTCTACTCAACACAATCATCCTCGAACTCCTAATTTGCATTACCTGCGAATGAATTGTGAACCAATAATAATCAATACAAAAGTTAAAAATTATTCTATAATATGATGCAAATATACGTAAGTTTTAAAATGGACCGATGTAACTAGGGGTTTGTAACAGTTATTCTAACAGTGAACAATTGTTAGAAAAGAAATTAAAACATAGAATTACCTCTCGGGTGCGCAGATCCAGACGTCGACCCGAACATTGCCTCAAGCTGGCGGAAACGAGCCTCAAACATTTCATCTTTCTCTGCTATCTGGGCTTTTTGTGCTTCAATCTGCCTCGCCATCTCATCCATTGCACTTTTTTGTACTGCCCGCTCCTCTTCAAGTTCTCTGATTCTATCTGTCATCTGTGAGAACGAGGAGCTCCAAGAATTTTGAGACCGTGTCTGGGACGGTGTATAGTATGAATGTATGCTGCCCCGCACCGGCAGCACATTCGGACCCAGCTGGCGGACCCTACCAGCATACTCCGGCTTATTTCCATGCGCTTGAGCATACGCGTCATTAGGTGTCCACCGTACCGTCCCTTCTGTCACGGTATCAGTATTTGCCGGGTCAGTAGGCGCCAATTCCATCATCCTTTCCTGTACATTAAAAAATATGTTAGTATTTACACATCTGCTTGAGTAAATCACAAATAATTTATCAAAATATATATGCTTGAGTACTTACACATCTTTCTCTGACCACGTCATTCGGATAGCCACCTTCCTTGTATGTGTGAGTCTTGATGTAACTTTCCGCTCGAGTTGGAGGAGTGCCCCCCGCGTCTACGGTCTGCATACAAAAAAAAATTAAGACGTGTTTTTTACTTAAACAACCGATTATATATATATATATATAAGTACCTCTTGATGTGTCACTCTAGCATAGCTCATCGACCCGGTGCAGTGAGGCGTGTTGTTTCTTGCTCGCAATTCTTTCATCTTGGCAGCATACTCCTACATGTATATAAGTCTTAAAATGTCAGGCCTAACCCAATTAGAATTAATGAAACTACAATTAATTCCACTAGCCAATTGCTCATTTTGTCTTCTTAGTTTTTCTTTAAAAATTAACTTCTACATATGTCATTCATAAAAATGTTTTGAAGCTCGTAATTGCTGAAAACACTCCTGACGTACCTGATTTTTCGGGTCGCACCATCTCTCCAACAAGACATCCAAGTCCACTGGGTCGTATCTCCTAACGGCATCTTCACCCATTCTCGCCTTCACTGAGTCTGGAGTATCACCCGCTTGAATTTTTAATGATTTTTTTACAGAGTGTCTCCAACTCTTCAGCTTTGTGCCCATATCTTTGAAGGCGTCCCTTTTAATCGCCTCAATATTGTACTCAGGCGGCATGTAGAACTGAGTCTGCATATATAAATCAAACAAATTAGGCGTATAATTGCACACTTTAATGTTTAAAATATTGAAATACATCTGCTAAAATATGAGGAAAAATGTAACCATACCATAAGGGTGTCCCATATATCTTCCTTCGCACGAGGATGTACATGCTCCCATTCATCCCGGAGCTTAACATAAGTCCCTGCCCTTATGACGTTCCCGGCCTCCCTTCTGAATTTCATCCCGCTAAATCCTACGGGCTGCCATGCTTTATTGTACTCGCAGACAATTTTTTGGCCAAGGGGGACCTCCCACTTCTTGTTCGATGGTGGGATGTCCACCACCTGAAATTGGGTGCTCCCGTCTCCCCTGGTACCTAACACATTAATAATTGCAAAATTTATTTATTTCAAATTTAATACTAACGACATAAATTTATTACATATTCAAACTGATTTTTTTAAACATATATACTTACTTATTGTCCGGAGTTGTCGAACGCCCAACACTTCTGGAGGATCTTCGGCCTCCAAGTCACCTGAGCCATCATCCGCATGCTCCCCATAGTATTGTGTCTCGCTATCATCTGGCTGCGATGGCTCACTGTATGGTATACCCGTGTTCAACTCATGGGGAAAAATCATCTCTACCTCACCATGTCCACATACACCTAACTCGCTCATGGTAGGACATGGAGTGCCAAGATCATAGGGCACCGGCTGAGACCCTTCCCCATGCTCAGGGAGCAAGGGTCTATACCCCTGGTCGTCTATCTGTGGGGACCGTCGTCGTCTACTCTTCCCCCGCGTACTCATGTCAACCTGCAAAACACATAATATACTCAATTAATTATGTATATAATAGATAAAAAAGTCACCAATATAATCAATCAATGTAAAAAGAAATAACATTAAATACGTCAAAATAAATGTGAACGATATATATTATTAAAGTTTTAAATTTTTTTAAATCACATACGGATCTAAGTCTTGTCGGATGTAGTCAATGTCATCCTGGGGATCCACTTCATTACTACTAGTCAATAGGAGCGGCTCACACTCGTGGTAGCTGACACTTTCATCATCAGAACCTTCACCTTGTCCAACGTCGTATACGTTCCTAGGTTTAGTTCTTATAACACAAGCCCAATCAGGGTCCCTTTCATCTTGGACGTAAAAGACTTGGTCAACTTGTGACGTTAACACATACGGCTCATCAGTAATTTCCTGGCCCCGGTGGACAAGGTTTTTGAAGTTGACAAGTAGTATGCCATACTCGTCAACTTTGTACCCCCTGTCCCTCGTGTTATCCGCCCAATCGCACTTAAACAAAACATACCTAGTCCTGTCGAAGTACTCTACCTCAATTATTTCCGTCAACTTCCCATAGTACGTTTCACCATCAACTGTTGGCACGCACACCCCGCTATTCTGGGTCCTTTTTCCAGCATCGCATGCAATAGTGCGAAACAGCTTTCCATTAATCACATATCTGTTATATCTAGTCGCTGTGGCCTTCGGCCCTCTACAATGCATTACCAGTTTGTGACCTAATTCCTTCCTTTCTCGATCGTCCAATCGATCGACCTGTAAGCACATACGTAAAAAATGACCATAAGAAAGTTTCTTTAGTTGTTATGAATCAACAACTACATATAATGGGTCAGTAATAGTTAAACGTCACGGTAATCTTACGTAGTCACGGTACCAATCGGCGAATAGCGCATGATGTTGGGTTTCAAACTGATCCTCCGTCGTTCGCCCCCTACTGCATGAACGCCTAAGTGTATCCATGTGCACCCTACAATACAACGTAATAATTATATTATAATTCACAACTAAGGGTTCAAGGTGATATTGAACTTGTATACACTACTAACACGACTTACGTCCGTAGTTGAAGGAACTCATCCGAGTTAAAAATAATGTATCGGTGAATTTGTGTCAATGTGACACGGTCGAGGATAACTCGTGTTCCCGCCCCCTTTGAACCATCTGGGTTTCTTACAGTCCTATTGTGAAATGTTGGTGCGTGGTCTAGATACCTTGAGCAGAACGCAACCAACTCCGTTGCTATGTAGCCCTCCGCAATGCATCCCTCAGGAGCCGCTTTATTGCGGACATTAGATTTGAACACCCCAAGGCTTCTACATATGATCATAATTCATTCATTATACTTAGTGACGATTTCATATAAAATAAAAATTCATAAATATGAATATTAGTAAAACTATTTTACCTCTCTGCCGGATACATCCACCTATATTGTACCGGTCCACCAAGTCGGCATTCACGGACAAGATGCACGACCAAGTGAACCATCACAGTAAAAAAGCTTGGGGGAAAGACCCTTTCCATCTGGCACAAAGTAATATAAATGTCACCCTCCAATCGGTCCATATCATCTCGGGTCAATGACGTTGAACATATGCCCCTGAAGAATGCAGAAATCCCGACAAGTGGTCTTACCACGTTTCTTGGCAATGATCCACGCAATGCAATAGGGAGAAGTTGTTGCATAATTACGTGACTGTCATGGCTCTTCAACCCGAATATCGTACAATCACTAAGTCGTACACATCGAGAAATATTAGAGGCATATCCGTCCGGCACCCTTACATTTCGAAGCACTTTCAAAAACTGAGTTTTCTCTTCCTTAGACATCGTGTGACAAGCTGCGGGCATATATGTTTTACCATCCTCGCCTATGTACGGATGAAGTGTATGTCTCAACCCCATTTCTTGCAAGTCTGTGCGGGCTTGAATGTTGTCCTTTGTTTTCTTTGGAATGTCTAGTATTGTACCAAGAATGTTGTCCATCACATTTTTCTCAATGTGCATGACATCAAGATTGTGCCGCAATAGATTATCTTTCCAATACGGCAACCTAAAGAAAACACTTTTCTTCTTCCACAATACGTTAGCAGTATCGCATTCTCTTTCTGTCGCCCCACTCTTCTTCCGTTTCTTGTCTTTTTTCTTCTTATCCGCCCTTGCCTTACCGGCATTCTCATCTCCATATGCCATATCGTGCAATTCTCTAAGAATTTCATCTCCACTTGGCACATCTGGGGCACATTCAAATTCTTGTTTGCCGTCAAATGTTATTCTATTTCTCCTCCACGGATGATCAATAGGCAAGTATCGCCTGTGCCCCATATAACAAAATTTCCTGCCGTGTTTTAACCGCCTGGACCTCGTCGAGTACATACAGCAGGGACATGCCTTCTCACCCCTGTTAGGCCACCCAGACAAATCTGCGTATGCGGGGAAGTCATTAATTGTCCACATCAACTGAGCTCGTAGCACAAAATTCTTTTTTTGGGACACGTCAAATGTGCGTACACCTACAGTCCATAATTCTTGTAACTCCTCAATTAAGGGTTGTAGGTAGACATCTAGATCCATTCCAGGTGACTTTGGGCCCGGGATTATCAGCGATAGTATAAATGAAGTTTGTTTCATGCACGTCCAAGGAGGCAAGTTGTACGGTACAAGCATTACAGGCCAAGTGCTGTGGGATGTGCTCATGTTTCCGAATGGATTAAATCCATCCGAGGTTAGTCCAAGCCTGACGTTCCTGCTGTCCGCCGAGAAGTCTGGATGCAAATTATCAAATGCCCTCCACGCTTCACCATCGGCCGGATGCCTCAATACACCATCCTTAGTCCGACCTTCTGCATGCCACCTCATGTAAGGAGCAGTATGCTCTGACATAAACAATCTCTGTAGTCGTGGTATAAGTGGAAACCACCGCAACACCTTCACCGGGCGTTTCTTACTCGATGATATGGGTTGCCCATCCTCATCCAACTGAATTTCATCCTTCCACTTAGATACTCCACAAACAGCACATGTATCCAAATCCTTATTGTTCTTCCAAAATATCATACAATTATTAGGACACGCCGGAATCTTCTCATACCCGAGGCCCATGTCCCTTAGAAACTTTTTGGCCTCATATGTATTAACCGGCAAAGCTTCATCACTAGGAGGCAACAACTGATTGATGAACTCAAGAAAAGACGAAAATATTGTGTTACTAAGTCCGCCAACACACTTTAAGTTGTACAGATGTACAGTAGCACTAAGCTTGCTATGTTTCGTCCCATCATGAAGTGGCTTCTCTGCCTTCTTAAGCAAGTTACTGTACTTTACTACGTCACTGTCGTCGGCTTCTTCATTCACAGTTTCTTCATTCCCCTGCACCGCAACTTCAGGCTCACAATTGTCTTCTATGACATCGTGCATGCCGAATAGATCACGCAACATTGACCGCATGTTTTCACCTTGTGCTGCGCCTAAACCCTGATCTGTGTTCGTGGTAGATGACGTAGAGACTGCAACAGGATCCCGGACAGGCCTCTCCCCGTGATAATACCAGGTTCTGTATGCAATCATTATTCCCTTACCCCCTGTCAAATGGTCAAACACCAAATCCGGCGGGTGGCGCTGCTTATTACGACACACCTTACAGGGGCAGTGAATTTTTCCATCAGGGATTGTGCAGTTCCTAACTGCAAAGTCCACGAATGATCTACACCCGTCTCTGTATTCCCTCGTACCCCTAGACTTTGTCATCCAACTCTTGTCCATTGCTTTAGATACTTGGACCCTAACTGAATAAAATAAATCTAAGTTAGTTACTTAGATGTTCTTTTATTTTGTGTGGTTCTTTAACTACATCGTTTCAAATTTTTTATTTTAAATTTTAATAAACAAACACATACATTGACTTTTAATTAAGAAACATATACATAATCTTAATATGCGAAACCTAAGTAAATTACATATGGGCACTCTAAATAAACTACATATAGCTAGTTAGGTTAAATGTTGGTTTTCTTTTTTCCGTTTACTATACCATTTATGCATTTGTATGGAAAGTGTAGATAAATTCCAATATCCAGCTTGAATCCCAATGTTAGTTGTTTTGTACTTTATACGTAGGCATATTAGGATCTACGTGTCTTAATTATTCTAAATTTTGAAAATGTACACATTCACATACGAATCGGTAAAAATAGATATGCCGTCATTAATCAAAACCTACACAAAATATGGGTTTACATCCAAATGCAAAATTCTCCACAAAAACATAATTTCAAACTACCAGGGTACGTAATTGTACATGCATGCATGCAAATACATTAAACAATATTCTCACCATATACAAACCAAACATGTCAAACTATTCAAATATATTACAAAACATATATCATAAGCAAATAAATTAGTTACTTAACCTATAAAATTAAATTGCTAATATAATTACATCAAAAATATTTAATAATATACATTGTATATTACATTTTTATATCATTTATTTAATTATCTAATAAATAAATAAATGAATAAATTACTCACATACATGCAATATATATACATCTATATATATATATATATATATACAGATTACATAATATATATACATGCAATATATATACATGCAATATATATTTATATTTCGTAATATATATATATATATATATATATATATATATATATATATAACCAGTAACATATATATATACAAACCCATATATATATATATATATAGATTAAATCAGGAATATATATATATATATACCTGATTTTCGAGTCGGAGAACGAGTTAGAGCGTGAGAGAGCCTTCGGAGCTTGAAGTCGTGGTCGCCGGAGAGAGCAACGGCGGTGACGTGCGCCGGCGAGAGAGAGAACCACCGAGAGAGAGAAACACCACGTGAAAATTAATGATAATGGCCGGGCTGGCTGAGAGGGCGTGAGTGAGAGAAATGCTGCGAAGGTGACGGCCCGGTTGATGGAGAAAAAAAAAAGGGCGGAAAATTGCAGGTCCAAGGAAGTGTTTGGCGGGGGAGAGAAAGAAAGGTGAGGGAAGAAGAAAGCGTGCAGTGCAGGGAAGGAGAAAGCAGAAAGAAAAAGAAAAGAAAAAAAAAAAAAAAAAAAAAATAGGCTGCAGTCGTAGGGGAAGGCGCAGCCTGCTGCGCGCGCCTTCCCGAGGGGCAGTCTTGACGTGCCACATGGCACGTCAAGAAGGTTTTTGACGTGCCATGTGGCACGTCAAGAAGCTTTTTGACGTGCCACATGGCACGTCAGAACTATGTCCAATTTTTTTTTTTTTTTTTTTTTTTGTAAATTAGACACAAATTTACAACTATAGTTATTTTAATTTTATTAAAATTATTTGTACTATATCATATTTTTTTATATATTTTTGTTTATAAATAATATGGGTAGATATCATATTAATATTACTAGACTAATCGATTTATGCATGCATGATACATATATGTATATGATATAGTATATATATAAGCATACATATATACTAAGTAATTTATACCAATATGATAAACTATAATTTGCCTATCGAATCAAAATTTAATGTGAGATTTGCAGGTCTTATAAAATAAATGCATCGAGTATTTTTTATATATTTTTGTTTATAAATAATATGGGTAGATATCATATTAACATTACTAGACTGATCGATTTATGCATGCATGATACATATATATATATATATATATATATATAAGCATACATATATACTAAGTAATTTATACCAATATGGTAAACTCTAATTTGCCTATCGAATCAAAA